>QKWP01000625.1:46479-98690 GCA_003550325.1 Gigaspora rosea
AGGCAAGGAAATATGGCTCGCAGCCTATAAGCTCATTCAGCTAGAAGGGATCCAGCCACCCTCGAAAGTTGAAGAAGTCTTCACACCTACGATCAATGCAGTAAGAGGAGATATGGAGGCCATAATATGGATGAATACAACCGTTATATATGAACTTTGGTGTATATACACCTCCTATAAGTGGGGAAAGGAATCACTATCGAATGAAGTGGCCATTGCGAGGGCAACGTCACGGATAAGAAAGGAAGTCTCCGACCTACAATGCCGTCTGGGGAAAAGCTCTAAGAGAAGAGCAAAAAGGTTTAGAAGCATAAAGTGTTAAAGTTTAGTGTATAGATAACATAGCATAAAATCACATCACATGTACATAGGTTAATCTTACATATTTCACGTCAATAAAAAGTGCGCCACTTGCGCCCAGGGGGTAAATAACCCATCCTGGTTTTTAAAAAAAAAAAAAAAAAAAAAAAAATTTTGGAACACCATGTTATGCAAAACGAAAAATTAACTTTGTATGGCCTAATATATGTTTCTTGTTAAATTTTATCCTACTTTAACGGTATGTTTTATTACTTAACATTCGTACCGTTATTTGAAATTTCGAATCTGATGATTTAAGTTTCGTACGTAAGATTTCTATGCGTCCAATAGGAACTGGTGGGGAAATTGATAAACCCGATGTTAATTCCGGCCATTTTATGCACAGATTATGCTTTATTATTTATGCGAAATTCATCGAATATGCTGTCGCATATGCTTCTGCGGTAAAATCCTAGTAGCAAATTCCATTATTTATGATCTTTTAAAAAAATTTATATGACATGCAATTGGCCAACACTAGTGTCATGTGCATAGGGAGGTTGTTGCTGATTGGCCGATTCTCACATGATAAACCGAAGTCCCCCCATGCTCCTCTAACAAAATAAATTCTCAAAACTTCCCTGATATTAAATATTTGTTAAATCACCAACAGGTTTCTGTATTATGTGTCAATTTTTCATAATGGTTTTTATTTTACTAGATTAACACTGTTACGGGTTTTGTGTCATATGACAAGTCAGAAGAAACATTCTGGATAGTTGATTTCTGTTGGGGGGGTTTCTCTAATCTCATTACTAATTCGATTTTTATATACACGATCCAGAAATTCGATCTCTTTATTTTCAAAAGATTTAGTTTTTATATAAATTGGTGATGTGGAGGATTGAGTTTTTGTCTCCTGGCACACATCAGAATTTGAAGCATTATTAGTTAGTTATATACCATGCAAATTTTACATAGCAAAACATAGCAAAAAATTAATCCATTACACGCAGAGAAATGTCATTTCGTTGCTACGCAATTCGTGATTGCTACTAATTAATAGATTTTTGTGATTATGTAATAATCAAAAACCATACTTTATTTATCACTCTGCCAATGTACAAAACAAGGATCTCGATTTCTCAAAAAAAAACGCATCCAGAAAGAAAGAATATCTGAAAATTAATCAGCCTTTTTTTTATTAATCATTATTAGTCATACACTTAAAATAAGTAATGCCACATATAAAAAAATATTACCCTATTCAGCAATGCATTGTCGTTTTGTTCTTTGTTCCTCTTTGCTCAACGATTTAGCTTGTGCTTGCAGCACTCGCACAATGTAAGAGACCATCTTTTTGGCTTCTTTCATATCATCTTCAAAAATACAAATTTGTTCTTTTGTTATCTCTACTTTTGGGGATTCCAATGTCCCGTTCCATCGGATGAAGCGCCATGAACGACCTGTTGTCATGATACCAAACATCGTTTGTTCTGATCGCTTTCGCTTGCCCAGTAATGATTCCGCAGCGCTGTGAAGTTGTACTAGAGTTTGCGCAACGGCTTTCTCGCTTTCGTGTGGTTTGGCTTCTGTCACTAAAACAGGGATTTGTTGTACATAGACACCGTAATCCAAAACACCATAGCCACGGCTTCCATCTAGGTCAACTTCCACCTTTAATCGCGTTGATAAATCATTATATGTTCGTACATGGCCAACCGCTAAAGATAGAAAGACCGAAATAAATTCTCGTGTGGTTGCTCCATTTATGGTAACCTCATTGTGAAAAATCCTCATCTTTTCCCGAAGGTTGTATTCAAACCGTTTTAAATCATCATCGTTAAGTGGAGGGTCGATCTTGAAAATTTCTTCTATCTCAAATATCGGCATTGAATCGATGGAATTAAATGCATTGTTATATAACTCATTGGAAACCTCCTTGAAGGTCCAATCTCCATATGCTTTTTTACCTTTTATTTGTATTTTGAGGTCAAGGAAACGTTCACCTTGACTATTTGAATCAGTCCTAGCCACCAAGCTCTTGAATTGGAAGTCATTTATAATTTCTTCTTCCGCTGAGTTGACTTTAGCAACAAAATAAAAATCACAGTTCCTCAAATTATTAAATCTATTTTGAACTGCTTCTCGAATCAAAACCCAAGAGCCACTTGAATGCGGTATTCTAAAACTCTCCGAGTTTCTTAAAAACCTATATTTTACTATAACTACAGATTGGAAGATTAATGAGGTTATGTATGAAAGCAAATTGAATCACAACACAGGTACTTACTGCAGTCATCTGAAATGCGATATCTAACAACAAGCGGTTTTAACGCGGTAGTGGTTATGGATGTAAGAGAAGCATCTACCGGAAGAAGCGTCAACGTATTATGTTCATCAAAGGACAAAAATTCAACGTTGGTAAGTTCGACATTCCGAAGTTGAGCAAATTTTTCTTGGAGAACAAGCGTAAATTGGTCCAAATTAAGATTATGAGGTTTGTAATTCTTTTTATCAAGGTCAATTTGCGTTGCTCTTTTATTCCCCTCAAGTAAGGTCCACATGGTTATTATAGAACTTGGGGGCTGGCTATCAGCGTTAGTCATGTTTGATAATCCAAAATTTATTAAAAGACTTTATAAAAAATGAACTAGTCAGAAACCAAAATTATTTTTTACTTAATTTTGTCGATCAACCTGTTACACATTTCGGGAAGTGCAACTATTGCTAACCAGACTCAATTGACTAGTATTTATAAATACACATGATGATTATTACTGTATGACTAGGAATCGGGAACCCGATGTAAGTTCGAAGTGTAAAATTTAAAATAAAATTATAGTCTAATAAAAAAATTTTAATATACGTATCCCAAATTTGATCTGTGTTACTGTTTACTAATCAAATAGCCGGTTTGTTGATCAAAATAGTCTTGTAATCACGCGTCACGCGTGCGGACAGACATCCTTTTCAAAGTTACGTTTTTGATATTGTTTTTAGTAAGTGCATCAAAATCGTAACTTATTATGCATCAAAAACGTAACTTTTGTTACACCATTAAGGTTCTCCGAACAATTATAATCACTAGGGAATCGGGAACCGATGTAAGTTCGAAGCGTAAAATTTAAAAATATAATTATAGTATAATAAAAAATTTTATTTTATTAACGAATAATTTTTTTTATAATATACAGCACTACAGTACATATCGATCTAAATTTGATCAGTGTTACTGTTTACTAATCAAATAGCTGGTTTGTTGATCAAAATAGTCTTGTAATCACGCGTCACGCGTGCGGACAGACATCCTTTTTCAAAGTTACGTTCTTGATTTTATTTTTAGTATTTGCATCAAAATCGTAACTTGTGATGCATCAAAAACGTAACTTTTGTTACACTTATACTCGTCCATTAGGGTTCTCCGCTAACGCTCCGAACAATTAAAAAACGATTTTTACCATCCCTGGCGTTCATGTGTAATTTTATAAAATACAGGGCGCGCCTACAGCGCCCTAATTTTTTGCTAAGCTGACATTAGTGATTATTTTTATAGTTAACAAGTAAAATAAATATCTTGTAACAAAATTTTTATTTAACTATGATTTTATTGTAAAAATAGAATTCTCGATATTACTTGAAATTAACTTGTTAACACTGAATATTAGAAACTTAAATTTTTTAAAATCATTAGTTAATGTGCGGTACACATAGACGTAGAAAAATAATTCTTACAAATGTAAAATATAAATGCATTATGTGTCCCAAAGTATTAATGGAGAATAAATCTTTAAACGTGCTCAAAATAAAAAATAAGCATTATAATAATTCTTATTATTGCGCGGGTAATACAAGCTCCTGGAGAGGAAATAGCCAATCGGAGAGTGCAAATTTTGACTATTCCGGATCAGCCCTTGCAGGCTAATTTGCCAGAACAATACGGTACTATCGATTACTTCATACCACTTACATGTACTAACCGATTATTCAATTCTTACCTCATATTCCTACTACACTCATTCTACTTAACCATGATCGACCTAACGATCGATCAAACGATCGAACATGTGATCATGACAGGGCGAGTCACATGTTCGAATCTGAGCTGATTCGAGACAAAAACTGCCTCGATGCTTACGTATCGAGCAGTTTTATACAATAATTTAAATAAGTGGATGCGCGCGCAGGGACGGCGAATAACATCGATTAGTATCGATCATATATAAACCGATATTTTTAGGCCAAATCATGGGGAAATCGATATTTTCGCAAATTTTAATGCACTTGGGCAAAATTAAAAGTATAATTCAGGCCGGGCAATATAAATTTGCTAACTTGAACCGTTGGTAAAATAGACAATCAACAACACGTCAGAAAAAGAAAGAAATTTATCACGTTATATCATGTCATCTGTAACTGTTGTATAAAATTTTTCATTCTAATTGGCCAATCATGAGTATATCGATGTTTTTGACAATACCGATCGATATTTTTGCAAAATCAAATCGATATTATTCACCGTGCGCGATATGATCTCGCGTGTGACATGTGAAATGTATGCTAATTTAATTTTAAATTAATAAATGTGGCAGATTATAATGAAATCCAGATTAAAATGAAATTATAGTACACGTGTATAAAATCTCGAAAACTAAATTTTTTTGGGGTGCATTTTTTAGGGTTAGGGGTTTGGGTTTAGGGTTAGGGTTAGTTTTAAAAAAATTATAATAAACAAGTATTAGCGGGTTTTAGAAGGCTAGCAGGTTAAGTAGAAATGTAGATTTCATTTTAAATTATGATCTGTAACAATAAATAGGCAATTTTTATTTAAGCACGGGGTGCATGTACACGGGCAATATAAAACCAACCAATATCGATATCCCAAAATTTCGATTATAAAACCACCTTTTGTCTTTTAACAAACCAAATTCCTTGCGAAATTTTAGTCTCAAACCAATCCCAAATCCACTCTTACCCTAACCATAAGCAAGGATTTAATTTTCGTTTCTAAAATTGGAGGTCGACTAAAGCGGAGTTAATTCAATATATGATCTACACACTGCATAAATTACATTATTGATACCTATATAACCTTCTAACAATAATTGCATCAAAAAGGTAACCCTAACCCTAACCAAATTTCACTCCGCTTTAGCCGACCTCTAAAATTGGTTTTGATTGGCATTACACGAATTTGCAAATCACAGAATTAATAAAATTAATACCCATGTACCATACACTCAGTGTATAATTAATAATATTCTAATAAATATATGATTTTTACTAATTATACACGGGGTGTATGGTACACGGGTATTAGTTTTATTAATTCCGTGATTTGCAAATTTGTGTAACATGCCAATAAAAACAATTTCTACGAACGAAAAATTAAGCCCTTTCTTATGGTTAGGGTAAGGGTGAATTTGGGATTGGGTGAGGTATAGTTTATACCAAAATTTCGCAAGGAATTTTTTTTGTTAGAAGCCAAAAAGAGATTTCATAATCGAAATTTTGGGATATTGGCTGGTTTTATTCACCCCCGTGTTCAAACACCCCGTGTACAAATAGTAATTGTCTAAATATATTTATACAGTAGCATAATTTTTGAAATAAATACCTTTAATTTTCACTTGATATTTTTTGTATGTATTTATTATTTGGTTATGTACATAAAATCTGGATGTTTTGATGAAATAATTGACAGTTTTGATTATTTTATCAACATCTAGGAATTGCTTTTTAATTTCATTTGCATCATTTGAATTATTCATGACTTAATTCCAATCACAAAGTTTCTTCCAAAATTCAGAAATAATTGTATTTCAGAATACAGTAATAGTATTTTGAAAACCGCATCGAATATATTAAAAAAAATTTCACCGTGTTGTCTGCCATAAACCATCTACAATTTAGACACCCATATATCTTAATTCAATACAAATAATTATTTATTATATTCAAGAGAAAAACAGATGAATATTTCTATTGTATATTATATGTTCATAATAGTTAATGGCTATTAAAAAAAGTTGTATTTAAAAATGTTTAAATCGAACCCAACATTTTAACAACGGTCCTACATCTAGTTAAATATTATTTTACAGTAATTAAATGTTAAAAAAAAATTTTTTTTTATTATACATAATAAGAAAGTTATTAAATTGTTTATAACTGATTAGATAAATGTCGCAAGTTATGACCCGACGCGCTTCAACCTTTGTTAAAAAGTCGCGAAACCTTTCGAATGCATACAAATCGGCAACTATCCAGTTATTGTACCATAAACTAGTTATGATACATCACCTTAATATTATAACATCATCTTAATATCAGATGATACAGAAAGTCCCAAATCAGTAATGTATGCACTGTGTAAATTATATTGCAATAAACTTTCGAAAGAGATCGGCAACTATCCAGTTGTTGTACCATAAACTAGTTGTGATATATCTGTGATATCATCTTAATATCAGATGATACAGAAAGTCCTAAATCAGCAATGTATGCACTGTATAATTTAATATTGCATTAAGCTTTCGAAAGAGATCGCCTTAATACTGTAATATCATCTTAATATCAGATGATACAGAAAGTCCTAAATCAGCAATGTAGGCTGAAAGAGATCGGCAACTATCCAGTTGTTGTACCATAAACTAGTTATGATACATCACCTTAATACTGTAATATCATCTTAATATCAGATGATACAGAAAGTCCTAAATCAGCAATGTATGCACTGTGTGAATTATATTGTATTAGGCTTTTGAAAGAGATCGCCCTAATACTGTAATATCATCTTAATATCAGATGATACAGAAAGTCCTAAATCAGCAATGTATGCACTATGTAAATGATGTTGCATTAGCAACTATCCAGTTATTGTACCATAAACTAGTTATGATACATCACCTTAATACTATAATATCATCTTAATATCAGATGATACAGAAAGTCCTAAATCAGCAATGTAAGCTGAAAGAGATCGGCAACTATCCAGTTGTTGTATACGATCGTTGTTTGATAGGGAGTGCAAAGGGGAGAATTAAACGAATAAAAATTGTTGGAATATTATCGAGAAGTTGTTGTACCATAAACTAGTTATGATACATCACCTTTAATACCATCTTAATATCAGATGATACAGAAAGTCCTAAATCAGTAATGTATGTACGACCGAAGGACCTCAGGTAATCTATCCGGAGGATCTCCAACCTGACGGCAATACCTTAAATGTCCGAATTCGCCCAGCATTTATGATCGACAAATTAAGAAAATTCGGCGTACGACTAGTCCAAGACCAATTTATGTTACCGCCTCGTCGATACTGCACTGTGTAAATTAGGCTTTCGAAATAGATTTCTTGTGTAGAAATTTATCAATCGTACGTAGAAATTTGTCAATTTCGTATGTAGAATGTACTTCTATAATAAAAAAAAAAACCTCCTTCAATTAAATAATTGCAACATAATGAAAAATCAAATAAGAAAGTTCACAATAACTGTGATTGCAAAGAACTTCCAGTTGTCTGATTATATGATATGCATCACGTTTCTCATTTACAACAGTTTTACTTGTTCACTCGACTCTAGGGTGGAGGGCACAGGGTTCATGGGCATGCCCCCCTTGGGCATGCCCCCGGGCATGCCTCTGGGCATGCCTTTAAACTAAAAGGCATGCCCCTAGTAGGGGCATAACCCTGAGGGCATACCTAAAATTTTGATTGGCTAATATCAAAATCAACATCACGTATCTTGTAAAACCCGATTAACATAAGGTAGAGTATTATATTAAAACTTGCTTATATAAAAATTTTTAGGAATAGCATATTTATTTACAAAATTTATTGAAATAGATTACTTAGCTAAATTTGCAATTGGTGTACAGCTTTCTAAACAATATAAAACTGTGACGTATAAGCTATTCATTTTTTTCAAAAATTATAAAGGTTAAGTACTCAGTAATGTCATAACAGATCTAATTGGCACATGACATTGCATATCGTGTGATGAAAAACTATGAAGAGGGCATGCCCGGGCATAGAGGGGCATGCCTTGAGCCTTGGGCATGCCCCTAGGGGCATGCCCAATAATTTTCCCGTGCCCCCCACCCTACTCGACTCTCAAGAAATAATTGATTAACAGTCCTACAAACGAAAATAACCGAGGTAAAAGTAACCTCTAAAACCGTTAGAAGAAATAGACGTTCACAACAAGCCGTCCACCGTACATTTAATATAATTTAAGTAACTGTCGCAAGTCGTGGCCTTATACACTTTTAAATTCTTCAACCTTGGTTAAAAACCTTTCAGATGCATACTAATCGACAACTATCAAGTTATTGTACAAAAAACTGGTTATGATACATTACCTATAATTATTAGTATTAAAGGAGAATTTCAAGAAAAGTGTAACCGATATTGATTTTTTGAAGATGGTTTTTTTAAACAAATGTATGTTATAATAAAGAGATGTGAGAAAAATAAAATAAACGAGTACAGTATTATAATTATGCATGATAAACACCAATCAGAAATCAGATCTATCAATATACTACAGCATTAGGCTGAACGGTCCAGTGACCAACACTGGTTACACTACAGTAGTAAATAATTTTGATTCACGAACAAAAATTACGTACGAATTTGGAAATTTGCCACGGATAAATAAGTTCATTATTAAAACTTAATCATAAAAATTTTTTCAACTGACAATTTTTTTACGCAATGACTTCGGTGTCCGTTAATGAACGCGAAATACAAATCCTCTATGAACTTCAAGGCATACTTCACGCTGTAGATTCAATGTTAAGTCGCGTCTTCATAATATATGACATTATAAAATTTTTAAAATTTTTGGATTTATTGAAATTTAATTATTCAAATGTATATATTCTATATGACATGATAGAAATCGTACTCTGACCAATGTCATTCAACTAACCTCATCTGGGGGAAGACTTTATGAATCGCAACGAAACGCCAAAATTGGAATAGAAGAATTAAAGAAAATCCTAGAATCCAAAAATGAGAACAATGATAATAATAGACAATAAAAGGCAAGTGAATTAATTGTATATTCGTACACTAGTCATCATCATTAGTGTTGTTAGTCGAAATTGTTTTACGTAGAAATATTTCGACTTTCTCCATTTAGTATGTCAATTAGTGACGAAATTCTAAAATAATGTCTAAATTCTAAATAATGTCGAAACATCTAAATAATGTTGAAATGTCTAAATAAGGCGGTATCCATAATTTACGTTAATCCAATATTGTTGTAGGGATCTTTAAGATAATACAAAAATATTATATGATATTATCGTCGCCTAATGTCGAAATGTCAAATTAAAATTTATATAAAAAATTATTGAGTTAAATAATTGTATATCAATATAGGATAAAATTTAGAATTCATTTATCGTTGTTTGCAAATTGATATTGTCTTTGACAAATGATAAATTTCAGAATTTAGCAGATTACATTCTACACTACAATTATTAAGGATTCAAGTTGATACAGGTAGATAATTGTTGAATTATAAACGGTTAAGACACTGTTAAGACTATGACTGTAGATCTATATTTAAACATTAAGTCATAATATTTATTTAATCAACCATTTAGACATTTAGTAAATTTAGGATTTCGACATTTTTACAAAAATAATGTTATGTCGAAATATATTTAGACATTCAACTGTCTAAATATTTTGACTAAATGGTATATTTCGACTAACAACACTATCATCATCCGTGGTATATTTTTTTAACTATTAAATTAAACTCGTAAAACAGTGTTCTTTAATTTTTAGGAGTCATAAGTAAACAATTCTCGTTTTTTTTTATTGTCAATCTTCTCTTTGCAAACATAAGTTTTACCTTAATATTCTTACGAACTTTTGATTTGTAGGGCCCACGAATTTCCGATTAAGATTATTATAACTTGTGGCAATGTATATCGTTTATGAATTGTAGCTGTCCAAGCAAAAATAAATTTCTAGGTTTCCTTCCAAGTCTATTTACTTTTTTTTGGATCATTTTTCAACAAATTACTTTTCTGCTTTAGCATTAAGATTATTTCTTAGGCATAAGTTTTTTGTTCTTATATTTTAAAATTTATCAAAAAAAAAAAAAAAAGAACTTTCCCTAGTACAACCTACATAAAATCATAATATAAGCCTATATGATGACCAGACTACTTGCAACTTTATTTAACGAACAAAAGTTACGTCATCAGGACCGATACCCGGATTCAGATACTATTCAGATACTAGTCCGTTCTCACCTGTAATATATATATGCCCTAAACTTTAAAAGTTTTCTTAGTCATGATACTTTTAAGATACAGTATTTGGAATTCAGATTAGAAGCAGAATAGGATTTATAGAGATGATAAAGATTTTTTTGTAAATAATAAATAAATGGTTAAAACTTATGTCTATATATTTAATAATGGATTTACATTAATAACATAATTAACAGAGATTAACGTTTAATGTTTTAGTGTATACTACGCTATATTGTAATTCTAAATTTTATAAAGTAAGAGAAATTAATCTAATATAGTATTAAAGTGTTTAAATAGATATTATTAATTTTTTTTCTAATTAGATATAGTGTTTGAGATAAGTTTGATTTATAAGATTAGAATGATTTTTGATAATTGAACCGTGGCATTACTAAATAAGAGAATTCTTTTTTAATTTGCTATGATAAGTTTTAACTGTATAATAAAATCATATCATGTTCGTTGTATCCCATATTATACAAAGCATGTTCTACAACTTTTATCATTTCATTTTGTCCACCAACAATAATTTTTCTATGAAAAAAGTTATTTCTAGAGTTTTGATCAAATAAAGAACTAATTTCTCCTGAGAGACTAATGTCTCTAGGTGTAGATTCAATTTCATTTTCATTATTTATCGTGCCATTCCCAGGAGTAGTAATTGCTAGTGATGATCGTGAAGTAGATGCTTGTAAGTCACCTGTTCGTAATGCTGAAGGAAGAGTATTAAGGTTTATCGATGGTTGAGAATTTTTTTTAGATACTTCATTTTTTAATGTAAATTTATTATTAAAATCATCACTTATTTCTCTTTCAAGTTGTAAAGAAGTTTTTGAACTTCTCATTGAAGGTTGAATTGTATGAAATGTCTTATTAATTTGTGTCAGAGAAGAGACAAAAGACCGCTTGGAATTCTTTTGATCATCTTCAATATTATATACGTCATTATATCCGATATTACGTACGGAATTACTTAGAAAAATATTTCCAGTATTTGAAGGACTTTGATGTTGTTCAGAATATGGAGATGTTTCACATCCCATTTTAGATAACCATTCTGATAATAAGTTCAAATCAAGTATTCCAATTAAACCTTTCCATTCTTCAGGCGGATTTGAAAGACAATATGTTACGGTAAATTGTCCACGACTCGTGAGCGCTAAATCTTCGAGCAATATACCATCAATAATATCTTCAACCGTGTCATTTGCATATAGTAAATTCATCCTTTTATTATTATCAATTCCATTATTATGCTTTGCTGATTGTTCCAAATGATACTTTATCAACTATATACAGTAATTATATTAATTGAATTATCAAAAAAAGTTTTTAGCAATAATAAACATGCATATTATTGGAATAATTTCTACCTGGAACATTGGTATTACACCGACACCTCCTAAACAAAAAAAAAATTAATTGTGATTTATTTAAGAATGAAGAAAAAAAAAAAGATTTACCAGCAATCATGTATAATTCATTCCAACAACCATCAAGACAATTCGGATTCAATAAAGAACCTTTCATAGGAAATGGTGAGAATCCAATGTACTTGTAAGGAGATAATTTGAAATTAAATGGTCCACGGATTAAAATTTCATATCCTAACAGTTGTTTATTCTGAGATATCATAAAGAAATGGCATATATATATGTATTGTATATATAAACTTATATGATTTTGATTTTTTTTTTTAAAAAAAAATTAATTTAATACATACGTACCAAATGCTGAGATAAAAGTCCATTCGGATAAATCTTAACATAAATCGAAAATGATTTTGAAAATTTGCCTTCCAATGGACAATATTGTCTTGTTATCATCTGACCTTTTATTTTCGCAAATAATTCAACGTAATTTCCTGGATAAAATTTCTCAGCATTATCATTTTTACATTGATAAATTTTAGTAAATGTAAATCTCATCACAGGAATTTTATCATTTACATTAACCATTGCTTTACTAGTAAGCTTATAACGATGAAATTTGATATGATCAATATTAGAAAGTAATTCATTGCCATCGTTAGACAGTGAATTGATTTGACTATCAAGGGATGCTGCCATAGAAAATCTTTCTGATATATAATCTTTTTCAACTCTTTCAATTTTACCTATAACCATTGAAGCCAACTTTTGAGTTGCAAGCTTACTATGAGTATGTTGTGCAATAGGAACCTTTAAAAAATATTTTGAATTAAGAATATCAATCTTGGTAGCAAAAGTGGTTGTTTTTTGTGGAGTATATTTCCCTTGAAGATGATATATATATTTAGATATCATGGAATTTTTTTTGGAAGGTTCTTCAGTTAATAATAAAGGTGCATCAGGTGAATCAAATTCTTCATTGACTGAAACATTTTGATGCTTATTGTAAAAATCTATACGTGAAAAAAAAAAAAAACACGAATGATATTCAGAACGATAAGAATTAATGTTTTTTTTTTCTTTATGTATAGTTAAATTTTACCGTTGGTGATATCGGACCCAATAACCTAATAATTTATATTATTATCTGTTAAAAAAACAATAATTTATAATTCGTTTCACATATTGTAATAATTGAAAATGTTACAAACCCTTTTAATTATATGGCCTCCACCTAATAAATTTGTTAAATTCAATGTTAAATAAATTTATCACTTAGGGATGTTAACAGAGTGGTGTGTTGTAAACTCTGGCAGAGTAGCCTTTAACACCACACCACGCCACACCAGAGTACGCTTTCATAGAGCAAACTCTGTAACACTACTTTGCTACTTTGGAGTATTAAGTAATTATTACTCGGAACACTTAATCAGATATACTATATTTTACTCTTATCAATAAAATCTTAATAATCCGGTTATACCTAAATCACACCGGTATGGAGTGGGTTATACTTCAGAGTTACTCTGGAGTACCTTATTCTATTAACATCACTTTTTCTTAAATAATTAAAATAAAAATATTTTTCTAACCTGGATGAGTACGAATCCATTTGTGAACATCAACTACAAGTCCATCACAAACAACAAGATTAGCCTAAAATCATAGTTATTTTATAAGTCAATAATTTAATTATCAAAAAAAAAAAAAAAAAAAAAATTCGAATTAAAATAATTTAAACTTACACCAGTTCGAACACGTTCATTAAATTCTTTCCAAGTAAACTTTGATAATTTGTCATAATCTTCAATGCTAATATGAGGGTGTATCATAGATTTTTTCTCATTTATATCTTCATCTTTGCAGTTATAATTCCATTTGATTTCAAAATATCCGAAACAAGCGACTACTATAAATATCCAGCAAGCAAAACTTATTTTAACTGGTACTAAACTATTAAATAATGTAAAAATGATAAATTTAAATACAAAAGAACATATGAGAAAATTGGTCAGAAAAGAATTTGTATACTTTTGCTATAAAAAGCAATAAAATATGTTTAGATTACTTTCAAACATTGCTTGTTCACTAATTATTACAGAGAAACAACCACATAATCAACCAACTTTCGAAGATAATATAAATCATACTTTTGTTTTGTTCAACAGCAAAGTGTAGCAATCATGGAGTAAGCCATGCTTCTTTTTTACTTTCACATATATATATATATAGAATATTTTAAATTCTAGAATGCTAAATGTATACTTACTCTTCCTTGTAGTATTTTTCGAAAGCATCCAATCCTGAATATACATGCTGTAAGTCAATATACATAGCAACGAATAAATCTGACTATATATATATAAATTGCTTACCGAGATATATGCTAACCCTGTTTTTTTTTTTACATTAATTAATTAAGTAAAGTATATATATATGATATATATATTAATAATAAATATGATATAACGTTTAAGAAAAAAGGAAACCTTATGTATGTCAGATGGCTTATTTGATGAAATGCATTCCTTACATAGTCAAAGTCAAAAGTCACTCATGTATTTTATGATTCTTATATGATTCAAAAAAAGATCAAAATTTTCATCCATTAAATGAAACTTATTTTTCTTTAAAAGATAGAACGCATTATATCAAATAATCCTTATTAAATACCTTGATAATTACCATGATAACAATACTAATGTAACCCCAGAAAATTGATGGAAACGTTTTATAAACCTTGGATAGCCCTTGATATTAATTAGTAATTTAACAAGTTAGTGCATAACAATTTGTACATATATATTTACATAATCAAAATACCTTGTTAACCGATACTAATGCTTTTTGTCCCCATGTAATTAATAGGCCAGTGCCTATAAAAAATAAATCCGAAATATACACGTAAATCGATTGACATCAATAAAAATTGAACATATATACTGTAATTAAAATCAATTTTCATGTATATATTATATTACCCATTATGGCGTATGACAAAGAAAAAACTATTAAAGCAACCCTGAATTCATAAATTTAACGTTAATAAACAATTTTAAGTTGGAGCAAGATAAAAAAAAAAAATACAGAATAAGATACCAATAGTGTGGCTTAACTTTTAATATATAGGTAGACATGGCTAGAGATCCAAAAGACGTGATAGAAATACTACCCGTGATCTGTAAAAATCGATGGGCTTTAAGATGCAGAGGATGATGCTATTTGAATAAAAAATTATATTTTATGTGTTACAATGTTTACTATGAAAAATGAAAATTGTTGATATAAGACTTACTTTGTAGTATCGAACAACAAAAATTGATAGCGGGAATAAAATGCTAAATACATAATATTAAACATATTAAATATGTGGTATTATAACTTTTTTGACACTATATTTTTCATACCACCAAGTAACAAACATTCCACTGCCATGAGCAATTCGAGTAATGCGGTCATTCTTGACATAAGCTTTTTGGCTTGGCCAATTCGACGACCAATCACAGTTTTCACTCATACTTGCTATATTATAATACTTTAGAAATTGCACAATGTATGGATTTCGGGAAAATTCTTTTAAAAAAAATCGAATTACTTATTTGCAATTAACTTTATTAAAATTCTTCAAGTAATGTTGTAGATAGGTAACAGTGCTGTGAACAATAATATATATTAGTAAACAAACTAATAAAAATTTTTCATAACATTTTGACGAGTGAATATATATATATTCGTTTTTTTATATATACAGTATATAGTGTATATATTTTGCGCATATCTTTTATAAAATTAAGTGACTTATTAGGACAATTTTCATAAGAAAAAAATTGCATAGAAAGGTTCTTAAAATGGAAAACAATCCATTGTTGTCAAATTTATTATATATCTAATTGTGATTGGCAATTTTTCTGATGCCATGTCGCCATAATCTCAATCTTTAGTTGACTCTGTACTTTCGCCAATTATTTCTTTTGGTGCCATGTCAGCATTAGTCCCAGTCTCTAGTAAATTTTTTTACTTTCGGCAATCATTTTGATTGAGGAAAGTAAATCTTGTAATATTTTATCATCAAAGGTCTTTTAATATTTTTAAAGTTTATTAACAGAAGCGTAATATCTAAATGTTTAAATTACATATTAGCATAGGTATGATATTAATTAATCAAATAGTTGCAAAATATCCGGAATCCAATTTCCAATTTCTCTTTCTTTTTTGATTCGATTTTAGCTAATACTGTATGTATCTATATATAGTAATAATATTATAATCTTTTAGGGTATTTTATGTCACGTTACACTATAGTTGGTGGTAGAATTAATTTTACAAATTAATACGGTTACGGCATTGCCGTATTTTTTGCCATAATAGCTGAGCCGTAATGCTGTAAAGCCATAATGCCGTAATGCAGAAATACTATCTGCTATAATAATTAGTGTTCCAAATCGAAAATCGATTAATCGATTAGTTAATCGAGTCGACAACTAATCGATTGACTTTTACAACACGCGATTAATCGATTAACCCGATTAATCGATTAATCGATCGATTAATTAATCGATCAATCGATTGACTAACGATTAGTTGATTAAGGGTAGAATATATGTCGATTAACATAGTGCATATTAGTAGTAATCATATGACAAATTTTGAACCAATTTGAATTTGTCATTAAAAAGTTAGATGAGGGCAAGATCTGCGAGAGCCTGTACAAATCTGCGAGAGCCTATTATGGCATATTACAGGTTCTCGTGGATCTTGCCCTTATCTAATTTTTTGATGACAAATTCAAATTGGTTCAAAATTTATCATATGATTACTGCTAATATGCACTATGTTTTTACTGCGCTAAATCTTAAATCGATATAAAAAAATTTTTTAGCTCCATAATGCCAGCTAAATTTTGCCAATAGTTTATTAGTAAAAATGATTGACATATACTCTACCCTTAATCAATTAGTTAGTATTACTAGCTGTTTAACCCTCGCGATGCTTCGGAAAAGAATATATTTATATAAAATTATATATTTTTATATACTATAATATATATTATTTACCTTTAACATTTAAAAAAAAAAAAAAATAATATATATTATTTATTATATAATAGCAATTTTTAATTACTTTAAAGCTAATAAAATTTTTTATTAAAATAAAAAAAAACAAAAAATTAAAAAATTATACTAACATAAAAAAATTTTGTACTATATTCCAAAACTAACTATTGTACAATATTTCAAATCTAACTATCAAATAGTACAATATTTCAAATCTAACTATTGCTCTATATTTCAAATCTAACTATTGCTCTATATTTCAATTATCATACTATATTCCAAATTTAACTTTCAAATCTAACTATTGTACCATATCCAAATTTAGCTACTATAATATGCTCAAATTTAACTATTATGCTATACCTACTATACTTTGTCTCGAATATAACTATTGTACTATGTTCTGTTTTAATTATTATACTATGTTTTTTTTTTATTAACAATTGTTTTTATTTTATTTTAACAATTTGTACTATGAGTTGGCTTCAAAAAAGAATTTGCAAATTGAATAGTTAAATATCTATAAGATATTGGGCGTACAATAGGGAATTTTTTTTTATCAGAATTAATGTCACTCACATGACATTACCAAGTAGGATCATGTGATAAACTATCATAATATCTACACCTAAATGTAGTAGCTTTTATAGCATTGGTATAATGATTATATGCCAACATACTATAGGTTGTACAATGTAAGTTACATACATATGTACATACATACTTGTAATTTTTTGACATGGACAAAATTAGAACACAAAAAATTTCTAGTAAAATTTTGTGCTTTTAGATTAGAGATAAAATCTTGCAATTAGGTTAGAGTTCGAAAATATTATTTGTATAATAACATATATAAACCGTTTCATAGACTAAATTTTGGTTATAAATGTTTTATAGCAGATCTTGCATTTACCAGATCATAATCCTGGACATCCTAGTTTGCACCACGCTCACATGACTGTATAATCTGCATATAACCCTATTTTTTTATATTATTAACCAATTTATTTTTTTTCTATCCTGTTGCTTTGTCATTAGTGTCGTCATTGGAATCAACCTGAGTTTCTGGAAAACTTTAAATTTAAACTTATGTCGAGAAACTTAGAAAATTCTAGTAAATTAGTTCGTTAAGGTAAAATCGTCGATGTTATCGTTATGTTTTTTGTATTTCATCTTCGTTGGTGCTAGGTCATTGGGTCATTGTAGGTGATAATGAAGAGTCTTTTTACAGTTGTAATATTGGCTAGTGGACTATATTCGGTTAACCATATTTTCTTTTTTTCTTTTTTTTATAGTTGCATCATTAGGCATCATCATTTGCTGGTTGTGATTAGTATGTCTTCAGGATATCTTTTGAAGTCGTTGTAGGTTGGTGCTGTTGTGGTTTCTTTGACATGTTTCTTTGGCGATGTGTTTCTTTGACAAATAGTGGTGGATTTCTTTGTGATGCAATGACAGTTAGTTTAGAGGTAGTATAGCAAAGTAGGTTAGATTACAATCGGGTTAGTAGTAAAGCTAATAGAGTATATGATTGTGGTTAGTGGTAAGGTTAGGATAAGGGTACGATTAGGGTTAGTAGTTGGGTTATATAATTATATTCATTAGTTTATAAATTTTTTTGTACAATGATAGTTAAAAAACATTTGTTATAAATTAATAAAAATTACATTTTACCGGGTATGTTAACAGTTAGTAATAATGATAATAAATATTTTATAAAATCAATAATATAAAATCAAACTTGCAATATAACAGAGACTCAATTAGCAATATCTTTTTTCAAATAAAAAATTTTACACTTAAGCATTGAAGTTGTAGGACCACTGAAAAACAGACCGACCGGACCAAAGAACATAAAGTCGGTCTTATTTGGGACTGATCCATCCCTAGTTCCAGCATAATAGGCTTTCTTTCTGATTAAAAAGGAACCCAAAGTAAAATATTGTATTATTTCATAGGTTATTAATTAAGTAAAATATGCATTTTTAATTCACCCAAATTAAAGTTACCCAATACTGTATATAATTTATAGAGTCATCTTGGCGCCACCCGGGGTGGTAAATAATTCACTGCCACCCTATCCAAATTAAATACTAAATTGACTGACTGACCCTAACCCTATGGTGAGTGTGTCATCAAATTACTATTTAATTTGGACAGGGTAGTATACCAACCCGGGTGGCACAAAGACTTTTCAATAATTTATATAATATAATATTGTTAATAACCTATCTATTCTAACCATTTTATGGAATCTAAAAAGTTTATTAATTTTGAAACGCTTACTAAAGATCTAACTACAAAAAAGACTTTTTTTGTTTTATTCTTATATCATATTCTTATTTACAAATTTAATATAAATGACAACTTATTTTTATAATATAAGCGATAATTTAATTAAAAAACACTATAGCTAATCCTTATGATTATTCCTCTATTTTCATGATTTATTTTGACTGAATAGAATGCAGTGTATATTATGCATTTTGTAAATTTTTTGCTATTCGGACAAATTCAGAAAAAAGCAAACGGTTACACATATTTGTATTATTATATAATAGATTATTTTTGATTACACAAATATTGTAAAAATTGCGTGTAAATAGTGAAAAATTCTAACGCTAAAGAATTTGACTAAGAGTTATCATGAGAACACTTAATCAATATCGAATTAAATACTTAACCAATAACAAATAACTAGTATCATTTTATTATATATGTGTAATCGATTATTTAATTAAATTGAATTAGTTGGTATAATCAAATAATCGATTATTATTCAATTATACCAACTAATCGATTAATCGATTAGTTGGTACAATCGATTTTTAATCGATTGGTTAAAAAAATTTTATTTGATTAATTGATTGTATTTTTTGGTCCAATTTGGAACACTAAGTGAAGAGACAATCGATAAGCCTGGAGCTGCTACGCGTTTTATTAGTGTAATTTGATTTAAGCAACTCTGATACTTCCTTCTAGATCACAGATTAGATATACTGTATTTGGCTTAGATCTTGAAATAGACAGGAAATGCTATATCCATTCATGGCTCCAAATTTTCAGACATGTTCTATAAGCGCATCCCAACTTAAAAACTCTCCAACCAGAGGAGCAAGTATAACCATTGTAAATTTAAGTGTTGTTAAATATTTTGTGTTTATTCTAAGTCATATTTCTAACTATTTTCTTTATCATGTATTTCTATTTGATATTATTAAATAAGACATATAATAGTAGCCTAACTAGTGATACCACCAAATTTGATTTTTAAAAAAGTCCTATTTTGGGTTTATTAGAGCAAATTAAAATTTTTTATAAGAAAGGGCAAATAAAATTTATATATTTATGCTCCTTATAATTTCATCTAATTAAAAAAAGTGCCAAAAAAATTTCAGATTTTAAATAAAATAGATCAAAAACAATTTCGGGATCAAATTTTAATTTCAGATTTTCAAATCCAAAACAATTTTATCTTCATTAGGGTTCTGCAATTTGATTTGATATTCAAATATTTGAATCAAATATTTGATCAAATTCAAATTCAAATTTGACTATATTTGATTTGATCAAATTCAAATATGACCAAATTTAATTTAATTTGACAAATATTTGTTTTGTTTTGAAAATTACTATTAAAAATTCAAATTTAAATCAAATTCAAATTCAAATATTTGAATCAAATCAAATTCAAATCAGGATCAATTTGATTTGATCAAATTCAAATTGATCCAATACCGTATGTGTCTGAAATTAAGCTACCTTTTTTGGCCAAAAAATTACATGAAAAATCGTAAAGTAGCTTATTTTCGAAATATAGTATTTTTTGAAAAAATTGAAAAACGTACTAATAAAAAGTTATCTAAATGACACCAAATTTTTACTGTAGGTGTATTTTGATGCGCTAAATAACTTTACTTAATCGACTTTTTGAAGTTTACTTAGTAGAAAAAAAAGGTTTATATGTAGCAACTGCTAACGAATTTTTTAAGATTTTTAAAAAAAATCAGGGGGTAGCTTATTTTAGGTAGTAGCTTATTTTCGGACATATACGGTATTTGATTTGATTTGAATTTGAGGAATTCTAATCTTCATATATAAGCCTAACTTAGTATTTTATACATAATGTTTTGCATAACTATACAGTAGTTATATAGTTTTTTTTTAAATCATAAGTATTGTTTGTGTTTTTATTTTTTTTTTGTGCTATTTGTTCAAAGACAAACCTTTCATTTTTTGTTTATTTTGCCTTTTATATTGCTTAGATTATTACATTCTTTATACTATATTATTTATTTAATTACAGAACTATATACTTTACTTTACCCATAATTATTATTTCATTCTTTGTACCAGTAATTGATAATTACAAAATGCAAAACAATCAAAAAATACTGTAAAACATACAGTTATACAATATACTACATAAAAATTTTTTACATATAAAATTATAAAAAAAAATATAAAATTACTATAAACTTTGAATCTTTGATATTTTTTTTCTATATATTAACTTAAAATTAAATTTTTCAAAAATATAAAAAAAAAATTGAGCTTAAAAATCAAATTAAAATTTCACTAATTTTGTACAAAACAAAAATGTAACTTTGCTAAAAACAAATATTTAATAATTTTAAAATAATAATTATATATAAAATATACTCTGAACAAGTTTATTTAGGAGACAGAAATAGATTATCTTGTAAAAAAAATGGGTTATTTATGTACTAAAGTTAAAATTTTTGGGTATTTAATATAAAACTTTTTTTTTAATTAGGCAATCTACTTTGGGCCCTTAAGCAAATTTCTATTTGTACTAAAGTTAAAATGCATTTTTCAAACCTTTTACTAAGTGAAAAATAGAGTTAAAATTAGAAAAAATTTTTTTAAAAAAAATTTTTTAAAAAAAATTTTTTTCTAATTTTAACTTTATTTTTAATTAATAAGAGAGCTTCCAGAAATCAGCTGATTTTTCTTTACTATGAGCTCACCTCACCTCTATCCCACCCACCCATACCTGATACCCCAATTAGCCAATCAGATTTTACGATTATTAAAAAGTTAAATATAACATTTAATAGTAAATAACTTTTGATCTACTGGACCAAATTTAATGATTTAACCATCAAAATGATCCTCTCAATGAGAGGATTCTAGCGAGTCCAAAATTATTAAAATCCAATCACAGGATCCTGTGATCAGAATAGATTTGTGTTACTATAAAAGTTCTATAATTTATTAACCTATTTATAGTAACACAAATTTATTTCAATCTTAGAATCCTGTGATTTGATTTTAACGATTTTGGGCTTGTTAGAATCCTCTTATTGAGAGGATCATTTTGGTAGTAAAATCATCGAAATTGGCCCAGTTAATCAGAAGTTATTAACAATTAAAATTTAATCTTTAATTGTTAATAACTTCTGATCTACTGGGCCAATTTTGATGATTTAACTACCAAAATGATCCTCACAATGAGAGGATTCTAACAAGCCCAAAATCATTAAAATCCAATCACAGGATCCTAAGATCGAAATAAATTTGTGTTGCTATAAATGGGTTATAATTATTTAATTAATTATAACCCATTTATAGCAACACAAATTTATTTCAATCTTAGAATCCTGTGATTTGATTTTAACGATTTTGGGCTTGTTAGAATCCTCTTATTGAGAGGATTCAAAAAAGCCCAAAATCATTAAAATCCAATTACAGGCTCCTAAGATTGAAATAAATTTGTGTTGCTATAAATGGGTTATAATTATTTAATTAATTATAGAACTTTATAGTAACACAAATCTATTTCGATCACAGGATCCTGTGATTGAATTTTAATGGTATTGGGCTCACTAGAACCCTCTCATTGAAAGGATCATTTTGGTAGTTGAATCATCAAATTTGGTCCAGTAGTTCAAAAGTTATTAATTATCAAATATTATTAATAAATCTATAATTTTGGTCAAAAATAATTTTGCAACTTTGGCCGGAATTATGAAATTTTGGCCGGAATTACACCTGATACTTCAGCTGACCCACCCACCCACCCAGAAATCAGCTGATTTCCGGAAGCTCCCTAAAAGATCCAAAAAAAACATATTTTGACTTTAGTACAAGTAAAATTATATACTAAACAACTTTGTTTAAAAGCCCAAAGTAGATTACTTAATCAAAAAAAAGTTTTATATTAAAAACCCAAAAATTTTAACTTTAGTACATAGATAACTTATTTTTCTTACAAGGTAACTTACTTTTGTTTTCTAAATTAAGTTGTTTAGAGCATGATTTTATATATATTTGTTATTTTAAAATTGTTAAATATTTGGTTTTGGCAAAGTTACATTTTTGTTTTGTGCAAACTTAGTAAAATTTTAATTTGATTTTTAAGCTCAATTTTTTTTTCTTGTTCTATATTTCCAAAAATTTTAATTTTAAATTAATATATAGAAGAAAAAATATTAAAGATTCAAAGTTTATAGTAATTTTATATATTTTTTCTATAAATTTATATATAATAAAAACTTATCTAAAATAGTTTAACAAATCAGTTAACTGTTATATACAAATACTACATAATTATTTTTCTGACAATTTACCAATATAGGAATATCTAAAGCAGAGCATATTTTTATAATATAAGATAGATGGGGATATTGTGGGCCAGTTAAAGTTTCTACTAATAAAACTTTTTAATAAACAAATAAATTTTTATACAATTTTTATTATTTGAACTATGCTTAATAAAGAATAAATTACTGTAAAAATTTTTTTAAATCATATATAGTTTTAGACATAAATAATTAGTACACAAAAATAGAATATAAAAACTAAATTTCAAAGGGAAGGGGGATATTGTGGGCCATTATTTGATAGCTAATAATTTGTGTTGTACTGGTCCGTTTTGGATGATTTTACTACCAAAATGACCGCCTTAGTGAGATGATTCTAACAAGCACAAAATCGTTAATATCCAATTACAAGATCCCAAGATAATTAAAGGTTGATATGTAAAAATTTGCAGATTTACTATTATAATTTTATAAAATAAGATAAATCTATATCGATCTTATGATCCCGTGATTGGATTTTGACAATTTTGTGCTTGTTAGAATCGTCTCATTGAGATGGTCATTTTGGTGGTAAAATCGTCCAAAACGGACTAGTGGATCAAAAGTTATTAACTATTAAATATTCTATATATATTTAATAATAAATTCAAATTTATACAAAAATTTATATTTTGCATAAATGATGATATCTTGTGATCCAGTAATCAGAATTGAATGAATTTTATACCATTCAATTCGTCTCAATGAGACAAATCGAATAGTATAAATTTTATCCAATTTCAATTACTAGATCACAAGATATCTGGCTGGCCCACAATACCTCCTGGCCCACTTTACCTTATATTTTAGTGAATTAACTTTAGGGTTAGTATTATTATAAATTAAAGTTAAGTAGATTTTAGATAGCTATATGGGGTGTTATCAATTAAAACAGCCCTTTTTTGCATATAGTTTATTTTAAGATAATTGAGTTTAATCATTTGTTTTGATTTTCAGACTGATCCGGGATTAATTAAATTTCACGATTTTGATTGGTTAAATATAGCAGGTGACTATCGGATAATCTCGTGATGTATTGGCCTTATGTGGACTCATGTAATTTTTCTTTTACAATTATCTTGATTTTTTACTATTCAAATCGACCTTCATTTATAATTGAAAAATATTGGTAATATCAAATTTTATATAAATCTAATGAAAGCAGCAGGGAGGGCAGGCAGACCAAAGTGAAAAAAATATACACCCAGTTACGTACTCTTCCGCCTATTGGGCCTTAATATCATATATAAAAAATGATATATTTTTTGTTATCCTACTTGGTCTTAAAATCGGGCTAGAAAGTCTATATGATAGTGTTAATTTTTATATACCAGGAATGCTCTTTAATGCCTTCTACTCATTAAGATTGCTAATTTGTTTTAACGTATTCTTCCGCCTATTGGGCCTTAATATCATATATAAAAAATGATATATTTTTGTTATCCTACTTGGTCTTAAAATTGGGCTAGAAAGTCTATATGATGGTGTTAATTTTTATTGCTTTAGCACATAATAATCTAACGAAAAAATGTCTGCCCCGGTTAAAAAATTTTTACCTATTTTTTACTCCGAAAAAACAGAATAAAATTACGAAAAGACAGTTGCTTTCTCCCGAAGCCTATTAATATATTGGGTTACATAGTAACCACTAGCATGTTTTCTGCAAAGACCGGGTTCAGAGCTAGTCGGCTTGCTACAAACCTTTTTTTCTTATAAATTCAAAAAAAAAAGAAACCTAATGAAATATGCTATCAGGTTAGGCTATCCCCGTCGATTGACAGATCAAGAGAAAAATAATTAATTATTTTTATTTGAACAAAAGTTTTTGTACTATTAATACAAACAGCTAAATTGTTTCACTTACTATCAAAAATGGTACTTCAATGCCCTCGATGTGGAAAAAACGACTTTAAAAAGACTTGTGATTTAACAAATCATCTTAACAGAAAGTTTAAGTGTAAGCAACTCTAAATATCTAATCCGGTTTAGTCACCTAATCTTAATGTATCCAGATCTCAAACACCAGTACCCAGCTCCCTATCTCCTATAGTCCATGTCTGTGAAAAGGAAGCTACTTATTTATCTATAAGGATTTGGCCAACTGGCTAGTGAATCCTAAAATAAAAAACAACCCAACTATTATTAATAAAGAGGTTCTAAAAACAGATGTAGAATGGTTTAATTTAATGGAAAAGACTCTTAGTAGATCGCAAAAGAAAACCTCAACTCCTGCAATCATTGACCAAAGGGATGAGTCTAAAGATGATCCAAAAGATATAGATAAAAAAGTGTCTTGGCCGGTCCTATTCCAAGACGATAAAATGCATCAAAAAGTATGGCAAAAGGGAATTCAGACAGAAAAGATATGTTTAAGTTAGATGGTGCTGAATATACATTTTCAACCTGGTTTGCAATAGAGAAAGAGGAAATGTATGAAGCTGGAATGACTGAAGAGCGTGCCAAGAAAATTTTAAATGCAATAGATAATGATAGGTTTCTTATAAGGGTAAAATTTATTCGGCCAAATAATGATAATTTCAAAATCATTGACAAATATGAGCCCATACGTGAGTCAAAAAAGGCTGGTAAGAAATTCGTTCCAGGAGGTCCAAATGTTATTCTTACAAAAAAGACGAAACCAGGCTTTTGGGTTGGAATTGATGGAAAGTTTTTAGTTAAATTAAAAGCTCCGATTTTGAAGAACTTACTGCTAATGCAGTTGTCTATGGGCTATATAGAATCCGAGAGCCAGATAGTAATCAATTAATGCCAATGAAAGATGGTGCACTTAATTGTGTGGCTCAACGAGTAATAGAGCATTTTGAAAAAGCAAAAAGAGGATATGGGCTTACAAGTATACGTAAACAAAAAATTGGCGCATGAAAAAAAAGAATGCGTCAACCTGGTGCTCGGGTAGAGGATGTAGTAGAATTAGAAAGAATACTTAAGAGTACAATCAAATTGCTTGATATTACCCACGGGACCATTTTTAATAGTAGAAAATATCGAACAGATAGGTTTAAAGAGATTGAGATGGTAGTTCACAATAGCCATGCATTTCCCAAAAACCAACACTTTTCAAAAGACCAAATGGTTGAATATTATAATGATAATGCATGGACGGTCATTAATAAAACTCTTCAAGGTCCACAAGCAATATGGCTTATTGGACTTGGACTCGAGGAAGGTGAAACATTAGAAGAGATCCAATCAATATCCCAATTTGTCCTAGAAAATGGTCGTACATTTAGGACATGGATAAAGCATACAGATATTATAAAAGCATGTGAAGAATTATTTAAGGACATGGTAGACTGGCAATTTCAGGAAGGAATAATTAGTGAAGAAAGAAAGCGGGAGTTCCTAGAATCGCTTAAAATAGTTGAGTTAGCAGAGCAGGTATTTGGTGCTAACCATGCCGGAGGAAAGCTTGCCAATGAGATTAATAATTGGCATCCAACTCCGGCCAGTGTACATGAAAATATAAAGCAATCTTGTGTTGAACATGGGCATGGAAGTCGATGGAATGCACCAAACTACCAAGTCGGAGAAGTTGTATGCATAGACATGAAGGAATGCTACCCAGCAAGTATGCATGGTCAAGGAGAGTGTTCACCATGGTTTAAACGATTTGGACACCCAACACATCATCTTGTTCGAGTAGCAGTGAATGGAGAATTACCACAGGATGATATAACTGGATTTGTGCAGGTAAGATCCTTCAAATTCGTTCCCAATATTCATCAAGCAATTTCCGTTTGGTATGGAAAACATTTTGCTTGCCGAAGTAAAGAAAGATGTGGGAAGGCAAAAGGCTGGACTCCTATCATACTTCTACAATATCTTCTCGAAGCAGGTATCCTAGAAAGTATAACTATAGGAGAAGCCATTATTTCTCTTACCAAGCAGACAAAAGTGTGGTTGCCTAAAAATCGGGATATAAGTTGCGCAATCATAGGAAAGTTCACACAAGGAAATAAAGTTGAAGAAAAACACCTTACTCACCGGGTTGTAATAGACGAAGGTGAACTTGATTTCTTGATCCAGGATTGCATTAAAGAAGGAACATATGCAGGTAGTGATAAATGTCCGCTTGGACATATACTTATATACTACGAAGGCTATCAGCCTCAATATACACATTTGCGAGCCTCAATGTTAGCTTATGCCCATATAAACTTACTGGAAATGCTTCGAAGATTTGGCCCTAATGAAGTAATAAGAATCGCAACAGATTCTATATATATACGAAGAGAGGCCTTATATAAGATCGAAAACGTATCTGCCTTCTTTAAGCAAGTTAAGCAAAAGATTAGCTATCCCAAAGATTCAGTAAATACTAGTAAATTTCTATGTCTACACGACTGGCATTCATGTGCAGTGTGTAACAACCCATCGTTTATAGAATCGGTTAAAGTATTCCAAAAAACTAAAATGCCTCTAGCGGTAGGAGAATATTTTCCATGTAGCAAACATAAACCATTTGTTTGTCATGATTGCTTTTGGGATTGGTATGCTCATAAAGGTTTTTGGGAAGTTATCCCTGATAAGAAGCCATCTAGCAATACTAGTATAGCCATTACTAAAATAACCGAACCTCTAAAAGAAAAGATTCTTTCAGAACCGATTAGAGAAATACAGCCTGGACAATGGCGTGATAAAGGAGAAAAAATTCATGGTCCAGATCCTAATGTTGTATACTGGCCAAAAAATAGGCATTGGGAATCGATTAAAGATATTACCGAAAGTACTGCTCCATCAATTCATGATCCTATTACAAGATCCCGAGTTTCTTATCTCAATGGAGGTGGTGGTTCTGGAAAGACAACGTGTGCAATTCGAATCTTCAAAGATATAAACATGGTTGTTTTCACCCATACAAATGCGCTAGCTAAAGATTTTCAAAATGACCGTAAAGTAAAAGCCCAAACTTGGCATAGCTTCTTTAGATGGAATGGTGTAGGAGAATGGACACCTGAATGTATGGGAGAAAAGAAATTTCCACAAGTTGTCATCTGGGACGAGGTATGCACAGTGCCTAGGCATATTCTCGAAATGTTTATTGACTACTTACTAAAGCAAAAATGTCAGGTAATCTGTTGCGGAGATGATGCTCAGCCTCCACCATTCTTTGGAGAAATGCCTCATGACTGGTTAAAAGAACGAACTGAATACTATGAGGAAGTCTTGACTGACTATCGGGCCAAATGCCCTAGATTACAAGAGCTTAAGAAAAAAATGCGATGCCAAAATAACAGAGTGCAGTCAGACTTATTCCGTGAAGCACTTCCAGTTGCAAAAAAATGGGAATATCTTGAAGCTGAATGGAAGCCATCAGATCGTATCTTATCAGCACATATACTTTCCCGAAGAATTGCTTCCCATAAATGCTTAGAACTTCATCGAAAAAAATATTCCAATGTACTGATCCCGTTAATTTATAGACCAAGAGATGGACGCAAACAGAATTGCCTTGTCCAAATTCCCGGCTCATCTGAAAAGAAGGAGTTAGTAAAAAATGATATAGAATATTTGCCCTTAAATACACTCTCTGACAAGTTCTTAAAAGACATATTAGCGGATAAAAAAGTCATAGATTGGGAACTCGGATATGCAATGACCATTCATACTAGTCAAGGAATGACTCTTAAGTCGCCACAACGTGTTTGGGTCATTGATGAAAACCTAGCCTGGGATAATCTAATATATTTGGCAGTTGGTCGCATAGAATATTTAAGCCAACTCATTCGGGTTGAAGCGCCCCCATTACCCCCTGAAATTGCCCAAAAGATTGAGGAGGAAAAAAAGAAAAAACGGCTAGAACACGAATTGAGGCCGTCCATTCAGGAAAAACTTATCAGATATATGGGCCAGGACAAAGAAAAAGGCCGTGAATTTGATCTAACAGTCGACTATATCCTCATATTAAAACGTATTCAGAAAGAAAGATGTGCATCATGTTTTATCGAAATGAAATTCGAATGGGATCAGCCAGGAGATATACTTCAGTGGACAGTAGATCGAATCCACAATAGTTTGGGGCATATTAAAGGGAACGTACATCTCACTTGCCTTCTTTGCAACCGAAATCATCGGGTCTAAGTCAGTGCCATGGCTAGACTAGTGATACGGTGCTTATATGCAAGACAAAGGAGGAAAAGTCACAGTACTTACATAAATATTATAGATTTTTTTCTGGCTTGAAACATTCCTTGAGAATTATATAAGCTCAAATATTTTTTTATTCAAAAAGAATTATAAAATATAGGTCGGTAATTGTTATCAAAATGGTTGGTAGTATGTGACCTCAAGGTCACAATGTCATGTGATTACTGTGCCACATACTGCACCCTGGTGACATGATGTCCTGGCTCAGCAGTTAGAAAAAATATACTGCGCCATTTCTTCTGCGCGATTAAGTCAAGCCTGGACACCATGTCCAGACTCTACTTAACATGGATACTGCGCCATATACTGCGCCCTGGTGACATGGTGTCCCACCTCGGCAATTAGTTTTTAAAAAAAAAAATTATTATCAATATATAATACTAAAAAATGGTACATAAGGTACGTAAATATCAAACAAGACTGGGTGCATATTATTCCCAACATAAAAAGCTAAAAAAGATAGTAAAATCGTTAAAAGAAACTATTGACTGGATAGAAAATTATATAGAAGATCGAACTGGTGTTGAGTTTGGCAAAAATTTATTAGATTCAGATTCAGATTCGGATTCGGACTTGCCTTTCTGTGATCTTCAATTAAGAGCCGAGAAAAAAGGGATCAAGGAGCAAGCTTAAAATAATAAATACCATCTGCTTCTTCGCAAAGCCTTACTTTAGAGTAAGGCCTTGATTCGTCAACCAAATTTTTTTCAGCCCCTTGATCTTTGAAATGCGGGGCAATAATATTTTTTTTCTGAATGTTCTTTTTTCGAATGAAATGAGAAAAAAGTTGCTGAAGCTCTTTCTCTTGCTCTAAATACTTAGTTAGCAACTTCTCGCTAAGATCATTAATTTCGGCCTTAGATTTAAGAGCAGAATATAGTTTTTCTTTAAGCTTTTGCTCTGTTTTTTTCGCAAGCTTGAAAAACAATATATCTGACTGAGCCGGCTTACAAAAATTGCAAGAAGGTATAGACATTGGTCATGAACTTTTTTGTATAATAAAAATATATTTGAAATAATATATATTTCTGGTTTATCCGAAACCTCCTATTTAACCTATATATCCTATATATCCTATTTATCTGATTCTTCCAGAATTTTTTTCTAGTATATTATATATTCATCCGGTATATCCGATATATCTGATTTATCCAGTATATTTGGTATAACTGGTATAATATATTTTTCTTGTATATCCTATTTAATAAATTATTTTGAAATAATATATTAGATATTAGATATTAGATATAAAAATACTACCATGCTTAGGCAACGCATGAGATGTGATGCTCCTTCTTTATCTCTAGCCGATTATGATTTTATTATTCAATGTCGTAATAATATGCCAAGGACTAAAGTTTTGAATGAGCTAAAAAAAAAATATAGCATATCACAAAAACATATTTATCAGATTTGGAGAGGCGAGGAAAAAAATAGGGTTGCTTGGGATCAACCAATTTTGGCTCGCGACTTTGTCGAGGAAAGTAGAGAAAATATTATTTCCCCGCAGATCAAAGATCAAGAGGATTCGAAAAAAGAAAATTTGGTTAATGAATTAATTCTGTCTTCAAGTGATTTATTACAAGAAGATAGGGATCTAAATGCATTTTATGAAAAAGAAGCTATTCGAGATAAAAAAAATATAGCCAAACTTAAATCTATACTAGCTAAGTAGATGATCTAGCTCGTCATAGAATAATAAAAACTTTTCACAGACCTCATTGAGAACCTCTTTAGCATTGAGAGTATCAAATAACATTTTTTCAAGTTCATCGTAACTTATAAGTTTTTTTTTCCAAAGTCCCACCTTCTCGTGATAAATCACTCGAAGGCAAAATTGATGTGTTAACCAAATTTTCTCTTTTCGAATTTATGAGAAAAGAAAGAGACTTATGTACTGAAAGGGGTATAGTAATTACTTTATTTTTATGTATTAACTTGAATTCACGCTTAACAATTGGCTCTCATCCAGCTCGATCAAGCCAAGGTGTATCCAATAATATCCAGGGTTTATTATCATCCATAACTGGAAAGTCTTTAGAGATTGTACAACTATTTTCTCTCTGACCAACCGTAACCGAAATGTTATAAGATATGCCTGAAGACTAAGGAATTATTACGCCATTTAACTGATGGTTTCTTATTTTTATCTACTTTTGCTCCCAATAGTTTTATAAGGCCTTTTGAGATAACTGAGCAATTTGCCCCACTATCTATCATGGTGGAAGGCACTTGTACGATTTTTCCTAATGGCGAGCTAATCTTGCAACATATAGTAGCAACATCATTGGGAATAATTTTACGAATAAAATTAATTTCTATAGGATTGGGCCATGAAATTTCTGTCTCTGATTGCGATCCCTCTGGGGCTGTTTGGGGCGGTATATTTGTTTGCTAAGAAGCAATTTGAATTAGATCTGATATTGGTTGCAAGATATGAGAGAATATCATAGTAATCTCATGCCAGAACTTTTCATGTTCCTTGTCTGAGAAATTTGAAGTGAAATGATTTAGAACGGGATCTTTTAGTGCAATGAATTCAGCATTAATCATATTGTAACCATTAATAGAAACTTCTTTAGGCTGTGTACGAGTAAATGAATCAACCATTGATCGTAAAATAGCAAAAAATGCATTTAGGCTAATATTATATATAGGAATTTTAAGTAGCCTAATATCTTTACTGCCCTTTTTATCAGAAGCGGTGTTACTAGATTTTTTGCTAGAAGTTTTTGGCCTAGCACTTTTGCGCTTCTTTGATCTCTTGGTATCAGAATAAGTTATTTTTTTTTTATAGCATTGACTTCATATTCTTTTGAATCACTTTCTGAATTACTAGACTCACTAGTCCCAGAGGAATCTAATTCTGATTCATTCCATGAACGCGCCAAGGTATTGGTTTCAAGTTCATTTTCACTAGATGTCGTACTATTTTCGCTATCGCTAGAGTCTAAAAATGATTCATCTGAAATTATATGGACGTTAACACACTTGGATGATTTCTTTTTTTTGGTCTTAGATTTTGATTTTGTCTTGCGACGAGAAGATTTGGGTTTGCTAGAAATCTTTTTTATAGCTTTATTCATTTTAGTCTGATTGATTTTAAGGTCTTCTAATTGCCTACGCATATCTTCTACGGGATCATTATTTGTAACTTCAACATTCTTTATTACCAGTTTTTGGGGGTAAATCGGGCTTGGGAACAGGAACAAATTCTGATATCTCTCCAAGAAGCCATTGTAAAAATTTACCCTTATTTGTATCTTGTATAATTTGAGAGGTTCCTGGAGGCTGTGGTCTATAGTTGGGTTGAGATGGTTGAGAAGAAATAGATTGAGATTCTATAGATGGCATCATAGATTTTATTAAGTTTTCGACTTCAGTTTTGGTCATACCCAAATTGCTTGAATAATTGTTTTTCTATGAGATTTATCCGATGATGCTGGACCCGAATATAAATAAGCTCCAGACAATCGTTCTGTCTTATATCTTTCAATTTCTTCGAGCTCAGTGAGCAATTCTGATACGGGCCTATTAATTCCGATGCGTCAAATTTCTAATTGATTGCTAGGAGAAATGCCACGAATAAATTGTAAACGAATTTGTTAATCATCAATTCCTGCAAGCCTAGCAAGTTTACGTAACTTAGAATAAAATCGACCCACAGAATCACTGCCTTGGACCGTTGAACCAAAGAGCATTCGCTGTTTTTCCGCAGTGACTGTGGGATAGTTAGTTTTAAGCCAGTATATTGCCTGGCCAAGTCGAATTCCATCTGCTACTATAGTTTGTCCGGCATTAGCATTTGGGGCATTGGGTAATCGATCTGTTGGGCGCCCATCGGCAAAAGACCAGTCTTCATCAAATACTGTATGAGCTGGAATAACAATATTTCCAGCCTGGCCCACAGCGCCATGTCTTAAATTCGCTCCAAGTTGTGCCGCCGTTCGTCCCTGAGTCGCACCCAAATTGGCTTGGCCAGTATTATCTAATAAATTTCTCAATTCCCAATTCTTTCTTCGAAGAGATCTTTCATACCAATCTTTAGCATCGCCTTTGAGGCATGTTTCAAAAAGACCATGCGCTCGAACTCTATGGGCATGTCCGGCTAATACATTAATTCCTACAGCCACAAGATATGAGCGAAAAGAATCAATAAATTCTTCTGGATCCTCATCGGGATAGCTATTAAAATTTGGGGGTGGGTATCCTGCCATTCCTATTCGTTGTATATTTGGTGGGTTATTCTGTAGCGTAAAAATTTGTTGATTTAAATTATTAATTAATTGTTCTGAATTTCGGGCCCGTGTTTTCCATTTACCCCATTTATTTTGTATAGTCTTACATCTATTTTTCCACTTGTTGTATCGATTTGTTGTAAGATTTAAGAGATGCGTGGTAATTGTTCCATCCGTCTTACAATTCTGTAGTTGATGATAGGCTCTTCTATTTTTGAATCTTAATGCAAAGCTTTCTAGGAGCAATTCTGATATCCGCCTTTTTTGGGTACAGATTGTGATTCGGCCATTAAGTTCTCGAGATTTAAATATATTATGCTGTGTTCTATGGGCCTCATAGGCCTGGTGAAGAAGATCATAGTCATTTTGAAGCGTGGCTAACTGGGTTTGTGAATCGGCAAACTGGGTCTGTGAATCAGCAAACTGGGTCTGAGAATCAGCTAACTGGGTTTGCAAAGTTATTAGCTGGGTCTGCAAATTCGCTACTCGATTTTCGGCATGGATTGCTCGTGTATTCGCCCGTGGATATATTTCTCGTACCAACTCTTCAAACTTATCTCCGGCTTCAGAAATTATTCTAAGATAATCTGCAATATCATCTAATATCGGGGCTGTTGTAATTGGGCTTTGAAAATACAGTCTAATATTAGTAATCTCTCGCTGAATCCTATTATTTTGAATCCTAGCTTGATTTTCAGGTAGAGATAATGTTCGGGGAGATCGGGGTGATCCTGGTGGTTGCGCCATATCTATATTATTATACAAAGCAAGAATTTTTTCATTAAGCTTGTCTATTTCATCCTGGAAAATTGCTAACCGCTTTTCTATATAATCAATGTACTTTTCTTGGCTCTCAGAATTTTGGAGTGCCTTTTCTAACTTTTCTTTAAGATTAGAAATTTCTAATCGCAATGGATCTAGGTCCTTATCACGAATTAAGATTTCTTTTTCAAGGTAATTAATATAATCCTCTTTTGAGATAAGATCCTGTTGAAATTTGCTGACTCGATCTTGTATAGCTAATAAGGCACCTTTAAATTGCTCAATTCTTTCCCCCATTTTTTTCCCTTTTTTTCTCATAAATTCGAAAAAAAAGAAAAAGATAGTTATCTGTTTTTTTAAAAATATATTTTGTCCCACAGATCGTAGATCAAGGGACTGAGCAAGCCGGCTCAAAAATGTTGTCTATTCCTATAATACAAATAGATTCTGGAAATGTTCGTGAACTAGATATATCTATTGCCTTGTGTAAAATTTATTACCATCCTAATGGATATCAAAGAACTGTGAAAAAATTGTATGAAGCTTCTTTAAAAGCTAGATACGATTTTTCTATAGATGAGGTGTGTAATTGGCTTGAAAAACAGGCTTTATATCAGATTAATAAACCCCAGCCAAGATTTATTCCTAGAGCCTCTTTTAATAGTATACAAATTCCTAATGAATGCAATCAAACAGATATTCTTTATATGCCCCATGACCGAATTAATAATATAACTTATAAATATTGCTTATGTATAGTTGATGTGGCTTCACGATTTAAGTGGGCGGTTCCTTTAGCTAATAGGTCAGCTTATTCTGTGGCCAAGACCTTTAAGAAAGTTTATAGTAATTCCAAGTGCCCTCTTATTTGGCCTAAATTATTAATGGTCGATAACGGTTCTGAATTTAAATCTGATTGTAAAGAATTAATGGAAAAATATAATGTTAAAATTAAGGTTGGCATGTCTCATAGAAGCCAAGGTATTGTTGAAAATTTAATCGTACTTTAGCTGAAAAATTGTTTCGGTTACAGGATGCTTCTGATTTATTGTTACCTATATCTAAGAGATCGAGAGCTTGGATTAAAAATCTTTATATAATTATTAATAATCTTAATAATTTGGTAACTAGATTAATTGGCATGGCTCCGGCAAAAGCCATAAAAATGAATCTGATTATTTCAGCATCTTCTAAGTTACACAATAGGCCCATGGACTTTGATGAATTCAAGCTATTTTATAATTCTCTTGTAAGTTATTTACTTGAACCGGGTGAGCTAAAAGGTGGGCATATGCAAGCGACTGATATGAATTGGTCTCCTCAGATTTATTTTATCCGTGAAGCTTTGGTACAAAAAAATCAGCCTATATTATATTGGCTAAAAGATAATGATGGCAATAGACCGAAGCGGTCTTTTGTTAGAGAAGAACTCCAAGTTATTCCTTCTGACACGGAATTACCACCCCAGTAGGTGCTTACAAATTAAAAATTTTATGATATAAAAGATGTTCGTGGAATGCTTCAAGTTGGTGTTCCTCGTCTTTTATAAATTAAATTTCTAATTCATGAAGTTTAAGTATTTTATTTACTTCTTCTGTAGACCTTTTATATATAACCTCTTCTTGGTTCGCAAATAAAAAATATAATTTATATAATTTTTCAAGACTCTGATACACTTCTTCATTATACCAGTCTTTGAAATCCGCCATTCTTTCATTATAGGCTTCTTCATTTGGAGCTCGTTGCTTTGCTACATATCTGCAATGATCATCTGGATCTCTTTTACGTCGCATTATTTTTAAATAACCCACATATATCAATCCCATTTTGTCATATTTTTTCTTGCCTTGACTATATGCTACTTTGATTACCTAACTAATGCTAATTCGATATCTTTATAGTTGACCATTTTGTATAAGTATTGAATGTCGTTTGTATTAATATAGCAAAACTTTTGTTTAAAATAAAAATATTTGTTTCTTATTACTATGGTAGACGAATATTTTTGCAAGCAAGCTGGCTCAAAAAAGTGTGGTGAATATTTTTGCAACTATTTACTCAGGTCTGGAAATATCTGTAGACGTACTTGCCGTCGACCTGAAGGGTAGCATAAACATTGAAAAGCTAGGAAGCATTTTCCTTGCAAGGTTTGTAGCAAGCTGACTAGCTCTGAACCCGGTCTTTGCAGAAAACATGCTAGTGGTTACAATGTAACCCAATATATTAATAGGCTTCGGAAGAGAGCAACTGTCTTCTCGTAATTTTATCCTGTTTTTTCGGAGTAAAAAATAGGTGAAAATTTTTTAACCGGGCAGACATTTTTTCGTTAGATTATTATTGCTAAAGCAATAAAAATTAATACTATCATATAGACTTTCTAGCCCGATTTTAAGACCAAGTAGAATAACAAAAATATATCATTTTTTATATATAATATTAAGGCCCAATAGGCGGAAGAATACGTTAAAACAAATTAGCAATCTTAATAAGTAGAAGGCGTTAAAGAGCATTCCTGGTATATAAAAATTAACACCATCATATAGACTTTCTAGCCCGATTTTAAGACCAAGAAGGATAACAAAAAATATATTATTTTTTATATATGATATTAAGGCCCAATAGGCGGAAGAGTACGTAACCGGGTGTATATTTTTTTTCACTTTGGTCTGCCCACCCTCCCTGCTGCTTGAAAACTCATTTTTCAAAAAATTGCAAAAAAGGGCTGTTTTAATAGATAATACCCCATATAAGCAAAATTGCCTGCTCAATATTTTTAATTAACTCACCAAGGTAGATTTAGACTATTGTTTTTTGTATTTTTCAAGTTTTTGCTTTCTGCTTCACCAAAGATCATCAAATTTCTATAATTTGATTAGTTAAATGTTACGTGATTCTATTCTGCTTTAGATAACCCCCAATATAGTATATATTTATTTTTTTTTTATATTAGGGGGAACCCCGGGTGTAGCTCCTGCCCCAAACTTTATTAATACTTAAGTAAGTTGACATATTGCCGAAGTACATACATATTATATACAAGTATTGGAACTAGGACTTTAGGTAATACAACCATTTGTTAATGGCTAAAACCCACCAGAGACTTCCATATTTCCATTTATATGACTGACCTGGCTTGTACGTCCCTTCCAACCAACAATTGGTATTCACATATCCATAGTATATATTTATTATATTACTATATTACTACAATTACTAATATTATTGATCAAATGTTTATATCAAATTTGTAATGCTATAAGGATGCTGACATTTATTATCTAATATTCATTTACTATAGAGGCTTATCCCCACCCCCAGGTAAGATCTATAAATAGAATTTTAACCAATCAAATTTAACTAAGGTAAGATTTTTCTTGACCCCCACCCTCTAAAATATTATCTAATAAATGTTAGTGCCCTAACTGCCAATCCAATTTATATATTTAGCAAGAAGTATAGAAATAACAAAAATATAGTATAGTTGTTTCTCTTTAATCCAGCTCTCTATATACTAGACTCTTAATAATCTAAACTAAATCTTTTAGAAAAATATTTTATATATATTTTATCTGAATATATTAAATTAATATAATAAATTTGCTATTTCATTTTTTTTTTTTAAGCAGTCTTGTCTTTATTAATTTTTGAACTACAAAGTAAATTACACTAGTGTATATTCTACCTGTCTTATGTTCTATCTAATAACAACTCACCAAGCTAATGTCCAATGCGACCTGCCAAAACAACTTTCTGTTTCACTTCGAATTCTTAACTTGCTAAGAATTTTGTAATCTGTATGATTAGCTCCCGATAATCATTAACTGGCCGTTGTATACCTTGTCAAGAATGCTTAATCATTTACTTGTCTAACTTTGAGCAAAGAAGACTATACTGGTTTCTTTCCCCATACTATCCAATTTTCGACTATATTGTTCTTTGTTCTCGCGATCTCTTCTTTCTCTTTCTTTTTCTCTAGTTTCCGTTCTTGGCTATTTTCAGTTTCCATTCTTTTGCGAGGTCTCTTATTCTCCTTTCCTGCTGCGACTTGTTCTTCTGTCCCTTTGCTTCTTCTTCTTTTATGTCTTTTGTCTTCTTTCGATATACCTCTGGCCTTTTCCCAGTCTATTAACAGTTCGCAACAGAAGCTCCAGATGTGCTTGTAGAACTGCTTCTTGAACCGTTTAACTATAGCCTGAATGTATTTCGTCGTTTTGACCGTATATCCGGTCGCACCATCTATCGCCTCTACGACTGACTTGGNTTTCAGTTTCCATTCTTTTGCGAGGTCTCTTATTCTCCTTTCCTGCTGCGACTTGTTCTTCTGTCCCTTTGCTTCTTCTTCTTTTATGTCTTTTGTCTTCTTTCGATATACCTCTGGCCTTTTCCCAGTCTATTAACAGTTCGCAACAGAAGCTCCAGATGTGCTTGTAGAACTGCTTCTTGAACCGTTTAACTATAGCCTGAATGTATTTCGTCGTTTTGACCGTATATCCGGTCGCACCATCTATCGCCTCTACGACTGACTTGGTCACTATACTTCGCATTAATTCTTTCCTTACGGTAGCTCTTTCTTCCGGTTGTACTCCGAACACAGTGTCCCTTACGGTTGTTACGTTTAGTTGTTTCCCATCCAGCTCCGCCAGTTTTTTGATAAGTTCGCTTATTTCTTTTTCAAGAGTATCCCAAAGCGGCTGTAACACTGAGCATTCAGCTAGGTGGTCCATAGTTTCCATTTCCCTCCAACAAATAATACAAGTATTATCGCTATATATACTACTATTTCTTCTATTTAATACATGCAATGTTGGTAGCAAATTATTTACACATTTAACTTTAAAAATCCAATCTCTGTTTTCTATACTACTTCTACACTTCTGTCTCTTAACTTTTCTGATATCCCTCCATACCTCTTTCCATACTACCGTATCTTTCCCTTCTTCTGCATTTACCCATTTCGTGATGCTTCTCAAACGTGACCACTCTATATCTATACTGACTTCCATGAGCTGTGTAATAAAGCTTCTTGTTTTGTCGTCCACTCTGATGTTTTTCCATTTCAACTCGGTGCATGCCCCTTATTCCATGGCCATTTGGGTGATAAAATTCTGTTGCCTAATGCACCTTCTTTAGCTAACTTGTCAGCTTCTTCATTTTCAGGGATTCCGCTATGTCCTTTAACTTTTCGAAGTCTTAGCTTTAGCTTCTTAATCTGAACCAATCTGTTGATATGTTCTAGCAGGCATAGATTTTTTTTTTTGAGTATCTCACTATTTTTTCCCTTTGTTATGCCTGCTTGAATCACCTGAATTGCTGCTGCACTGTCTGTGCATATAGTAACTGCTACTTCTAATGGTACGACAAGTAAGGCCGACCATATGGCCACAAGTTCTGCTCTAGTAGAAGATGGCCAGTTTTTGATTGCGCCTTGAAACCTTGCAATCACCTGCTTGGGTACTTTTCCCTTTTCACTTTTTATGGCTACTTAACCGAGGCCCATTCTTCTCTTTTCCGGATCCTTCTCACCGTTTATTAGTGAGCCATCAGTGTAGAAGCAAATTGATTTACACTGTACGAGGTCTTGTGTGATTTTGATAAGTTTTCTTGATATTTCAGAGTTTTCAAGAGAGCTTTCAATCAACTCTCTTTCCAATGTGGAAACTACAATGCTCTCAAACTGTTGCTCGTTTGCTTCTGTACTTGTGGTATCCATTTTCCTCCCATTACTCATTATAACATTCATAAAGTAACTTAGTGGAGTTGTAATATACCGGCTGTGGTCGTCCGAATGCGCTATTTCGACTAACTTTGTGTCAAATGCGATACTCCTGTTTTTCCGACCTCTTTCTATTAAGCAGGAGTCTTCGTGATTCTCTTTTTCTATCTGGTTAAGTTCATAGCCCGTACACCTATTGATAACCAGGCTACTGTCATGCATTCTTTTTCTGGCCTGCCAGTGCTCGATTACAAGATGCCTTTTAAAATTTTTCTGAGCTACTCTTCCTATTTCGTGCCCTTCTCTTGTCTTCACGAGGACCCAGTCTTTTACCCTCTTGTCTTCGCTTATTTTGGACAGTGGAATTATAGGACTCAGCATATTAAACCCACTTATTTCGTAAAGCACCTTTAATTTTCTGCTACCGGCCTCCATCAGAACTAGCTCTTCTATTCTTGCAAACCATGCCGGTTTTCTTCCTGCTGCATTTTGTTTTTGAACTGTTTCCATATACCCAGCATGCCTTCTGTGTAATCAATTAATTGTTCAAGAAAGAATAGCCCCATGTTCTTCTCCCGGCAGAAGCTAGTTAGGGCCTTCTGATTTAACAAACTTGCAATTTCTGTTCCTTCTTCTGCTAACTGTAAGCTCTTCTCCATTTCCTCTGAGCGCAAGTTAAGGTTTATTCTCCTTGCCTCTATTAAAATTTTGTAGACAAGATTATGTTTGAATTTAATTGCTTCCAGTCTTGGTAGCTCAAGCGTTGTGATCAGAGATGAGCAAAATGCAGCATTTTAAAAAATTTCATGCAAATGCGGCATTCATGCAGCATGCAAGCATTAATGCAACATGCATCTATACAAAAAAATTTTTTTATTATTTACCATTTAATTTTTATGTTCGTTAAATATATTTTTTAAAAAATTTTAATTTTTCCATTGAAAGTAAAAATCAAAAGTCAATTAATAAAAAGTTTTCCAATACTTATAAAAATTTTGTGGTAAGTGTATTTTGATCTGCTAAATAAGTTTACTTAAGTGATTTTAATCGATTTGCTTGGTAAAATTTAGACAAAAGTATGTATCAAGTTTTGTTAATTGTAGGGCAAATATATTTTTTTAAAAAATTTTAATTTTCTGTCAAATGTAAAAATCAAAAGCCAATTAATAAAAAATTTTCCAATACTTATAAAAATTTTATAGTAAGTGTATTTTGACCTGCTGAATAAGTTTACTTAAGTGATTTTAATCGATTTACTTAGTAAAATTTAGACTTTACTATGTAGTGACTTTTGTTGATTATGGGTGGCTTATTTCCAGATCAAAGACATTTTTGAGTTTTTTTAAATATTATAAAATTTGATTGGTCAATAGTCCTATCACTAGGGGAGTCAGGACCTATGTAAACTCTAATCACGTAATTTACTGCACTTCTCTAATTAATAAAATTTTGTTAATCATAAAAGTTTATAGAATTTTATCAACAAAATTCTATAAACTCTTATTATTCAAAATTTTACTAATTAATTCTAACTTAATGCACTAAGTAAACATGTTTAGTGCCTAAAAATATATTAAATCAGCAGAATTGTTTTTATTTTACTTGACATTTGAAAAAAAGATGCTTAAATTTAAATTTTTTGATGGAGCACTAGCCTTAGATTAGTTTTTATCTTAAGTGCACTTTATATATTATTTGTCAGATAAAATTTGTTATGGGCAGCATGCAGCATTCATGCAAATGCATGCAGCCATGCAATCATGCGAAAGTGCCCATCTCTAGTTGTGATACATGATCCACTTTTGCAATCAAGCAGCGCTTGTTGCATTCTTAGCCAAGTTGCTTTGCCTAAGTCTCCCTTGTTATTCAAACGCTTTCTAAGCTCCGTAATATGATGTGCCATTTGGTTTTGCTATAGTGTTCTTAAGCCCACCAGATTTCTATGCGAAAAAATCGAGCTCGCAGCTGTCGAGGCCATGTCTGATTTATTCTTTATCACCATCATAATCGGGCTCTGTAATCTATCGTATTTGTCTCTTTTTAAAATACAATGCTACAATCTGTACTCGAGCCGGGGGATAAGTACACGGTTATTAATGTATACTAGCTGCGCCAAGGATGCATGCTTTTTGCTAATTGCCTTTATGATAGTGTTAACTTCTTTTTTGACTAGGTTCATTGTATGATGATGGTTAGGGCTACTAGATTGCCAAATGCCCAGAAAACGTGTGGATTCATTTCTTTTTTTTCCATTATTTTTTCACTGTTTGTCGTTCCATATTTAATAAACCTTGGTTCCTTGCTCCTTGTTCCTGCTACAAGCAGTTCTGACTTTTTAGTGTTGATTTCGATATCATTTAGTGTGTAAAATTCTGTTGCAATCTCCAGAATTTGCTCCATTTCTGCTTTGTTCTGTGCGATGAAGATCGTATCATCAGCATATGCAATAACCAGAACCCGTATGTGTTGAACCTGGTATTTGTTAGTATGAAGGTCTGTTGGCCACTATACTACCAGATCATAACCGAATCCTTGTTGATTCTGTATTTTGACCAGGAGTGGGTCGTAAAATATTCTCCAGATCAGAGGGGAAATAACCATCCCCTGCTACTAGTTTCTCTGTTGTGCCGAAACTTGTGAGAACTTCCATTTCCCGGTTTTTGAATAAATTGAGAATAAAATTTCTTGAAACTTCTGGGATTTTAATTCTTCATAGCGCTAGTTCAAGCATGTCCAGTCCCACTGAATCAAATGCCTTCTTCATATCTTGAAACAGCACCCAGATTTCCTGTTTTTTTTCCTTTGCATCCTCCAACAGGCAGTTGATAAGGTGAATGGGAGCAGCTATGCCCTCTTCGGGCAGCCCAGCAAAGTTTCTGCCTTTTAGAATATCCTTTTCCTTTATAACCTTTACGAGCCTATTAGATACTACTCTCACTACCGTCTTTCGGAATGATTCTAACAGAAGTATCGGTCTTATATTGTTTAAGTTGTAACACTAGTCCTCTGATTTTGGTATTAGGTATAGGACTCCTAACTTCCATTTTTTCGGCATTGTTCCCTCTTTTATGCATTTGGATGCAAAGTTCATAAAGCACTGTTTCATTGTTTTTCCTACATTTCTGATTAATGGATAAACAATACCAGAAGCACCTGGGGCTGATTTGTGTTTTACTGACTCTAAGGCCTTGGACCACTCGTCTTCTTCTACCATGTTTGCTATATTTGCAAACCATGTCTCCTCAATGTCCTGTCTTGGGTTGTATTGCTTCCTCCAGCGGATTGGTAGAGCCTCTTGTGTCAGTGTTTTACGTTTCCTAAACTGCTTTTCAAAGTGTGCTTTCACCTCCTGTAGAACCTCCTCAGGCTCCATTAATAAGTTAATTTCGTCTCCTGACTCCTTAATTACTCTGTCTATTGTTATTTTCCTTTGTGGTTTATCCAATAAACTGCTTAGGGAGGCGCCAGAAATCAGCTGATTTCCTAGAGGGGGGGCTGAAAATCTGGAAATTTAATATGAAGACCTGACTAAAATAGGGGGGTCATAATTTTGGCCAAAATTGAATCAGCTGATTCCTGTCCTCGCCCTTATCATCTTTTTTTGGTTTGTTACTATAGCATCGAATCTCGCTTCTATGTGCCCCCTTATCTCTTTCTCTTTGATTTTCCTTAGTTTATGCCGCCACTCCTTATGTAGTAACTTGGCCCATCTTTTGAGGTTTTCTTGATCTACTGATTCCTCATTCAAGGCTGCTTCCTCTGGATTTAGTCCTGCAGTTTCTTTTAATTGTATCAGCCGTTTTTGTAGTTTATCACTATCCGTTTCAGATAAGGAACCTCTTCTGACTTTTTTGTAGTCACGATTGATTTCTTTGATCACTAATCTTAGCTTTTTCTCTTCTAAGGTTTCTTTGCTAATCTCTACTATCTCTGGTGTTTTCTGTTTTTTCGGTAAACTATTGTTTGCTGCGATTCTAATGCATTCTTTTATAATGTCCTACTCTTCGTCCAAATTCTTGAGTTTGCATTTCTCTAGTGTTTCTCCCACATACTTGATAGTTTCTTTTCTAGCAAACTGCTGTAGCTGTCCCAATCTTCTTTTGATGCCTTGTCAATTTCAATATTTACTTTTGTCTTGTTCCATCTTCTTACTTTTGCCACACTCCTGGGTCTCAAATCGATTCCTGTGATGATGCTGGCTCTAATTAGCTTGTGGTCACTCATTGTATAGCATATCATTTCATCGACCTTGCTATATACAATATTATTCTTCCACTCATTGGAGACCCAGATGTAATCGATTCTCGTGTTAGCGTTTCTGTTTGACCACGTTGGCTCTTGCTCTACTTCTTGTGTATCGTATAAATTTCTCTCTTTTAGTAGAGCTAGAATTTTTCTTTTGAAGTTGGAATTAGAGTTATGATTCTTCGCCTTGTGATGTTTTGTTTGGGCGGTGTCTGCTAAACTTCCTTCTGCTGTTTTCTCTTTATTGATATTCAGGTCTCCCAGCACAATGAATCTTTGTGTTTTTCTCATTTTCTTTTCTATTCTTTTCTTAAGTCAGTTTAGAATCCTCTCTTGAACTATTTTGTCATTGGGGGCGATATACAAGTATATGATAACTATCGTCAGTCTTTTAAAGTCCAGCGTTATACAGACAAAATACGGGTTGTCCTTTTCTATGCAGGTGATATGTCTTTTCCAATGTTTTTTAATTAAGATCCCCAATCCTGATCCTTTTAACTTATTACTATATAAATTTGCTAATTCAGATCTGAACTCAAATTAATTAGTACATATAATATAGTCTTTTATTTAAATAAATTTATTTGGTATTATGAATAAAATTTATTCTATATAATTAATTAAACTAGTGTTCTGATTCAGGTCAGTTAATAGTGATCTGATGGGTCAGATATTTTAATCCAAATTATAACCTGGATCAAATAATAATAATCTAATAGGTTAGATATTTAACCTGGACTATGATCCAGATTAAATAATAGTATCTTGATAGATTAGATATTTAACCTAGGCCATAACCCGAGTTAGATAATAGCAATCCAATAGGTTAGATATTTAACTTAGCCATGATTCAGATTAGATAATAGTGATTTGACGAGTTAGATATTTAAACCAGGCTATAATTAAAGTGTTGAGTGAGCTGGGCTAAACCCAAAAATTAGTAGACTAGGCTGGACTTGGGCCTAGTTTCAGGCTCATGTTTTTATAAATAGTCCAGACTTGGATCGGGCTTAAAAAATATTAGGCCCCTCCCGGGCCTCTGTGAATATATCTAGAGTTGCATTAGTGTTGCATTAGTCTGGTCTGGTCCCTAAGAGGACCCCGAACAATATATATAGAGGTTATATTAGGTTTAATATAAGATTTTTACAAAATTTATCCAAAATTTGAAAAAATCTGCAATTTGGATTGGTTGAACCTTATTTGGGCCAATCAGAATTGCAGAAAAGTGGATAATGCATAAATATAACCTCGACTTGCATTGTTCGGGGTCCTTCCCTAAGAGGACCGTTATCATAGTGTTTACAGTCCCGGTTTGGTCCGGTTCTTTAGTCCCATAACGGTCCTTTAATGATTACGTCAATCTTAATGCATAAAATTTTATTGGCCAAAAATGACGTAATTATTTACTGTCAGATGCAAACAAATATCATATGATCTATATTATACCTGATTAAGAAATTTAATTGGGTAATACAAATATCATAGTTATATTTACAAGAACCAGTCCCAGGACTGGTCCTTTAATGGACCCACAGTACTTATCAGTCCCGGTCCGATAGGGTAAGGGGCATGTGAAAATTTTTGGGCATGCCCAAGAGGGCATGCCTTGAACTAAAGGCATGCCCTTATAAGTATATATAGCTATTCTTGTATAAGTGCACCCTCTATAACTAGGGTTGGGGGCATGGGAAATTTTTGAGGCATGCCCAGAGGGGCATGCCTTTGACAAGGGCATGCCCCTTTGTGCCCCGGGCATGCCTTCTATAAAGATTATGATTGGCTAATTCATATAAATCAACTGACCAATAAATTAATATATTAAACTTTATTTTACTATCTTTTTTAAACCTTTAAAAAAAATACTTTGCTTTAGTCTGCTATTTATTAAGAAATGCTATCTTGTTTATATAGATTTACATAGCTTTTATAATCTTAAATTAACTATAAGTATCAACATAATATTTGCTTTTTAAATCTTCAATTTCTTGATATTTTTGCAAAATAAAATCTAATTATTACAGCAAATTTATAAAATTAAAGTATTTTAACAAACTATGAAATGCATCATTTATTATTAATTTTTGAATATTTCTTATTATAAATCATATAGATAATTACTAACCCATCTTTTTACAGAAAAATGAGTTAGATGTTATTTATATAATTTTACAAAAAGAAATATTGAAAACAATAGTAAATGATACAATATTTTATTTTATAAATTATAAATATTTTTGATAAAAAATAAAAATCTTACAAAATTTGTTTAGATAAACTAAATAGAAATAACTAAATTTGGGCTATAGCTATGCTATAATTTTGTACTATGGTACTGGTATACTTAATTGTCCAATCATATCCCTTTAAGGTCACATGGTCAAATCACATGATAGGGGCATGCCTTTTGGCCAAAGGGCATGCCCTGGGCATGCACCAGGGGCATGCCCCCTGAGGCATGCCCTTTAATACCGTGCCCCCAACCCTATCTATAACACACTTTATTATAACTTATAGAACCACTTGATTATTTTATAGATACTAATTTATAAACAAATTTATTTCAATGACTGTTTCTTATTAACAAATTTATTTTATAAACAAAATAATTATAGTCATTGTGATTTAGAATTAGAATTAAGATTAGTATAATTTATAAAGAAAAAAGCTTTATCTAAACTGTTTAAAAACTGAACTTATTTGCAAATTAATTATCTGTAAAATAATTTTAAATTGTTTATAAAATAATTATTAATGAAATAATATAGATCTTATTTATTAGTACAAAAAAACTTTAAAATAATTTATTAAAGTCCAGATATAGATCTTGATAAATATATTTTTCTTTGATAAAATGCAACTATAGAGAGTTTACTATATAAATATTATCTTTAGAATAGTTAATATTATTAACAAATCAGAAAATATGTTTGCTTAATATATACTTTTTAAATATCAAATGAAATGGGCATGCCTTCTAGCTTAAAGGCATGCCTCTGAGCATGCACATGGGCATGCCCAAGGGGGGCATGCCCAAGAACCCTGTGCCCCTCACCCTACGGTCCGGGACCGGTTCTGAACTGTTTTTTTCAGGACTAATGCATCCTTAAATATATCCAATTAGGTTCAGTAAACTTTAAAAATGAATAATACAGATTACATACGTGTATACAAATATCTGTTTTTAATATATTAGGGAGCTTCCAGAAATTAGCTGATTTCTGGGTGGGTGAGTGGGTTAGCTGAAGTATCAGGTGTAATTCCAGCCAAAATTTCATAATTCTAGCCAAAGTTGCAAAATTATTTTTGACCAAAATTATAGATTTATTAATAATATTTAATTCGTAATCCATGAGTAAGAGGAAGAATTTGATTAATGATTGACAGTGTGCATTTTATATTAATTATAGTAAAATTCATCGAATACGTTTTAGTTTGGTTAGACAATATCAAATATAGTTTGTATGACAATAAAACAAATACAACAATTTTGTTAATGAAAGTTATATGAATCTTTTTTATTAAGCCGCTAGGGCCTTTTATTTTGTATGTTTTCATGCTATTGCAAGAATGGCTAGAGATTATAAGTATGAAAAGTCTTAAATAGTAATATAGTTTAACCTACTTTTATTAACATAAAGAACAAAATATTACAGCAGGTTATAGACTTTATTCGACAAATTCGAGTAAGTATCTGATTATTATATATTGTATAATGAATTTTCACATTTAAATATTTTATTGAACAAAAATTTTAATAGAAAATCATACAATATCATATACAAATATTATATTTATGCTATTTTATTTATTTACTGGAATATATAACTCTTTCTTTGCTAATTCCTTTTTATATTCTTGATTATATTGCGTTATCCAATTTTCTACAGTCTTTATTTTTGGTATTTCATCTGCTTCTAACTCATCTATTTCTACTTTTTTTTGCAATTCTTCAAGCATTATAGAAGCAGTAAATCGTTTTTTTTATCTATGTCACCCGACAAAAAGTAGGTTTTAAAAAGTTGTTTGACTCATTCAGTCATATGTTTTCCACCACCATGTTTACTATGGTACAGAGCATGAAAAGCCATCAACTTTTAACTATAAAATTTTTAAAGTTTTATAATTTTTTTAAAATAAAATAAACTAAAAAAAAGTTTTTGTATATTTAATAGCTTTTTAATTAAACTATCAAATCCACAAAAAAAATCTTTAGTATCTTTTATTTTAAGAAGTTTATATTAATTTAAAGTTATATATAATTTAAAAATTTGGCGTTTATACATAACAAAATTTAAATTTTTAACAAAATTTAAAAGTTTATTAATAAAATTTAAATTTATATTAAAATTTTCAGCATTTTTATTGGTCAGCCATGTTACACTGCAGTTAAAAAATTGGCGCCTATATATAAAATTTGTTGGCTTTAGGTGATCTCCACAATATATTCTTAACGTTTTTGAAGTGTCCAACCCAAATCAAAATAACTTGGTCTAGAAAAATAGTAAATTATTAGTGTTTTATATATTTATAGCTAAGTATAAATATCATTTACTTACTTTAGCTCAATTTTTTTTGATTATTTTTTGAATATATTACTTGATGCTTTTTTAATTTTGATGTAGATATATTTATTGAAGATAAACCATCATCTATATTTTGCGATAGTGTTCTTATATAATATTTGATAGTAATATGAATGAAAAATAAAAATTAAAAAATAAAAGTATATATACCTTTTACTTCTTTTTTGTATTTCTTCTCTAATATTTTTTTATAATATAGCCACTAAGTCACATTTATTTTCTTTATCTTCATACACAATTTTTCTTTTTTTTAGCTCTGTTTTGACAGCTGTTTTGGACCATTGATTTGGATCAGATACTAAAAATATAAAGCTAAGTTTAAAAAGAAGCAAAGCAAAGCATGAAAAAATTCTGTGCCAGTTTTGTCAATCATGTGGCGCAGCAAAATCCTTTAAAGTTTGATTATATTAGGGTTAGGGTTAGGGTCGTGTGTCAGATAAAGAGTCTATATAGTAAAACTGCCAAACGAAAACTTTTTGTTAGTGCGCTAAAGGCGTTTTCTTATGCAAAATTTCAAGAAATAAGCGATTTTTAACAAAATGAACGTTTGTTTTGAAATTTCCTGATCGTGTTATATTACACCTGATCTTTAAAATCTGATTTGTGGATCAGGAGATCTGCGCCACATGATCGACAAAACCTGGCACAGAATTTTTGTATGCCAAAGCAAATATAGAAGCTAACAAAAGCAGATAATAGGACGATATATGATATAGTCCTGTTTCTTGCTTTTACTATAGAGGTTTCTATACAATCTTTAATTTTATGTACCTTTGCTACTAGGTAATGGAATAGTTCATTCAGAATTTGGTATAGTATAATTTGAGATCTTTGGATCTGGTTTTGTAAATTCTTGATTATTTATAGTTTTTTTAATATCAATAGGTGAAAAAGTATTTCAAAAACCAAAATTAGATAAAGAGTGTGTGCAAATATAACCCGATAATTCGCCATTTGTTGGCCAAACAAAGTGTAACCAATTAGTAATGCCTTCTAAAGTAGATATTATTTTTTTTGCTTTTTTTGGTCATTCACCAGAATTAATATTTGCAACTGACATTCCTCTTATATATTTAATTGCATCTACTATATTATTGCTATTTTGAATATTATATCCAAGATGAATATGACATTTTATAGAATGTACAATCTAATAATTTTAGGAATTTCAGTTAGGGGCATGCCATTTATCACGTGATATATTTACTTAGTATCCATGTATGGTGTGATCACTTTATCTAATTCTGATTGATTAATATAATATATAGATATGATCACTACCTCTAACCATGTATCCATGGTAAAAATCACGTGATAAATGGCATGCCCCTTAATTGCAGGTAAACATTAATCACGACAAGATGTATAGTAATTGCTTTTCTAAAAATTTTCTTATTAACTAATTTGTATCAAATAACTAATTATTACTTGTGCATGATAAAAATCCACTATCGTTTTAGCCTCACCAGGCTCTAAAAAAATCCATGATCTGATTTCTATATTATACCACTTGAACCATTGGCTAATAATTATCATTGGTTCTTTATTATAGTAGTGCGGACCATTATCTGATAGAATTTCTTCCCAGTAAGGTTTTCTTTCTATCATAGAAAACAAAGCATCAAAAGAAAATGCAGTAAACCATGCATCTTGCGTTGGATCAGCTGACCAATGATCTAAAACTTTAACATTTAATAAGGTAGTATCATTAGATTTTTTTGTACATACTAGCAATGTGTATAATGTATATCCTTTTTTTTCAAAAAAATCAGATTTAATTTCTCATGCTGATTGGGGCAAAATTTTCATTTTATAGTCGGCTATGATAATAGCACCATTTTCATCTAACTGGAGTAATGCTGTATTAAGCCCAGTAATATTGTAATTTTGCATGATTCTCAATTATTTTTTCTTTTTCGTTAAGAAGAATTTTTAGAATTCGTTGAAAAATAAAATCAACTTCGCTACATTTTTCACAACATTCTAAATGTTTGTCGTTGCAATTTCCAAATGCAAATTTTAAACAATGTTCAATACAATTATCGTGCTGAACATGTTCTAAAGCATTTATTGTCAGCTCTTTTTTGTACTCCCGCTTCAAATGACGTTAAATTGCTTCATGTTGAGTTATTAATTCATTCTAATTATTCGAATTCAAATTTAAAAATTAATATTAATTAAATTTTTTTATAAATTATTTTAATATAGCGAACCTGTGTAGTTTTTTTTCAATTTTTTCACAAATTGTAATCATATCTTTTAAAACGCTGAATCCATATTCATTACAAATCAACATCAGGAAATTTTATATATAGATATTGATCGATATATAAACTTACCGTAAAGTCCCGAATATAAGCAACCCCCTAAGCCACCCATTTTAGCCAAATTTTTTCAAAGAGTTGCTTAAATTCGGGACTTTAAAATATTCAATTTTATTGGTCAATATACCTTATATATAAATGTCCAATAAAGTTTATAATAAATTTTATATATGTTTAGTAGTGGTTGTACCCGGATAACTCTTTACCCGAAAGGGTATAACCTTTTATAAAATCTAATAACCGGTTTTATAACCTATTGAAGTAAACAGATAACAGTTATATCCGATTGTACCCTAAGTATAATAACCGGTTAACTGCTAGTTATAAAATATCCGGTTAACTGCTAGTTATAAAATATCCGGTTAACTAATAAGATAATGGGCATTGTATCCTCATCTATTTTTGTAACTTTATATATATACGTCTCATTGATTAATGTTCGTCGATAGACTTTTAAAAAAAAAAATTGAACCAAAGAAAGAAACCGGGTGATAAAGAAAAGGGTCTTGATAGACAGCAGAGAGCTTATATAAAATTTTAAGTAGAATTAGGGGTAAAGTAT
>QKWP01000625.1:102855-123925 GCA_003550325.1 Gigaspora rosea
AAATAAGATCGCAGAAAAATTGTAATAAAATTTTTTAAAAAAATTTTTTCTTAAAATTATCTATTTTCAGCTTATATGTAACTATAATTTATTTTCTTATAATATAAAAACTAATTTTGCAAAAAAGTAATCCTTATTTTCAAATATAATTGTACAAAGTTTTATTTAATTATTTTAGCATTTTAAAAAAGTAAATTAGAGCTAAAAAAGTGCAAAAACGCAGGCAAATTTGCCTGTGTTCTACTACAATCTAAGGGATAGTAATTATACAGGTAAATTTGCCTGCGAAGTAGTACAAACTAAGGAATAGTTTCAAATCGAGACCCCAAATTTTAGCATCATCTGATTTCAGCATCATCTCCAACAATTATTAATTGATATCACTATCGATAGTAATCGATTAACCGGATATATATCGATTACTATCACTATTGATAGAAATCGACAGGGTGTTGATAATCGATATATATCTTACTAGTTAGTAATCGATATATATCTATATATAAAATTTGCCGATGAAGTATAGTCCACTAAGATCGTTACGATAAACAAATCTACTATTTTCTAAACAAGTCATAAAAGCTGTTTGTTTTATTCTATTTGAAGCAATTCAGAAAACTGATGCTATAATGATTCTTTGGTATCTTTCAAATACATTATAGTCAAACCAGTTACTGTATCAACTTTATTAGAACTCGGAGTTGCAATATTTTTGTCAAGCAAAAATGCCATAAATTGGTTAAGCAATTCTTTTGACAATCATACTCTAGTTATTTTAGGTTTACATAATGCAGGGCAACCAGGACTATTAGTAGTAGCATGTAATCAGGCATTGGATATGGTCTTTGAAGAAATCTGATATAGTATAAATATTCAGATTAGTATTATAATTTTTTTGTATATTTTAATTTTAAAATATACTAACTTACACTAAGTTTTTTTCCAATTCAGCATAGGTAAACTTATTTGCGATCATTGAAAGAATTCGAATACGTCCGTTTTGTTTTCTTTTATTCATATTATACGCATTTTTAAAGCATTTCCTTAATTTGTCGCTTGTATCATTTGGTGATAATGTCAGTAATCTTTGAAAATGCAATTATATTAATCTTGTAATGCATTTAACAAACAACTCCAAAATTGAACATATTTTTTTTTTTTTTGACCAAAAAAATTTTTATTAGAATAATTAGTGAAATACTTGAAATAATTCATTATGAGAATTATTAATATTTACTTTCAATTTATATTCTGTAAATGGTGTTATATTGTGACAACTGGCTGCTTTAAGTAGTACCCTCCATGCTCGAAGTTCACAATCATTAAAAATATGTTGTGGGGGTAAATTGATGCTAAAGAATTATGAAATTCAATTATTGTATTTGAACTATTTTTTAAATCAATAAAAAACTTATGCCATTGAATACAGAAATAGTATAATGACGAAGAAAATTATTGTAAAGATGATTCATAATATTTTTGTTATGCCAATAAGTTTCATCACATTTAGAAATTCGTTGTTCATACAAAACTTGATATGTTAATGGATGTTCCAATCCAAAAGGTTGTGTTCTACAAAATTTTTTTAATTTTTTAGATGCCTTTCAAACTTCATTTGGAGTTTTATCAATAAAATAATGTTTTGACACGCCATTTTGATAAATTTCAATATAATATCCATCTAAATTAATACATTAAATATATATTACATGTTTGCCCAAATGATCACTAGTAAACATTGCAGTATAACCAACTTCAGCCCCGATTTCATTAGCTTCATTAGAACATCCCAAAGCAGTTATATATATATTATATTTGTCAAAATTTGATACCAGTTAGTAATTGCTCTAATATATAAGGATTATCCCAACCTAAAACTTGTGGGCCAAAAAATTTTGTATGACTATTTTGATATACGCATCTATATAAAGATATGATTGCAGAGCTAGGTGTCTCTTCAATATTACTAAATTTTAATCCAACTTGATACCAATAACCAGATTGATGTTCATGTTTTTCATCACCTTGAGTATAAAAGTTTTTATTGCTTATTTCTAAAACAGTTTGCCATCCAACACGTATTGGATAAAGATAAACTTCATTTTCCAACTCTTTTTTACCTTGCGTAGTCCACTAGCTGCAAATATCATACCATAGTGCAAACGGGGAATAATAGCACCAAGAGAAATCAATTTTATATTTAATTGAGATTGCTTGTTAGTCATAAAGTAAAAAGACGTAAGGTAAAATCAGATAAAATTATTGTTTACAAAAAGTAAATGGTAAAATCACGCGACAATTTTAAGAATCAGGTAAAAAAATTTTCATCAATCTTTTGAGGGTTTTTTTTTTATTGTCAATGATTAAACTATCAGTAAATAAATTGACTTTGTAATTCGAATTTCAAAATAAAATAAAAGAAACAAAATGTAAGTTAACAATAGTAGTTTATAAAGTAAGTGATTCATAAATAAGTATTAGTATTTAGAATTTCAATGAAATCCATTATTTAATTAAAAAAAAATAGAAGTGCGATAACAATAACTTGTCATAAATGAGTTACAGCAAAAAATGCTGTAACTTATTACCGTATATTCCCAAAAATAAGCTACCCTTTTTTGCACAATTTTGACCCCAAAAAATTGGGTAGCTTATTTTTAGCATATAGACGTTTTTGAAAAAATTGAAAAACATACTAATAAAAATTTGTCCAAATGACACCGAATTTTTATTTTAGGTGTATTTTGATACTTTGAACAACTTTACTTAGTAAAAAAAAAGTTTTATATGTAGCAACTGTCAATGCGTTTTTTTTGATTTTTGAAAAAAATCAGGTGGTAGCTTATTTTCGGAATAGCTTATTTTTGGAAATCTACAGTATAGTTATGGTTACGGTAAAAAATGCGTTACATCTAGGGTTCCAAACCAGTTTTAAACTTTAAATCCATGACCCGTCGGGTCAAAACTTGCAACCAACTAGATATCTGAATTAAATTAGGTAACCCATCCAAATTCAGGTGACCCGGATACTTGGCTAAATTTGGGTGACCCAGATATATATAGGATAACTTTCTCGTGATTGGTCAATACAGCTTTTACTCCCTATGATAGTGAATTTTTTTATTTTTTTTGTAACTATTACATATTTTACGAAAAAGCTACAAGTATCTTATGTATCTCTGGGATTCATCCTACCCGGATATACTCACTTAGAGACGGTTCGTAAGCTAGAAAAATAGTAATGTGCAATAAATATATACGTTAAAGCTTTGATTTAACAATTTACTTAGATATAAGAAAGGTAACTTTATATTTCGGGATTTTGAAATTAATAAGTTCTAATCTGAGATTTTTAGTATCATTTAAGAACGCAATAAAAAACTTGTTTATTTATTTTATTTTTTAATAAATAAGTTCATTCGTATATATTTAAAATAGTTTTATTAGGATATTATTGTTTGATGTTTGATCATTTATTATAATTTTATATAGCGATTAGGATGTATTTTTCTGTAAATTAAATCATATTAAATCGCTTTAGTCTATTTCTAATGTTATAGAACGATAGTTTATTATATTATCTTATTATTTTATTATTTCATTTTTATTATTATATTTTATTATTATACAAGTCACTCTCGTTATAGTGAAGTGATCTGTTCCATTAATAAAAATTTTTAAAAAATTCATTATATCGAGAGTTTTATTAGTAAATTCACTATATCGAGAAAATTTTATATAAGTTGGCTTTGAGCTTAACTTCACTATATCGAGATTTTAATTAGTCTTCACTATATCGAAAGTTCACTATAACGAGAGTGACTTGTATTGTATTATATTATTATCTTGAGAAGTTAGAATAGTTAATACCACTTATAACACTTATATCGCTTATAACGCTTATACCGATTATAACGCTTATAACGATTATAACGCTTATAACGATTATCACGCTTATAACGCTTATAGCGCTTATACTGCTTATAACGCTTATGATGCTTATAGCGCTTATACCGCTTATAACGCTTATACTGTTTATAACGCTTATGTTGCTCTTGTAGATTATAGTGTTTATTATTGTAAATCAATGCTTATAACGCTTATTCTAAAATGTATTTAAAGACACAGAATTTCTCTTAGTCAAACTAGACCAAGACACCCCACTTCTCTTATATTTACTATACATCTTGTACTGGGATTTCTTAGGAACAGAACCTAAGGATAGCTCTATCTTAGATTATTAATAAATAAACTATTTTTCTGAATAACACCAAGTTTATTATCAAGTAATAGTAAAATTGATAATTTCTCATTGAATACTCTACCGAACTGCTCTTAGAGAAGAGTATAATTTCTTACAGACTAAGGAATTATACCTACCTCTTGGATACCGCTATAAACCAATAAAGGATCCCTGTAGCCGTGTCGTTGTTATAGTAAGGAGTAAAAGAAGGCCTCCCTACTATAACACTAATATTGAATTGTCATGTATTATATGAATTCAAAGTTTTTGGTTAGTATTGTAGTAAGTACTGTATATAACAATAATACTGTATTATTATCGTTGTATATAATTATGACGCGATTTTTAATTTATATGATCAGATAACCTCAACGGGTTACCTAGGTCACCCGCTTACTATCGGATAACCCGCTGAAAATCGGGTGATTTGCTCCTTATTTTAAGGTTAGACCGTAAATGCTAATTAAAAATTACATAGTTGTTGTGGCTAATTTGTGTATAGTTACACAATGATCATCTGATCAAACCATTCAAAACATTGTTATATTCTAGATTAGTATCAACGATCCCATGATTTTAAAATTCATTTTTTTATTGGCTAAAAATGATTTATATACAAGTTCAATATTGTTTTATATTGTTCTAGCATGTGTTCTAGAATATTTATTAATTTCTAGAACTATAAAGTTTCACCCGCAAATTATATAGTTTCACCCGCAAACTTTGTAGGTTCAAAATTTAGAACTGTTTCTTTAAAAACTTACTTCTAATTTTTGCAATAAAATTTACGAGTTTTAATGTTTGTATTTATCTGGTTTTGATTGAATTTCGATAAAATAAAAAAAATATTTGCCTTTATTGCTTTTTTGTACTCTGTTAATTTTATATAGCTAAAAGGATCTACTATTTGTATATATATAATTTAATTATAATAATACGGTTTACGGTACCCTTAAACCAGTTTGTCAAAAACAGATCTGGTTGGTAAATTTCATGGGTCAGGTGATCGGGTACACAGTTATCCGGATTATAGTTTAGATTTCTAGTTACACCTGCATCGATAAATGCAAAAATTGCAAAAAAATAGCGTAAACAGCTTTTTTTTTTTTTTAAGTTTTTTTTTATATGTTTTTAAACAATATATATTATATCATATGGCAGGTTATGCATCAAACGGGTTTATTTAATTTTTTTTTTTTATTATATTTGATAATCCTGACCCATTTGACCCGGGTCATAACAATTTCTGATTTGTGACCCATAAAGGGCACTCGACCCAGGTTAGAACACTTGCCAAGTTCTATTTTATTTTTTTAAAAAATTTAAGTTTATTATAAAAAATTTAAGTAATTTAATTTTTGGTTCGAGATTATTGAGTACTAATGAATTTATTATATTAATTATTCCACTGATCATTAATGATGATCTTCTGATTACTCCCGGATTATGAATTAAAGAAGTTTTTATTATTTAACTTTTAATTTTTATATTTGTTGAATATATTTTTTTAAAGAAAGTGCAGTAAATTATGTAATTTTCTAGAAGGATCTCCTATCTATCATGTCCTATATATATATAGTCTAAGTAGCCAATAATATTAAAATAAAATCGATTTTTAGTTAATCGCAGATAGTTGCTACATAGTAAAGTCTAAATTCTACTAAGGGGAGTAACAAAAATCAGGTGATTTTTTAGGGGGGGAGGGAGTAAAAAAAGTTAAAATTATATATAAGAACCTGACTATTTATATATTAAGGAAGAGGGGGGGTAGGTCTCTGATAAAAAATAATCAGGTGATTAATGACACTGCCCTAAGTTAATCAATAAATATCAATTAAGTAAATTTGTTTAAAAGATCAAAATACTTACTGTATACTCTAAAATTTTTATTAAAATTGAAAAATTTTTTATTATTTAACTTTTAATTTTTATGTTCATTGAATATTTTTTTTAAAAAATTTTAATTTTCTATCAAATGTAAAAATCAAAAATCAATTAATAAAAAATTCTCCAATACTTATAAAATTTTGTAATAAGTGTATTTTGATCTGCTGAATAAGTTTCTTAAGCAATTTCAATCGATTTGCTTAGTAAAATTTAGACTTTACTATGCAGCAACTTTTGTCGATTGTGGGGCAAATATATTTTTTTAAAAAATTTTAATTTTTCTGTCGAACGTAAAAATCAAATTCAATTAATAAAAAATTTTCTAATATTTTAAAAATTTTGTAATAAGTATATTTTGATCTGCTAAATAAGTTTACTTAAGTGAATTTAATCGATTGTTTACCGTAGTAAAATTTAGACTTTACTATGTAGCAACTTTTGTCAATTGTGGGATAGCTTATTTTCAGGTTGTCAAAGATATTTTTAAGTTTTTTTTTTAAAAATTATAAAATTTGATTGTTAATAGTCCTATCACTGGGGAGTCAGGACCTATATAAACTCTAATTATGTAATTTACTATACTTCCCTTACATCAGCTAAATTTTTATAGTGCAGATCTGCGCAGATTTTTAAAAAAAACAATTATTAAAAATTAATGCAGATCCGCGACCCTGCTGGCGATCATTGAAGAAATTTTTTTTTATTTTCTGCGCAAATTTAATTTTCTGTACAAATCTTTAACAATTAACAATTCAATAATCTGCGCATGTTGTAAAAAATAAAAAAATAGCAAAAAGCGAATAATAAAAAATTACTATATGCTCGCCTAAATATTATTAAATGCTAGCTAATTTTTCATATATTAAAATAATAAATTTGAATATTCATATATTTTTTTTATATTTTAACAATTTAATTTATTACAAAGTACAAAAAAAATTAAAAAAAAAATACAAAAAATAAATACAAATTACAACATAAACCTGATTACAACTATCATCCCCACCATCATACTAAATCCCATACTAACTATTATGCTATGCCCCATACTAACTATCGTGCTACTAACTATTATGCTACATCTTGCTACATCCCGAACTATCATACTACATCTATCGTGCTATGCTACGTACGTTCTACTATCGTGCTATCCGTAATAACAATCATACTATATTCGTTCTAGCATAGCGGACATTTGATTTGATTGGCTTGAAGATCACTTAGTTACACAATATAAAAAAATTTTTTTAAAGTAACCCTTACTATGTAAAAACCATATCGTCAATTGACAACTAGTGGTTTCACATAATAAAATTTTTTTAAAACACATTATAGTGTTCTTTAACCCTTCGTATATCTTCCGTAACAAAAGATCAGTATAGATCATTATTACAAAAAACTTTACTTAGAGAGCAAATTTAGCAAGTAATACAGTAATACAGTATGTAATGAATGAGTTAATTGGGTATTAATCATTATACTGTACATGTATAAACTTTTTTTCCCTTCAAACTACAACTAGAAACTTTACCAACTGACAACATTCGGATCTAAATACTCTTAGAAGTTGTAGTACAGACCAATAAACTACAACTCATGATCTTAGAAAGAATTCCTCTTAAACAAAAAAAAATTTAAATTACTATTTACAAAGGCGAGTATATTTCATATTCTAGTAGATTAAGAAAGTTTATTTTACAAACTTTACTAAATATACAACTACTGTACAAAGCCTATACATGCGAATCAGAATAGTTTTTATCTTGGAATTAACCTTGAAAAGGATAAATATAAAGCATTCATTCAGTTCAAAAAATCTGCTAACATGGGGCATACTGAAGAAATCAATTGTCTTGGCTATTGTTACGAATATGGAATAGGAGTTGAAAAGAATAAAAACAAGGCATTTATATATTATCAAAAATCAGCAAATATGTATAATCCTAACGGAATATTGTTATTATTTAGGAATTGGAGTCGAAATCAATAAGCATAAAGCATTTACTATAGAGATTTGGAAAACTGCTATTCATTATTATGGATTTGGCGTGGAAGAAGATCAAAATAAATCTTATGAATGGATTAAAAAATATGGTGATTTTTATTTTTATTTATAGCTTAAAGATTTTTTACACAAATTTAACTTAGAGCCTGGAAATATGAAGATGCGATTGAATAGATTCTGGCAAAGGCGGATTTGGTTCTGTATATTCAGCAACCTGGTTGGACGGCATACGAAAAGTAGACAGAGATGATTATAATTATGTAAGAGCATGTGAACCATCCAGTATCATTGCACTCGAGACGTTGACCAGTTCGAAGGAAAACAAATTTGATTTTTTAAAAGTAAGTTAATTTATTGTTACGATAATTTATCTAATTGTTTATTATTGTTAAACTTTAAGCTTAAAAGTCTTATGGAATATAAATTAAAATTTAGTAAGCTCGCAATATACAGAATAACCAATAACACAGAAACAAAAGATTACTTGATTGTCTTTCAGTATGCTGATAATGGAAGTCTTCATAAATATTTGACAAAAAATTCTAGCCTAGAGCCTGGAAATATGAAGATTCGATTAAATGGATTCCATTTAAAAATTATTTGATGTTAAAGAAATCAGTAAAGATGGATTGGTTCTGTATATTTAGCAACCTGGTTGGATGGCATACGAAAAGTTGATGGTAATTATTATAATTATATAAGAGCATGTAAACCATCTAGTATCGTTGCACTCAAGATGTTGACCAGTTCGAAGGAAAAACAATTTTGATTTTTTAAAATAAGTAAGTTAATTTATTATTATGATAATTTATCTAATAATTTATTGTACTAATTTATTGTTAAGCTTTAAGTTTGAAAGTTTTATAGAATGTAAATTAAAATTTAGTGCAAGACCAACGCATTAATGAAAATACATTTGGAAGACCAAAGTCAAAAGTCTTCACAGGAAAAAAAGCCAGAAACTCCCTCAGTAAACAATAATCAACAAGATTCGGTTAAAAAACTACTCCCAAATCTAATCAATCCTATATCGCAAATCTAGGATTGTCTAGAAAGAGAAATGTGAATATTTCAGGTAGCAAAGTTTATGAAGTTATGCCCTATGTTGCTCCTGAAGTTTTATCAGGTGATAGGCTGTTTTACACAAGCAGCAGATATTTATGGATTTGGTGTTATTATAGCAGAAATATCGATCAGTCAAAGACCTTTTGATGGTCATGAATTTGATCATAAGTTTGCAATCAAGATTTGCAATAAAGGATTGCGTCCAGAGTTTGACCTGGAACTCCTAAATTCTATATCGAATTGGCTAAGAAATGCATAAATTCTAATCTGAAAGAACGACCTCTTGTTTATAAGATTAAACAAAGAATTAAATCTTGGCTTAAGAAGATAGCTAGTTCAGATGATAATGAAATTAAAAAGCAATTCTTGGATGCTAATAAAGTTATTATATTAAATTATTGCCGATATCAAAGCATCCTGACGGAATGTACACTAACAAAATTATTAACACAAATTAATTTCAAAGGCGATTAAAGGTATTTATTTATTTCAACTTATATAAACTTCACTTAAAAGCGAATATTTTTACTATTTATTATAGTATTAAAATGCTGAAAACGACCAACAAAAAAAAATGAAAATTGAAATATTACAAGATCTAAATCTAAAGAACTTTGTTATACCGTTTAATGTGCTATTATAATAAAAAGCTCTTATTTTATTTATTTTATGTATTCTAAATTTTATACCGTTATAGAGTAAAACATAAGTAACTTCGGGTTAAGTAGTAGATAGATAGTATGTATAGTATATGAGTATTATTGTTTCATTAATTATATGCTAATAAAGATAAAAAACAAAAGTTTTATTTTTTAATATTAAAAGTTATTTAATTTGATTGGTTAATTATCATGGGCAATCACAGGTAATATAATGATCTACAACATGCATATTGTTTACTTGTTTACATTTTTCGACCAATCAAATCGAATATCCACCATGCTATTCGTTCTAAAGAAAAAAGAACCGTTAGAATATATTAAAAAAAAAAAACTATCGTAAACCAGATATTAACTATCATGCTCCATCCATTCTAACTATCATGCTATGTTTCGTACTATGTTCATTTCATTCTAAAAAAAAAAAACGTTAGTACTGTAATAAAAAAAAAAAAAGAATAATATTGTATACTAGCCTTATGCTCATCTTTTTTAACTCCAATTCCATGATGATAACAATATCCAACACTATTTTTCCCACTTGTGTTTTCCATATCTGTAGATTTTTGATATCTACTCTGTTGTTCTAACTATCGCACTACATTCTGTTCTACATTCGTTTTAAAAAAAAAGACAGTAAAAAAAAAAAAAAAGAAGAACAAAGAAATTAACTAAATAGACCAATACCTTATACCAGAAAACATGAACGCACACCAATGACGGCTCCAACGACGGCTCCAACAGATTCCTCATCTACATTTCGGCGTCCAATTTTAGCACTCCAGCGAAGCACAAACCTAAAATAAAAAAAAAGAAAGAGGTAAATAATAATAAATAAATAAACAAAATAAAGAAACTAGAAACTTATCTTTAGATCAAGTTCTAGTATCTTCGGGCTCTAACGATATCGACATAGATATTGCGGCTAAAATACAAAGATTTAAAAAAAGTGGGAGTAGAAGTTTTTAAAATTATTATATAGCCTATTATGACAAGAATAAAAGATTATTAGAGCCAAAGACTAATATACTACTAATATCCAGCAAGAAGTTCGAATAACTAATTGCAAAGTGGTTGGAGAAAAAAAAAAAAATTTATACAGCATGATCGCCAATCTGAAAAATAATTGGCCAATTATATGTACAATTAAATAAAAAAGTAAAAAATATTTAAGGGTAGGGTGTACAAATTTTCAATTTCATATAAAATCGATTGTAGATCAACTTTATGTAACTAATTTATATGATATCATATGATTTACATATAAACATCATATGATCTGACCAATCAATTCTTTGTACACCCTACAAAATCATAGCATCCTACAAAAATTTAATTATATGTAAAGTTAATTTTTTTTAAAGCAATGGATATTCCGCAACTTCATTATTATAAACAAACTATTTTTTTTTATTTTTTGAATTCGGCAGTCATGCCACAACTTTATTAAATGTCATCTATGCAACACCGTACACGATGAACTGTTAAAACTACATTTAACTAAAATCTAAAGTGTGACCCATCCAGGTGTCCTAAGGATCCTTAAAAGTGACCTGCTATACCAAACTTTTCTCTCAACGCAAACCCCTCATGTCGTTACAATCAGAATTTTCGAATCACTGAGTTGGAGTTTGTTGCCTATCATAACCGCCTACTTCTTAACCCTCTTCTCCTTACTTCCAGAGTAGCAGGATTCTACTAGAAAAAGAAAAATATAATGAAAATAAAAGGAAGAATAAAAGGTGGGAAATACTACGCAGCCTAAGCGAAAAACCAAAATAAAACAAGAAAAAAGTAGAAGAAAGAAGAGGAAGGCAAAAAGTAAACGGCTATGATAGCACTATTTACGTTTGTGCCTAACAGTAAAAATTATATAATACTGCACAAGGAATCGCCTCGTCTAAGTATTATATGTACATGTATAAGAAAAAGAAAAAAGAAAAAGCGCCTATGGAACATTCTAGAAAGAAATTTCATTTCGAATTTTTAACTCCAAAACACTTCACGTGTCATTCATCGTTTATCTCTAGAGACCCGATTTCACTCGTGACTTGATTCCGATATGGTAGGCGTGTTCCCAATTCAGAAGGAGTAAATACTGCTGATCTTTTGGAGGGGGTAAGCTGAATCGCCCACTTTTTGAAATTTCGAAAAGTCCAAGGGACGTCATACATAGTACCAAAACAAAAGGAGTTTGTAGGAGTTACGCTGTATAGAATAGTATATTCAACCAGGTCTCTACTTCTATTTTCATATCTATAGGACTTGACAAGGCTCCAGAGTTTCTCTACTACATCTTTGCTCAATAGTACCATAGCCCGCCTAGGTGCCTCACTTAAAAGTCTGCAAGTCTGTTTCATCTCTATTTCATGCGCAGAACATCCAGTGAATGGACTTTGTACCCGACAGCAGCTTGGTGAAGTTTTGTTGTATTTGAATATACTAACTATAGAGTTTTCGTAGGTCGATGTTCTTGGAAATTTTGGTACGAGGGATCGTCAGAAAGAGTTTTATAAACAAACTATTTAAAACTACCTATTATATAAATTTTATACAAATTGATCAAGATCTTAAGAAAAACTCTCTTCGCTGATCCCTGTAACCAAAATTTTAGCAGAAACAATATCAACAAAAACACTAAAAACAACACAGAATATAGAGAACTAGATATAACAAAAATAGCTTTGAGCAGCAGGAACTAGTTACTCTAAAACAACAGTATACAAAAACCACTTTGGACTAGCATAACTTTGGAAAAACAACTTTTTCAGAAAAATTTTTTCTTTTTTTTGGAAAAAGTGGGGACTAGTAGAAACCCTGTATCGCAAATCAGTAGATGTATAACAAAACAAACACGTAACTGATCAAAATAGATAAACAACAAAACAAATGCGTTGCAACATAAACAAAAGAAATTATTGGTTCAAGTAAACGAAACCAGCTACGACTAAGTCTCAACAATAGATAGTAACACAATACTACAACAATAAGTAGAAATAACAGGCTCCAAACAACTTTAACACATGACCTATAGTGGGAAAATATATAGATTATCATGGAATGCATCAAAGAATTTAATCGGCTATTCTGCTATCAAGATCAAAAAATTATATCGATATTAAATGAACAGCATCACAGGGTGCTCAAGAGAGATATTGAAATTGCAGACTTCTTGGGTATAAAGAAACCAGAAACGGTGTATGTAATTCGTACTGCAATTGAAACATATAACTAGATACAATATAAACAAGCAGTAAATGGAATGGAAAAGCTTAAGGGGAAGGACCCGGTACCAAAATACATTAAAGATGTTGAAATTGAAAAACTGTGTCAAAAAATAGTATTTGCAATTACGGAGACTAGTGAAATAGGACCCCGAACAATATATATAGAGGTTATATTAGCTTTAATATAAACTTTTTAAAATTTTTATCCACTTTTTATTAGAGCTAATTAACCATATTTTACATATAAGCTTTAATATTTAATAAATTTTAACCAAATATTAAATATAACAATACTTTTTTTTTTAAAAAAATTTTTTCAAAAAAAATTTTTTTTAAAAAAAAATTTTTTTTAAAAAAAAATTTTTCTTAAAAAAAAATTTTTTAAGAAAAAAAATTTTTCTTAAAAAAAAATTTTTTTTAAAAAAAATTTTTCTCAAAAAAAAAGTTCTCAAAAAAAAATTTTTTTCAAAAAAAAATTTATCTCAAAAAAAAAGTTTATTCAAAAAAAAATTTTCTTAAAAAAAAATTTTTCAAAAAAAAATTTTTTTTAAAAAAAAAATTTTTCTTAAAAAAACATTTTTTTCAAAAAAAGGTTTTTTTAAAAAATTTTTTCTTTATCCAAATTTTAAATACAACCTATTTAAAACTTATTAATTTTATCCACTTTTAATAATATAACATTAAAAGCTTTTATCCACTTTTAAATGTAACCTTTTGACCAATATCCACTTTTCAAATGTAATATTTTTGTAAAAAAGTAACCTTTTTAGCCAAAATTTCAATGTAACCTCTATATATATTGTTCGGGGTCCTAGTAAAATTGACTATGGCAATAATGAAATCAAACAACAAATCTTTAATGTAATAGAAGCGCATCTTGAGGAAAACAGGATAGAGCCTGTTGAAAAGGAGAAGATACTTGAAGGTGACAAGAATTTAACTAAACGTTCAGCAAACAGAGTAGTTGAGAAAAGTGATGACAACAGGATAGATACCATGCCCAAAGGAGATATACCAGGAAGCCAAACTGGAAAAGAAAAAGAAAAAGAAACAGAATGTATGAAGCAAAACTCTGTACCAGGGAAAGGTGATGAAAAATGTTCTAATAAAGAAGTAAAATAACAGATGGGAGAACAATAGTGTACAATATGGGATTTACCATATTATATTTTGAAAAAAGAAATAATTGCGTTAATTAGACGAAGAATAAAAGTCCCAGATGAAATTTTCATCTTACACAGTAAGAACAGAAAGACAAGACGAAGCTGTATTGGAAAGAAAAAGATCCCTTCAAGTCAATTGAAACAGAGGTTGAAAACATCTGGGTTTTGCTATTAAAGGATAGAAATCTAGCGAGAATCACAATGGGCAAAAGTGATAAAGAGCTGCTCAACCTGAGAAGAACATTCTATGCAAGGCTTAATAACTTACCAATAAATACAAAAGAAGGCTTTTACTTAGACAACTAAGAAGAATTATGGCAAAGGCAGTACACATCTTTCATAACAGAAATGGAAATCCTAGAAGCCAAGCAGTGATTGAGTTTGAAACAAATGAAGATAAAGAGAAAGCGACTCGACAGAATATCTATTACTACAACAAGGCACTCTAGTGGTATATAAACACGAAGATAGAGACTTCTAAAAGTCAAGAGCAAATATGTCGTAGAATGGAAAACTATAGAGAGCATGAAAGAGTAACCCAAAGAGCTAAAAATAAAGAAGAGGTTAATGAAGTGCTTAAACCAAAAGTTTTGGCACCAGCCCAAAACAAGAAAGATAAACAAAAGGCCGTAGAAAGTGACCAAGAACTAGAAGATATAATCGAAATGATCACGAAATCGGTCCTTAAAGATATAAAAGAGAGTATAGTCGATATCATTAAGAAGGATCCAAGACTCAAAGGGGTGGCTTCTACCGCTCCTAATTGGCGCACTAGTTGAAAAGTATAAAAAAGAACTGGCTTCTCAACAAGAAGACTCCTCAACAGGTCCACAAATAGACATTAGAGAAAAGAAAAAGGAGGCCAGTTCTAACCAAAAGGAGTCGCTTAGTGCTCATAATAGTAAAAACATTAAAAAAGATTTGAGTGTACTTAGGTTTGGTTTTCATAATATCAATGGGATTAGAAGTAACAAAAGTAAACTTGAGGCATTGGTAGACTTAATAGAAGAAGATAAACTGGACATTGTAGGAATTTGCGAAACTAATGTAGCAGAAAAGGAAGGCAGATGGCTGCTAAATTAGGAAAAGGACATAATAGGTTTTTGGATTGAAGTAAAAGAAGAGAAAAAGAAAGGTTTCGGTATTGGTATTTTAATTAGGAATAAGTGGTCAAAACATGTGGCCCAAGTAAACAAATGGGGGTGCTTATGGTATAGAACTAGTTCTAATGTTTAAAAAAATAGATTTCAGCATCATTATAGTATACGCTCTCCCTACAGACGATAAAATCAGGACTGAAATTAAAAATCTTTTAAAGAACAAGATCGAAGAAAAAAGAAAGAAAGAAAGAAGATTTATTTTGGCCAGGGATTTTAATTATGAAAGTCAGAAAGAGGCAATTCGTAGAGGTAGAGAGGGTAAAAGAAATAAAATGACAGAAGATACTTTCCGAGAACTAGAAAACAGTGGATTCGCAGACGCATATAAATGAATAAATCCAAACAAATACAGTACACTTGGAGTAATAGTTAAATGGAGTTACGTATCGATTACATATGGGTTTCCAAAGAACTAAAAAGGAATATCTTGGAAGTACAACATATAGATATGTCAACAACTACAGCAAGTGATCATGTTATTGTAATGGCAAATATAACCCACAGATATAGGTCTAGTAAAATCAAGTCGCTCTAAAAAATCTAACTTTAACTCCGCAAGACTGATGGTAGATATGAAGGAAGTAGATGAAGATCATTGGACAGCATACACTTAGCACTTAGAAAGGGCCTTAAGTGTGCAATGGAAAGATGTCACCAAAAGTATTTACAAAAAAAAAGAAACAGACCTCGAAATTTGAATAAAAAGTGGAAAGTTATCAAAGCCTATATTATTGGTTCGGCTAGAAAACATCTTCCGATGAAGTGCAAAAAGAAGGAGATAGTGCAAGACAGTTCTAACACAGAGATTAAGGCCTTAAGAAATAAGGTTAATTGCTCAGCAAAGTGTGTAGGAAGTGCAAACGCAATATAGGAAAAAATATAGAGGTAGCGAAAGGTGATCCTATAGTAAAAATTTTTCAAGAGTTGGTAATAGTAGAACATGAGACACCACAAAGATGGACAAGAGAAATCTTAGATAAGGTAAAAGAAGAGTAGAAACAACAGTATAACCTGTGGACAACAGAAAAACGAAGAATAAAGGAAGAGGAAATAAGACGAAGAATTGAGGAACGGGGTGATATGCTGGTAACAAACCAAAGAAGAATGATAAATAGTCTTTTAGATAGACATAGTAATAGGATTACTTTAGATAGAATAGTAGTAGATAATGGAGGAGAAAAGCAGTTGGTTACTAACGAGGAGAAGATAAAAGAAAAAGCAGCAGATCATTTACATGAACAGTACAAAAAAAGAAAGGTCAAAACAAAATGTATGAATGAAAGGTGGTCCAAGGCTTATAAACCGTTACAAGAAATAGACAATGAATGGTACAGTGACTTAGCCAGGGAAGTAAGCAAACAAGAATGGCATGAAGCATTAAAGAAAACAAAGAACAACTCAGCCCCAGGGGCTACAGGAATTACTTATCCATTAATTAAGAAGGCCGGTCCAAAAGCAGAAAAGATATTGCGTGAATTTGCAATTTCTTGTATAAGAGCGGAAAAAATTCCAAGTGAATGGAAGAAAGGGATTCTGTACCCGATCCCAAAAAGTGAATTTTGGAATTTTAACTTATTTAATATTCGCCCAATAATGCTTCTTGAAACATTAAGGAAAATGACAGTTCGCATCTTAAATACAAGATTTTGTCAAATATTCAAAGGGAAAAATATCCTAAAAGGATGTAATTAAGCAGGCTTACTGGGGAACTGTACAAATATCCCAATACAAATACTTAACAGTATCTTAGAAGACGCTCGGGAAAAAAACAAAGAGCTGTGGGTATTGATGCAAGACATTAAAAAAGCTTTTGATTCAGTAAGCTTGGAAATATTAGAATTGTCGCTAAAGAGAATTAAATTGCCAGAAAATATCGTTAATTTCCTTATTGACTTATATAAAGAAAGAAGGATTGAAGTAGTAACTGCCTTCGGATATAGCAAAGAGATAGTTGCAGAAGACGAAATTGACCAAGGAGAGGTGGTTTCACTCTTGGTATGCCGTATATACTACGATCCACTACTCAGAACAATACAAGAACAGGAATTATTCGGATATTCTCTTGAGGTTGATTGGCCAGTTGATCTAACCACAGGAAAAAGCAGAAACGAAAAGCTGCGACAAGCCGTTTTGACATACGCAGATGATACCACGTGAATTGCCAAATCTAAAGTGGATATGGAGAATGTTTTAGCAATTGCAAACGAATTTTATCAGTTAAATGACATTAAAATAAATGGAAAAAAGTCCGAGCTGGTAGTCCTAAATTGTAAAGATAAGGCAGTTGCAATAGAAATGGGCGAAGGAAAAGATAAAGTCATGGCAAAGAGAAAGGACCAGGTTGCAAGATTTCTGGGAGTTTGGATCTCAGAAAAACATGCGCTAAAGTGTGTCAAAAAGGTCATAGAGCAGGAGGTTTGGGTGCTAACTCACTGCATGAAGAAAAAGAAAACGACGCTTAGTCACCTCATATATATAAACAATAAAGTGCTAATTCCGAGAGCAGAGTAAAGAGCTCAAATAGTGATGCTAAGTAGGAATAACTGCAAACAATTGCATAGACCCTTTTTAAAATTGATAAAATCAAAAAATGGACTTGCAGCTAACACGGCATATAGTATACTAAACCATAAAAATATCACTGGGGTTCAACTACTCATTAGCGCATCATGTTAGTAATCTTGCAATTAGACTTAACGATATGGAAAGGCTCGGCCAATCCACTTGAATAAGACTAAAACAAGCACAGATCTCGAATAAATATATTAGTGTGATTACGAGTCTGGAAAGTGATAGACTCAATGAAATAGTAGACACCCACAACATGTCCGTCAGGGTGATTAAAGAGGCAAGAAAGATCGGCATCACATTTAGTAGTAGTATCTGAGAGGAAAGTCTTAAAATTGCTCAGCAAGGCACCGAGATAATTGTGTAAAGAGCTTTTTGAAAGAAAAGTCGTTAAAACTTTTTCTATTAGAACAGCTATTCGATACAAATAGCACGTATATGTTGTCTTGGGAGTATTTAAAAAACTTGAGAAACCAAAAAGGTTCAGGTAAAAACCAATTTGGTTAGAGGAATTACGGAAAAAGCTTGTTTGGCAAGCGCAGAAACAAAAGAGTTAAAAGAAGCGTTTAAGCGAAGCGGCAGAAATATGTTGGCACTAAAACCAGAATTAAATGTGATTGCAGAAGACAGACGAAAATCAGATTTAATTGTTTTCAAAAACAATGAAGAAACTCCACAGATAGGCAAAGTTAAAGTTAACAAAAAATGAAAGAAAACCTATCAGATCGAGCATTGGAGGGAAAAAGAAAATAAAAAACCAGATGAGAATGAAATAGAACAATGCAAAGGTTGTGCACAAGATCAGGCAGGAAAAAGTGGAGAATGTACAATATTCAAAGCTTTCAAAAATCCCAAATGTGCGTTGAATAGAAGGCTTGTTAAAAAGCGAGAAGATAGAGTTCTGTGCGAAATAAAGTGCGTTGATTTAGTATACAGACAGGACAAAGACACAAGTAACAATTTAGAAAGAGAATGAGAAGTACATGATATGGTGGTAAAATGTAAGGAAGAAGAAATAATAGATGAGTGGATAGATGGAGAAAGTATGCGAAAAGAGTTGAAAGCCCTGAATGAGCGCATGAAAGGGTGCCTTGAATGGTGTATCTATACAGACGGCTCCTTAACTCAGGAAGAGGTTCAAGCAGGGGTCTGTAAGAAAAGTATGGGGATTGGCTGGGTAGCATATCCCAAAGAAATAAAACAGGTGTCAGGATTCGTCAATCCTCAATTCAATGGAGCCTTGTTGGATTGGGCTTCAACAACAAGGCCAGAAATGGGTGCGATTGCAATAGCACTTTTGGCGGTTCCATGTAAAAGTAAAGTGGAATTATTCTCAGATAGCATAAATGCTATAAGCCTAATTAAGAAAATGCGAAAGCCAAAAAGCTTAAGAGAAGAAGTTAAAATAAGCAATGGTAGCGTCCTAAGGTTAATACAGAAGTGTCTTGAGAAGAAGGAAATAGATTGGAAGATTGTCAAGGTTAAAGCACATACGGGAGTTGAAGGGAATGAATATGCAGATAAGTTAGCTAAAGAGAGTCTTAAAAGCAAAAGGTGCTTTAAGATCACTAGTAGTTGGGTTAAAGAAATGAGAATAGTTCTGAAATGGAAAAAGTACATAATAAATAAACCAATTAAAAAATTTGTAGAGGAAGTTACAAATACGGTTTTTGATGTAGAATGGAAGGGATTCCTGGGTATTATAGATATATTAAAAGAGGAGAGAAATAGTAAGAAAGTCGATTGGGGTAGCTTATAGAGTCAGCTAAATAAGCTGAAGGACCGTAATTGTAAGAGTATAAAGCAAAGTAGGGCCTGGGTCAATAGGATTAAACGTATAAACAAGGCCCTGCCGGTAATGGCTTTACTACATAAAAGATATCCGGGAGTGTACAAAATCGATCGGTGCATAGTGTGTTTTAGGGAATCAGAAACACAAGACCACTTGGCAGAATGTGAGATATATCAAGGCCTATGAAGAAAAATAGAATGCGAGGTCAAAGAGGAAGTACTTCTTAACAAAGATACAAAGAAGTTGACCCAGAAATCTTTAAGGCTGTCGAAAAAGTACTTTTTGGTGAAAATGAGTATGAAAAAATTAGAAAACGGAAGTTAATGATCCAAGGCTTAGTTCCCGCAAGCCTCAAGAAAGAATCAATGGTGGAAAGATATTTTAAAAACAAAGCATTTGAAGCTTTGGGTTTGAAATTCCACGAAAAAATTTGGACACTACGATGTGAAGCCGTTGCAGAGTGGGAAGAATTAAGTGGGACGAAAGAAATGAAAAGAAAAATAACTAACGAAAACGAAGAAGAAGAAGGAATAGATGAGGGTGAAAAAGCTACAAGAAGCCGAAAAAGGCAGAAGAAAGACGAAAAAGAAAATAGTGAAGATGCTATAAAAGAAACGAAGCAAGAAAAATTTTAAAGAATTTTTAATGATACTAAGAGTATATTGTTCAAGTGAATTTCTGGCTTCACGAGACCGGCCTGGCTTTCTGCAGGCCGGCCCTTTAAGGAAAAAAACAATTTTTTTGGTCAATCTTGACATTAGCAGGCAAGAGCTAGTCGATGAATTTTTGACAGATACCTTAGAAAGTTAAGGTGCCCAAAAAGGAAACGAATCTAGGCTGTAGCAGATCGCATTTAGGTACCTAAGTAACCGGATGAGTCTTTATTGTTAAAAAGGTGGAAAATACAATAGTATATAGTATTTTTATATATAGTTTATTACTTACCCTCTTATACAATAAAGGCAGGATTGCCAAAAAAAAAATAAAAAAAAATAAAAAAATTTATCAGAAGCATTTTTTTATTTACTATATAAAATTCTAAAATACTACATAGATCATATGAAAAATGATCTACATTCACCCTACCTTTAAATAATTTAAATAAAAAATTTTAAGAAACGTAAAGTAATTAAAATTAATTTAAATAAAAAACATAATTTAAATAAAAACATAATTTAAATAAAAACATAATTTAAATAAAAAAAGTAATTTAAATAAAAGAATAATAAAAATCGAAAAAAAAAACTGTTAAAAAATAAACTAAAAAAATAAATAATAAATAAATAAAAAATAGAAAAAAA
>QKWP01000625.1:124307-184443 GCA_003550325.1 Gigaspora rosea
AAAAAAAAAAATAAAAAAAAAACATAGCGATAAAAAAAAATTAAAAAAAAAAATTAAAAAAAATTAAAAAAAATAAAAAAAAAACGCTAATAAATTATTAAAATAAAAAAAAATCATTAAAAAAAATAAAAAATTAAAAAATTAAAAGATAAAAAAAAAATAAAAATTAAAAAGAAAAAATAAAATAAATATATAAAGTAATTAAAAAGAAAAAGTAAATACGGGAGTAATACAGGAATAAAAAATGTAAAATTTAAAAATAAAAAAAATACATTAAAATAAAAAAAAAGTAGAGTGTCATGTACGTACGTGCATATATGGGAATAAAGTAAATTCCGGTTATTCCTTATTATGGGAATAACTGGAAATTTACTTTTTATTCCTACCATCGAATTTTTTAAAAAAAAATAAAAAATAAAAAAAAACGATATAAAAACGATAATATAAAATGTGTTTATTTATTTATCATTTTGTTTTGTTTATTGTTTTTTTTGTGTTCTTACCGGCAGATAAGTATTATAGTTATAATTTTGGAGATTATCGCAGATTATAATAGACGGCGCCTATTATAATCTGCGAATATTATGCTTTTAAAAATTTGCACAGATTTTTTGGCAAAAAATCTGCGAAGAACTGCAAAAATCTAAAAATTTTGAAGATCTTTGCAATTTTTTAAACAAGATTCTGCACTTATTTGATAAATTTGAAGATCACTACAGATTATTAATTTCCCAATTCTATTATAATTTGCGAATATTATACTTTTCACAGATTTTTGGCAAAAAATCTGCGAAGAACTGCAAAAATCTAAATTTTGATGATCTTTGCAATTTTTTAAACAAAATTCTGCACTTATTTGATAAATTTGAATATTTCTGCAGATTATTAATGTTTTTATTTTCTCGATGTAGGGTGCTAACAGATATTACGTAATATTTTTTATTAAGGGGTTACCTCCTTCCTCCATATCATATATGAAGTATATATATAGTATATTATACCTAGCTACCCTTCTCTCTCTAAAAATATTACGTAATATCTGTTAGTACCTTTAAAAAATTTAATTTTTTCACAAATATAAAACTCAAAAAGTCAAATAATAAAAAGTTCTCCAATAATAATAAAAATTTTAGAGTAAATATATTTTGATTTTCTAAACAAGTTTACTTAAGTAACTTTAACTAATTCACTAGTAAAATTTGGACTTTACTATGTAGTGATAGTATAGTGACTTTTATTAATTAGGTGGCATCCAGAAATAACATTATACAAAAGGGGTGTGGTTTTCTCTTAAGTAGGGGAGGTGAAGGGGTCAAAAAAATATAATGCAATTTTTTTAGAAAAAATCATTTAAAAAAGCTGATCCAGTGGTCCAAATTTAATAATTTTGGTACCATTCAATTCATCTCAGTAAGAGGAGTCAAATGGTACCAATTTCATTTTATTTGGTTCACTGGATCAAAAGTTATTGGCCAATACTATTGGTTATTATGTTTTCTTATAAAATGACTACAAAATTAATAGTTTTTTGTGAATAACTATTGATCCAGTGATCCAAAATGAAATGATTTTGGTATCATTGGATTCGTCTCACTGAGACAAATCGAATGGTACCTAAATAATCCAAATCGGATTACTGTGTCACAATATATCCAAGTTTTTGTAAAATTTTATATATAAATATACAGATTTTAAAAAATTTTTTTATATAGTAAAGGGGGGGGTCAAGCGCTACTATGAGGGGTACATAACGTTATTTATGGATGCCCCCTTATAGAATCAAAGACAGTTGAGTTTTTTTAAATATTATAAAAGATTAAATTGGATTGGTCAATAGTTCTATCACTAGGAAAAAGATAAGTATGATTTATATAAACCTTAATTATGTGATGTTTTGCACTTCTCTAATAGCAAATAATTTTTAATTGACTAAAATTATTAAAATTTTTAAAAAATTTTTAAACTACCTATGGATTAATAGTATAAGTAGTTATGCTTCCAGGTTCACAATTATAAGATCACTAGTTCAAACCCTACTAAAGACAAAAAAACTACAGTCAGACCTCTATAAATGCAACCTCCATAAATGCAATACCTCTCTAATTGCACGTTTTTCTATTCCATAAGATGTTATTAGTGCTAAATGCACGTTCTATATTCTGTAAATGCATGTTTTCTTTAATAACATTTTATATTACACTAACCTCCCTAAATTCATGTAGCCAATCAAATTTTAGTATTTAAGATAGGTTATACAGTTTTGGTAGTAGTTACACAAACTTGGTAATCAAAATTTTAAAGCTGCAATTTAATTGGCTCACTCTAAATACAAACCTCTCTAAATGCACATTGTAGGCTTGTCTCTACAAGTTGCATTTATGGAGGGCTAACTGTATATGAGGTTACAAAACAGATAAACTAAGCTAGAATCATAAATGAAGGTTTAATTACTTTTTTTTTTTTTTTTGTGTTAAAGTTCCCGCTTTGGGTAAGAGTTTATTTAATCAAGCCTGTAGATCAAGGGCGCCTCTTTGGGCGCACCCACAATTGAGTTATATTGAATGAGAGTACAACTAGCCACACGTACAACTTTTGGTTGTCTAATTTAAGTAGTCCACCCGAAGGTTCTACACTAGTTGCTATACTTACAACCCAACTAGGGGATTGCCTATTTAAACCCTCTGGTCCAACACTTCGCATGTCAATCCTACTTGTAATCACCGGTACAGCCCTCCGATACATTAGTCAGTCAAAGACAGTCCCGGATGCTACCTACATCCCCTTAGGACTAATTTATCCTCGCAGGTAAACTTGGTAGAGCAGTCCTTGTCCCACACAGGTATTACCTACACTTCGGTAACTTACGCACTCACCAAGGCAAGCAACTTGCAGTCAGGGGTACCTAACCGCTAACATTACCTACTTCGGCCCTTGTAAGGTTCACACTGACCCTGGTACCCACTATTACTTTCCTTCCGGTCTATCACCGGGTGCCCCAAACTTCCAAACCAGTTGGCCCGGAAGGGTTGATCTACCCAGCATTAGGTGCTACTATGGTTTTTCTTCCCCTGGTACCTAATTCCAGAACATAGGTCCTTTTCCTCCGGTATGACTCCGGCGGCCAGGTTGGTGATCCTCTTCTCCGAAGGTCATATCGTCTAGTTCTTCAGCTCCGGTTTTAGATATTCCGGTTCTGGTAGCACCGTCAAATATCGTTGCTACCTCCTTACTCGGGACTTTCTAAATGGGTTTCTATTTCCCCGGTTCCTTGAATTTGTCTGTGTCACCGGACACAACTTCGTCCGAAAGCTCCCATTCGAGATAGTAACCAAGGACTACAAGTAATATACCCAACCAATCGACAGGAAACGGTTACCGTAACACAGGTCTATTTTTCCAAAGCGTTGCCAGTGGGATTTGAACCCTAGACCTGCCACTTGGGGGTGACAACTTACCAACTTCCCTAAGTCGCCACACCCTTTGAAGGTTTAATTACTTTTTTTTGCATATGATACTCTTAATTAAGAAACTTTTAGTGAAATTCTGGTCAAAAATTAAATACCTTTGGTAGAACTCTGGCCGAAAATGAATACCTCTAGCAAAATTCTAGTTGAATTAGAATACCTTCAGCAAAATTCTAATCAAAAAATTGAATATTACTAGTTAATCTAGTAAAAACATTAGAATAGTTAAAATATTAAAAAATATAAGGACCTTATATTAGGAAGGTTATATTAAATAAGATTTAATAAAATTGACACTACTAGTGTTCTAATAATAGCCAAGTTACTAGGTTAAAAAAAAATTTTTTTTAAAGTTTATTTTTTTTTTTTAACATTCGGCAATCATGCCAATACTTTGTTAGTTTATTATACTCTTATTCTATTTCATATCTATTTCATACAGATATAACAAGTGATCAATTGATCACACCTAATCTACAAGTATCAGCTAACCCGGCTCTTTGCAACAAAAGTCCAAATTACCAATATTTAATCTGCTATAGTAAACTTCTCCTCTATATTAATTTTTCCTGTAACCAAAAAACTTAATATATCACCGAAAGGCTTTTACATCCTGCTTATCATGATTGCCTCCTTCTTTTTTAATTCTAAATCTTCTTCTCTTAACTTCCCAAGTAGAAAAAAAACTTCTAACTACTATATGAAGAAAAAACTTTATGATCAAAGAAAAAAAAAAAAAAAGGAAGTTTTAAAAAGGAGAAATACCTATACGAAGACCACAAAAAAAAGCAAATACCACAAAATACAAAAAAAAAAGAAAAAAAAAAAACAGAAAGAAAAAAGAAGAAAAACAATCTATATAAACACACTATTATAACCTGTGCCAGGTAAAGTAAAAATTATATAACAAATACAACATTTGTATATCTCTATTGTAAAGCTAAATTAACATTCAATTTCTTTCCAGCCTTCCAATCAATATCCTTTTATATCTACTAGCACCGTATCTAAAACATGTGTTGCAATCCACTAGCCTATTTGAATTTGGAAAGTAAACAATGCCGATTTTTTGGAAGGGGTAAGCCAAATCCCCACTTTTTTCGAGAAACTTTGGAAGAATGGCAAGGATGCAGAAAAAAGTAAAAGAGGAGACCACTTGTCCAGGTAAGAAAGTGCGGCTTAAGAAAAACATATGATTTGTTGTTTCCTCTGTGTTCTTCTTTGAAGTAACGACTAGATAGCTTCGTCGACAAAGTTGGGCTTTACCACCCACACCACACCAAAATTTTTTATACAAGGGCACCTCCTGCTAATTATCTTGTATAATAACGTTCTTGGCTTGCATGCCAAATGTCCTTTTAGAGGAGTCTTATAGAAAAAAACGTTGACCTCTAGACAAACCACTATACAAGTCACGACTCTTCAATAAAAAATTTGTTTTTCCATTAATAAAAATTTTGGTTCAAGTGATCGCCAGAAAGAGTGAACTGTTTTTTTTTTAAAGTTTAATATTAAATAATTTTTAAAACTAGTTATTTGTTTTAAATGATTTACTAACAAAATGTTCATCTCAATAAGATAATTCCATTAAGTCTAAAATTATTAAAATCTTATTACAGAATTCAAAAATTGTTATATATAGATTTGTATTATTTTAAGGGTTTAAGAATTCTGTGCACCTGCACGATCGTGCATTCTTGCGATCGACCAATCAAAGCCAATCACGTGAACACGTGATCAATTGCTCAGAACTGACCAATTAACATCAATTGCAAATTTTATAAAAAAATTTTAAGAATTTTAAGATTTTTTTTATTATTAAAAAAAAAAAATAAAAAAAAACAAGAATAATACAACAAACGAAAATGATAAATCACACTACAGCACTATGAATAAAAAAAAAAAAAACCATAGTGACGAACATCCGAACCCTAACCTGAATTCTAACCCAAACCCTAACCCGAACTCTAACCCAAATCCTAACCCGAACCCTAACCCTACTCTAATCTATACTGCAAAATTATAAGCACCAATGAAGTATCAACAATACCAAAATCCACGACAAAGCCACAAGCACCGACGACTTAAAGCCAAGACGACAACGACGAATTTAACTCCAAGAGCGATGACTCCAACAACGAAAACATACTGGAAGAAGAAGAAGAAAAGAAAATAAAAAAAAAAAAGTTAGTTAAGAATAAAAAGAATAAAGAAAAAAAAAACAAAAGAAACTACCCACCAAACAAGCACCACAGAAACGCCGGGGAAATGTACAAGACAACTCTACGAGGACAAATGTAAGACCACCCCACGAGGACGAACGTAAGACCACCCCATGAGAACGAATGCAAGACCACCCTACGAGGACGAACGCAAGACCACCCCATGAGAACGAATGTAAGACTACTACATAAGGACAAACGCAAGACTACCCCACGAGGACGAACGCAAAAAAGCTGAAGAAACAAAAATAAAAGAAAAAAATGTTAGTTAAGTCAAGAAAAGAAAATAAAAGAAAAAAAAAACTCACCAATCAAATCACTTTGAGAAAATGTGGACCACACGCTAAAAAACGCATAAGACCACCCTACAAGAATGTGCGCAAAACCACTCACGAAGATGCACACAAGAAACGAGACCACCCAACAAGAATGCCGAAGAAACAAAAAAAAAACCCCCAGTAGTTAAAATCAAGGCAAAGAAAATAAAAGAAAAAAAAACACACCAAACAAGCCATATAGACCACGTTGTAGGAACGTCAGAAAACCGAACAAGACCACCCTACGAGGACACACGAAAGGTCACCCACAAAGACGCACACAAAAAATACTCCACAAAAATGGAAAGTATAAGGACGCCGAACCTAAAAGAAAATCTAAAGCCGACACCTGCGACGAGACATCAATGACGGCACCAGCTACGTCGAAGACCAAGAAAGACACCAGCAATGACACCTGCGACAAACGATGGCAGCTAAAAAGAAAAAGCAAAAAAAATTAGTAACAAAATAAACAAAAGCGACAAAAAAAAATCAAAAAAGCAAAAAAAAAAATTAAAAATCTTATCTTGATGATCTTATTTATATGTATGCATATAGGGGTGCACAGCCATGCAGGTGCACGAAAAACATTTTCCCTTATTTTAATTATATTAATTTTGTATATATTAAAAATTATTATTAAAGATCTCATAAACTTTAATATTGAATAATTTTTGAACTAGCAATAGTAATGACAGATATTACATAATATTTTAGAAGGAGGAAGCAAGCCAAACTTTTATATTATGCATATATATTATATATAATTCTATATATAATATAATAATAAACTTTGTGCATTAATTAAACTTATTTAAAATATAGTTTTATACTAAAATAATGCATTTTTTGGTACTAAACAAGTTTTTTTTTAACTAGCGGCCCTGCTTTTATTAACAAGAATTACATATACATGCACTAAGCTTACTTCTATATTACTATATACTTTAAACTTTTCTATATCTAATAAAGACTCACTTGACTTTAACGAAGCCCAAGTGCGATCTGCCATGACAGCTGTTTCCCTCTTTTTAAAGCTCTCAACTCACTGATAGTTATTTAAACGTCAACGGGTAGAGACTGTTAGCCTTGTCAGAACTGATTAGCTATTAATGTTTTTATCCTTTTTGTATACCAGTTTGACAAGAGACGACCAAGCTGTTTTACTGAAACCAGAAATATAGTTTCTTATTGTTTCTTTAGCAACGCCTAAGATCTTTCTTTTTTTTTTTTCTTTTTTTTTTCTTTTTCATTGCTCACTTCTTTATCTAAATAGCTGTTCTTTTTATCTTCTTCTATACATGTTTTCTCCCTTTTCCTTTTTTCTGGTTTCCTACTTTTCTTATCTTGCTTTCTCTTCTTTTATCTTAGCGAGATTCCATCTGCCTTTTCCCATTCGTTGAAGACTTCGCATCTAAAACACCAAATTCGTTTATAAAATACTTTCCAGAAGCTGTGTACTAAAAGGTAGAGAATTTCTTTTTCTTTTTTGGTTTTTCGCAAATGACTTGTTTGATTCTTTCATCAACTTCTTTTAGAATATACTCTCTAATTAACACGGCTTGCCTTATTTCTTTTTCTTCATCGGTGCTTCCAAACAGGACATTTTCCCATGTTGTTTCGTCTACTGTTTTAAGGTCTTCCTTTTTTTTAGCTTTATTAGTATCGTACTACAGATCTCTCTTCTTGTTCTTTTCCACAGAATTCCATATACTTCACAGGATGCTAGATGGTCTTGTGTCTCTTATTTTCTTAGGCAGCTGATGCATGTACTAGTTTCGTACATCTCAGATTTTCTTTTGTAGAAAGTGTTCTTTGTTAGGAGCTGTTTGGCAACACATTTGATTTGGAAAACCCAGGCTCTACTTCTCTTTTCGCTTGTGTATCTTGACCCTTTATATCTGCATATATTATCCTATAATGCTCTCCACCTACTTCTGCTACTAGCATCGCCTGTATCCTTTTTCACTAACTCCTCTATGGAGCTAAGTACTGCCCATTCTGCGTCATTTTGTACAATCATTATAGTGTTGACAAACTTTCCAAAGGTTGGTTGATAATGTTGTTTTCCCAGTATGGGTAGGCAGATAGTGTCTTTGTGTGATTTGACTTTCTTTTGAAGGCATGCTGGCTCTTTGCACCTTCCTTGACCAGCCTGTCTGCTGCCTCGTTTAGCTCATTACCGCTGTTACTATCCAGTTGGGAGATATCAAACTCACCGGTAGAGCTATTAGAATAGTAAACAAAGTAGACATCATATGAGAACATTATATAGGGTCAAGATATAAATCATACTTGGATCTTTATTCATAAAATGAGAACAAGTCTAAAATACATGCAAGGCAGATACATTGGTCTTTTATACATGTTGGCTACCTAGAATTTCCTTCTTCCCGAAATATTCATTGGGTTAACTTCCTTCTGATATTACTAATTTTAATTCCCTTAACACCAATGAAACTTTTCTTTCACATCTCTACCCAATTCAAGTCTTATAGCCGAAGTATAACTATTCAACATTCCCGTAGTATCACTCCCTCAGGCTAGAAAATTTGCGATAATATATGAAAGCCTGCTATTAACATGAGCAATTCGAAGGATGCGTAGACCAGTATTGTTACTGGACATAGTTCGAGCTAAATTTGGCAGACTCAGACAATTTCAGATATTGTCCGACGTTCGTGTCTGAAATACGTCTAAATCAATAAATGGTTACTGGACATTGTCCACACAATATTTATCAGTCACGGACATATTACAGACACGGACATCAAACAATGCCCGAGTTTGTGACCTGCTGACCTGTCACCAAAATCAGGTATGTACATAATTGCAGCTATTATTTTAATTTGCATTTACTTATACCTGCTCTTTCATTTTACTCTTGTTGTATGTCAAAAAATCATATCAAAAAATACAGAAACAATCAGTATACTAATTAATAAAATTCTTTATAAATATTTAAAAGCGAATTTAATAAACTTACATAAAAAACTAAATTACAAATACTTAAGGATATTTCAGTAGATGATATTCACCATTATGCATGATACATTCATGTTAATTTTCATAGTGGTAATATTTTGCTAGACAAACGCAATAATGAAAATGCACAATCTTATATAGCAGGTCTAAGATTATCTAAAGTTTGATCATATAAACACAAGCAGTAGATATTATAAGTATGACAAAAAATGTTAACTGGACAAAGGCTTTTTGACAGAAATATTAAGGAGAGTCTTTATAAATATTTAAGACAAATTTTAGTAAGCTTATATAAAAGATTAAATTACAAGTACTTAAAGATATTTCATGTGAGTTAGATAATATTTACCATTATGTAACATTTTGCTAGACCAATGCACTAATGAAAATGCAAAGTCTTATATTGCAGATCTAGGATTGTTTATAAAAAAAAAAAGTGTGATTCAGAAGGTGATATTTTTAGTGTCATATTCCTTAAGTTTAATTAGGCAAACAGCAATTTACACAAGCAGCAGATATTATGGGCTTGATATTATTATGGCAAAAATGTTAACCGGACAAAGTCCTTTTTTTTTTTTGTTGGACACTAAGCTGTTTGTAAAGAACTGCATCCAAATTCTTCTTTTGGACTCCTGACCGCTATATTGAGTTGACAAATCAATGTACAAATTCAGATCCACAAGAACGGTTAGTACTTAATATATTGATGGTGGAAGTGATTATTGCCTTGAAAAGTTAGCTTCAGATGATAAAAGCGAAATTCAAAAAAAAAAGTTATCAAATGTTAATAAAATTAACATTATTCTCAAATCACTCTAAATATATATGATATTAAACTTACCCATAAATATACAAACTTATTGTTCTTTATTTTAATGTTTAGATTATTGAATAATTAATTACTTTAAATATTCGATAATCTAACCATTAATACATAATAGTATCAGAATTGCTGGAAACCGATCGGTGCCCTAATAAGCAAAATTTACAACAAATAGTTTAACTCAAACTATACTATTCGATTCATATCTTCGAGAGAATTGAATGGTATAAAAATCATCTGATTCTAACTAGTTTGAGTAATATACTGTCTGACGACATGAGGTAGCTGGTCCGAGTCCGATCCGGTCCGTCTGGTCTGGTCCGAGTCTGTGTCCGGTCTGAAAGACAATACTGGCATAGACAGGACCCCGAACAATACATATAGAGGTGATATTAGCTTTAATATAAACTTTTTAAAATTTTTATCCACTTTTTATTAGAGCTAATTAACCATATTTTACATATAAGCTTTAATATTTAATAAATTTTAACCAAATATTAAATATAACAATACTTTTTTTTAAAAATTTTTTCAAAAAAAATTTTTTTTAAAAAAAAATTTTTCTTAAAAAAAAATTTTTTAAGAAAAAAAATTTTTTTTAAAAAAAAATTTTTCTTAAAAAAAATTTTTCTCAAAAAAAAAGTTCTTAAAAAAAAATTTTTCTCAAAAAAAAATTTATCTCAAAAAAAAAATTTTTCCAAAAAAAAATTTTTCTTAAAAAAAAATTTTTCAAAAAAAAATTTTTCTTAAAAAAAAAATTTTTCTTAAAAAAAAATTTTTTTCAAAAAAAGGTTTTTTTAAAAAATTTTTTTTTTATCCAAATTTTAAATACAACCTATTTAAAACTTATTAATTTTATCCACTTTTAATAATATAACATTAAAAGCTTTTATTTACTTTTAAAATATAACATTTTTGTAAAAAAGTAACCTTTTTAGCTAAAATTTCAATGTAACCTCTATATATATTGTTCAGGGTCCTGTATAGACTATACTTCTTAATTGGGTGTGGAATATTTAATATCATTAGCGGGCGTGTTTGAGATATTGGAGATCCGGGGTACGTATTAATACAACTACCAACCACATAAGGCAATAACGTAGAGTAAGTATAGGTGTTATAATTTAGGAAGGGATGAACAATCATCATCGTGGGACAGTTTAAGGTTTACGAATGATCGATCAAATCGTGATGGTGCAGGGATAGAGTAACAGGGGTGAAGATCATAAGGAAGATTTGAGCACAAAAAATTTTTAATAGTGTAACATACTTCTTTCCTTTATTTTTGAACTCCTGCGAAAAAGATTAAAAATAAATACAAAGGTTTCCTTCGGTTTTGAAATACCTACTAACTCAATGTATCAATCAATAAAAATTCTCAACAGAATCCTCAAAAATATCAGAACGAAATTTGTCACTGTCTCCAACATTCATCTACAAAAAGTAGAGAAGAGGTTGTGCATGAACTCGTCATTAAAATAGAATTGGAGTCGAAAAAGATAAACATGGAGCATCAAAAAAAAATTTTTTTTTAGGTCTCCCAAAAGAGATTTTGGAACTTCAAGAGCTAACGAAATTTATCTTATGATCTAACTATACTAGGGAGTACGCAGTCGAATTCTCCTCGCCCTAGTACTCAAAGGGTACGCGATTAAATCTTCCCAGCTTCAATTAAAATGATTTATAATTCCGATTAACAAAGACAAAAAAAAAATTCAAAACTCTAACAAAAACAAATTATTGTTCCCATCGTTGATCCTTCTCATACACAGTACTTATTCCAGCTAGTACCAGGCTATTTTCATGACTTACAGTCCCTCGGATTCAACAAACAAACTTTAACAAAAAAATAAAAAATTTTAAATTTCTAGATTATTCATCTTTGGTCAGCATTTACATCCGTCATAATTTGAAAATAGTGGTTAAGGTTGTACGTCGGCATTATCACAAAAATCAAATCAGAAAGGATGAACATGTTGCAAAATGTAATGCATAATCATATTATAAGAGGTCTTGGTGCAATTAAAAAAATTGGGAGGTTTTTTTTTTTCATCACAGGAACAACCGAACTCAATCTGCTGAACTGGCTATAGCTCCGAAGTTAAGTTCTTAAAAAAAAAATTTTTTTTTTCAATAGGCCGTTATCAACTAATTTTTTTTTCTGACTTTTTTTCTTTATAGGAGTCATGATTTTAAGATTTATTAAACTCTTCTTTACATGAATTTTTGGAAGAACTTCTAAAGGTGAAAAAAAAAGATGATATGATTTGGCTTGTGGTTTTGTGGGTGGAAGAGAAGAAATATAAAATTTTTCTTCGGTCCTCCATTTACAATATAGTAGTTATGCTTATACGGGGCGGAAAATTTGTGTGTTTAAAATTATTCGAGAGTGTATAAGTGGAGGTCAAGATAGTTCAAAAGGGCAAGTCATGGGACCAGACAGCGAAACATTTTCCACCAATAGTGCAGCCAAAAACAAGATCTATGGAATTGATTTGGTCTGTCTTTTTTCATATAAAAAAAAGTAAAAAAAAATAATTCTGGCATGTAGACAAAAAGAAAATCTTGATAACAAAGATCCGAAGTACATTGTTTTTCCACAGAATAATGATGAAGGGCATGGTTTCAAAATTTTAAAAAGGTTGCTCAAAATTGTTCATAAACGTTCAAAAATCAACGAAATCTAAAGTGCAGCGTAAATTCCACACAATCGGCACCATATATTACTATTCAGTTAGAAGATATTAGAGCTATCGGGATAGTAAACGAAGTGGACGTCACATGAGAACATTATATAGGGTTAAGATATGAATCACACTTGGATCTTTATTCATAAAATGAGAATGAAGTCTAAAATACATGCAAGGCAGATACATTGGTCTTTTATACATATTGACTATCTAGAATTTCCTCCTTTCTGAGACATTCATTGGGTTAACTTCCTTCCAATATTACTAATTTTTAATTCTCTTAATACCAATGAAACTTTCCCTTCGTGTCTCTACCCAATTCAAGTCTTATAGCTGAAGTATAACCATTTAACATTTCCATAGTATCACTCCTTCAGGCTAGAAGATTTGCAATAATATATGAAAGCCTGCTATTAACATGAGCAATTCGAAGAACGCGTAGACTATACTTCTTAATTGGGCATAGGATACTTAATATCATTAGCGGGCATGTTTGAGATATTGGAGATCCGGGGTACGTATTAATACAACTACCACATAAGGCAATAACGTAGAGTGGGTATAGGTGTCATAATTTAGAAAGGGATGAACAATCATCATCATGGGACGGTTTAAGGTTTACGGATGATCGATCGGATCGTGATGGTGCAGGGATAGAGTAACAGGAGTGATGATCATAAGGAAAATTTGAGCACAAAAAATTTTTAATAATGTAACACTGCTATGACTTTTTACCTTGTGCATATGCAGCTTTAGCTTTTTTTTGTTCTAACACTTTATGATTGCTTGCAGAACGCTCCTATTCTTGAGCTTCAGATCCTTACATGTTTTTATAATTTTTTTTCTTTTTTTAATAGCGCTAATTGTGTCTGCGCTATCGGTGTGAATATGCACTTCTGCTTTCTGTGGCATAACTAATAAGGCTGTCCAAATCGCACCTAATTCTGCTCTTATTAAAGCAGGCCAGTCATTAAACTTACTACTAAATTCTATATTTTCTACTCTACTATCTATTCTACTAATAACCTAGCCAATTCCTAACTCTGTTTTTCCTATTCCTAAACTGGCACAATTTAGTGATCCATCTGAGAATACCTCAAAGCGGCTTCCATCTCTGATCTTAAACCTGATTTCTTTTAGCCTTCTTCATGCTTCTGTCCTCTTGATTTGGTTTTCTATGAACTCTTCTTCAGCCAGCTTTACTATTACTATTGGAGACGGTTGTTCTTCTACTTTTTTATTTTTCTCTATGCTCATTGTTGCAAATGGAACCAACTATGCCAGTCACACTCTAGTTTATATCGCTTTTCTTCACCCTCTTTATTTCTTTGTATAAGTTTTTTGTCAATTACTTTTTTGTTGCTTCTGAACGCTTTATAAAAGATGCACTCTCCCTTTTCTGCATCATCTGCAAGTTCGCAGCTTTGGCACTTTCTAATAGAGTGTAACTTTTCCCTAGAGCCTTCTTCGCTTACCCAATGCTAGAGAAGTAGTTTTTGGTTCGTCTTTTTTTTGAGGATTCTCGCAATTTTACATTCTTTCTGTGAATTTCTCATGCCAAAAAGAATCCACTTGTTTTTTCTTTTGTGGCTCGAGATTTCTCCCAAATTGGTCTTACATAACATGTTGTCTGTTTCTGCTGCTTTAAACATTTCTTTAATTTTCCTAGTTTCTGTATTTTTTACTAACAACTCCTGTTCTAGTTTCGTGAACCAGATTGCCTTTTTTCTACTACACTTTTGTCCTCTTATTTTCTTGACTTGATGCTATGTGAGTATCTGGGTTCCGCTTGGATTTAATAGCTGCCCTACTGTATATAGGTGCAGCTTCTTCTCGTTACAGAAACTTGTTAGGCTACATTTATTCAACAATTCTGCCAGCTCTAGGTCACTTGTAGCAAAATTTAGCATATTTGCCTTTGTGGTGTTCCTAATTTCTAGTCCGAATCTTTTAGCCAACTTGACTATGTTGTATAACAAATTGTTTCTAATACAGTGATTTTTTAGTCTTGTACTGTTTCCTTCTAATATGTTTTTTGTACATTTACAACATAGTTAGTTGACTTTGTATTACTCTGATCCATGTGGTGTGTCCTACTGCGCTATCATCATTAAGCCTTACTGCTAGCTTAGTAAAGTGGTATGCAATCTGGTTCTGTCATAGGGTCTTAGTGCCTACCAAATTTTTGTGTGTGACCACTGACATTGCCAGGATCTTTGCTAAGTTCGCCTTGTTTTTGATCATCATTATCATTAGACAATATAATCTTGTATACATATTTTTGAACAGTAAACGGCATTGCAGGTGGTATTCTAACCTCAGTATTAGAGCCCTGTTGTTTATATAAACTAGCTGACCAAGTATCATTCTTTTTTTCCGAATTGCCTTTGTGACTTGCAAAACTTCTCTTTTAACAATCTTGGAATAGCATTTTTTTTCTTTCTGTTCTGATAACCAAATTTCTAAAGAGGTGCCAGAAATCAGCTGATTTCTTAGGGGGGGTCTCTGGCCTAGTTAGGTTACTATATATCCTTTATTCTAATTGGCTAATACAACATATTATTTATATAATATATATTTAAAAATACTATATATAAAAATTTTATCAGTTAATAACTTTTGATCTACTGGCCCAATTTGGATGATTTAACTACCAAAATGATTCTCTTAAAGAGAAAATTCTAACAAGACCAAAATCACAAGAATCTAATCACAGGATCATAAGATCAATATAAATTTGTGCATTATTACTATATATAGTATTTATTTAATAAATACTATATAGTAATAATGCACAAATCTAAACTGATCTTATGATCCTGTAATTAGTTTCTTGTAATCTTGGGCTTGTTAGAATCCTCTCTTTGAAAGGATCATTTTGGTAGTTAAAACATCCAAATTGGACCAGTGAATCAAAAATTATTTATTATATTCTATAATATTTAATAGTACAGTTGCCTCTTTCTTATCCGAACAGGCCGTCCCAAGAGATTTTGTTTGGTATAGAGAAAGTTTGTAATATAAAATTTCTCTTTCTAAACCGAACTCTAATAAAAATTCAGTATATAAAGAGTTACTAATAAATTTTTTTTTACTAAGTTAACGATACATGTCCACTAATTGAAAGTTGTAGAGCTCGTCGAGACGCAACTAACGGCGGTTAGATCATCCAAATCGGCCCAGTGGATGGCGAGATATCGTCGAAAAACGATTGGCCGACTATATAAAAATCCGTGATGGAAATCTCATGAAAATCACTATAGGCGAAATGTGCGCGTGCTCCATCTAAAACTTTTTTTCTTACTAAGTTAACGATACATGCCCACTAATTGAAAGTTGTAGAGCTCGTCGAGGCGCATCTAACGATGGTTAGATCATCCAAATCGGCCCAGTGGATGGCAATATATCATCGAAATATGATTGGCCGACTATGTGTAAACAAAGATTGTTACATAGAGATTTTATATAGTCGGCCAATCGTTTTTCGACGATATCTCGCCATCCACTGGTCCGATTTGGATGATATAACCACCGTTAGATGCGCCTCGACAAGCTCTACAACTTTCAATTAGTGGGCATGTATCGTTAACTTAGTAAGAAAAAATGTTTTAGATGGCGCACGCGCACATTTCGCCTATAGTGATTTTCATGAGATTTCCGTCACAGATTTTTATATAGTCGGCCAATAGTTTTTCGACGATATCTCGCCATCCACTGGGCCAATTTGGATGATCTAACCATCGTTAGAAGCGTCTCGACGAGCTCTACAACTTTCAATTAGTGGACATGTATCGTTAACTTAGTAAGAAAAAATTTTTAGATGGAAGACGCCTCATTTCGCCTATTCTCCAGTTGACAGGCGGAATATCAATTAATTATATAAAATAAATTTTATTTGTAATATAAAATAAATTTAATTAAATAAAAAATTAAATGTACTGATTAACTTGAGTTCGGATCTGGAATAGAAAATTTACCATGCTAATTCGGTATATTCAGAGGAAATATATATAAAAATATTTGTTCTGAAAGTTTTAGTTCGGATTATCAAGAGTCCAGTATATAGAGGGCCGGATTAGAGAGAGGCAACTGTTAAAAATTTTATATATACAGGCTTGTTTCAGCTTTTGTACTACATTGTTTATATATTTGTTTTGCCCAATTCTAAATATAAAAATATTGCAGATCTTATCCGATTTGGCAATTAATAAATACTATATAGTAATAATATGCAAATCTATATCAATCTTATGATCCTGTAATTAGATTTTTAAAATTTTGGACTTGTTAGAATTTTCTCTTTAAGAGGATCATTTTGGTAGTTAAATCATTCAAATTAGACCAGTAAATCAAAGTTATTAACATTAAAGTTTATAAATATTTTTAATAATAATTTAATATATGCGAAATTTGATTGGCTATTAAACCAGTCAGGTAGGGGTGAGAGGGTAGGGGGTATAGTAAATAGAAATCAGGTGATTTCTGGCACTCCCCTAAGTATCTGATGGCTTTTTCTTGGACAGTGGCACCTCCCATTTGTATCTCGTTCTTTTCTTGTGAATTGGCCTTCTTGATGCTTGAATTAATAACAATCAGTTCAAACTTGTTACCATTTATTTTAATGTCGTTGATTTCGAAAAATTCTTCAGATATTTCAATAATTTTCATCATTTCGGTCTTGGATTTTGCCAACCACACTGTATTATTGGCATATGCCAAGGTTGACTGCCTTCACTTTATTGTATTAAGCTTTAGCTCGCCGATATCTAAAGGCCAATTCACTTGAATTTCGTATTCTAGGTCTTCTCTATTTTGCATTACTGTCAAAAGTGGATCATAAAATATTTGCCAGACTAGGGGAGAAATCACCTCCTCTTGGTTTATACTGTCCATAGCTTGAAACTTCGCTATATTTCCTATTCCTGTGATTACTTCTATTTCCTATTTATCAAATAGTTCTATTATAAAGGAAATTATATACTTTGGGATTTTAATTCTATACATAGCTAGTTTTTCATTTTTAAACTGACAGAGTCGAATGCCTTCTTTATATCCTGGAAAGCCATCCATAACTCTTTTTCTTGTTTTTTCGCATCTTCAGCTATGTTGTTAATTATGTGAATTGGTGCAGCTGTGCCATTTCCTGGCAGTCCGGCGAAGTTGTAGCCATACAAAATGTCTCTTTCTTTTAATATTTTACACAGCCTAATTGTTAGGATTCTTACTGTACATTTCCTTACAACCTTAATAAGAGTATTGGCCTTACGTTATTTAGATTATAGTTAGTTTTAGTCTTCATGTTTTGGAATCTAATATAGCAACTCCAACTTCCATTTTCTCAGTATTTCCCCTTTTTTAAGCATACTAATGCTAGTTCTGCTAGTTCTGCCAGTAGTTCTTTGGCTTTTTTTCCCACTTGTTTTAATAATGGGTACGTGATTCCAGATTGTTCAGAGGCTGAATTATTTTTTGTGTTTCTTATGGCTTCATTTCACTCTTCTATTGTGATACTTTTTTCTATTTATTATACCATTCGGCCTTGATATTTTTACGTGCCTTGTAAACTGACTTCCAGCTTTCTGGCATATCATTAGCTTTGTACCTTCTTTCTATATACTGGATACTAAAGTGCACATGTACTGCCTCTAGCACTTCTTTTGGGTTGTTTATCAGCTGTAGTTCATCGTCCTTATCCTAAACTATAACCTTGTTAAGCTTGATCTTTCTATAAGATCTATCTAGCAAGCTCGCCAACATTTTCTTCTGGTCTTTAATAATCATATCATGGTGAGTTTCGGTAAAACCTCTTATTCTTTTTTCCTCTTTTTGTTTAAGTAAGAGGTTTAAGTGCGCAATTAATGTTTTCTAGAACCCTACAACAGGACCCTGAAAAATATATGTAATACTGAGATCTGGCTTTGTATAGGCTTATATATAATTTTTCCATATGTTGTATGTTTAAATTTGTATAACCAACTGGTAATTTTTTGAAAAGTTAGATGTTTATTTGTATAACAAAAACAATTTTTATAACAAGTACGATCTTTTTTTGTATAACGATACTATGTATACATTGGGAAAATTTTTAAGTAGATATAAATCGATATATACCGTATGTTGCAGCTACCTTTTTTTGCCGATTTTAAACAAAAAAAACTATGGGTAGCTTATTTACTATTTTAAGTAATTTAAAGCACAATAAAAGGGTAGCTTATTTTTGAATACAAAACTTTATTAAGTAAAATAAATAAATAAATATGCTGTAGACAATAAATAAATATGCTGTAGACGATAAATAAATATGTTATAAACAATAAATAAATATGCAGAAAAAAATCGAGAGTAACTTATAAAGCGATTTTTGGTTAATCGATTATAGTCGCTACATAGTAAAGTCTAAATTTTACTAAGCAAATCGATTAAAGTCGCATAAGTAACATTGTTCAGCAGATTAAAATACGCGTACCCTGAAAATTTCATACAAATCGGAGAACTTTTTATTATTTGACTTTTAATTTTTACGTTCAACGGTTTTTTTTTTTATAAAAAAAAACTGTTGAACGTAAAAATTAAAAGTCAAATAATAAAAAGTTCTCCGATTTGTATGAAATTTTCAGGGTACGCGTATTTTAATCTGCTGAACAATGTTATTTATGCGACTTTAATCGATTTACTTAGTAAAATTTAGACTTTACTATATAGCAACATTATCGATCGTGTGGGTAGCTTATTTTCAAAACTAAAAATTTTGTTGTTGAATTTGAACACGGTTAACTACCGCCCTTTTTTTTCTAAATAGGTTTCTGATTTTCTCTTCATCACTTTTTTTTGTGTAATTATGTTTTTGGCTTTGGTGGTTAACATGATCATACTGGTACTCAGATCTGAAATTGTATAATTTATAGTAAATATGATAATTTTGTATAAAGCTTTTAATAAAATTAAGTGTATAAAGTTATATTAAAATTTTGAGTCTGGATCTGAGTTATATCAGAGTTCTTCGGGGTCCTCCTACAACCCTTTCTTCCAACAGGAGGTCCTCAACCTATATGTGCTCGTGCTTGCTGAGCTCTCTTCTTTCTATTATTTCTATGCATATCTGCTTTTGCTCAGCTGTTAGGCTTTTCTTTTTTTTTTTTTGTTTCTTTAACTTTTGTTGTATTTTGCCCAATACTTTGATATTTTTTTTAATATCTTCCTCTTCTTTATCTCTAGTTTCTAGGCTGCATGACTCAACTGAGTGTCACTTTTTTTCCTTGGCAAGTATTTCTTTACTGCCTAAACTAGAAATTTTTCGATTACCTCCTATAATTTGTCTGGGTTTTCTTTATCTATGTTCTTGTTTTCGTCTTGTTACTGTAGAACTTTGTTCAACTAGCTCTGAATTTCTCCCAGTCTTCTTCCTCCACTATTTCTAGGTCCAGCTGCAACCTTTTTTCCCTCTTCCGTTTTTGTAGTTGTCTTCCAGTCTTCTTTTTTCCTCTAAGTCGGTTACTAGCCTTGCCAAGACTAAATCGTGGTCACTTCCTGTTACACAGGTTATATCTTTTATTTTGCTATTCATAACTTGATTACTACACGAACTACTTGCCTATATATAGTCGATTTGAGATGCTTGCTCATTTCTTTTTCAAGTGTAGCTTTCACTTTTCGGGTTTAGTTTTCTAAAAGTGTCCTTGTAATTGAACAATACTAAAAGATCCATTAGTTTAGATTTCTTTTGTGGCATCACCTTCTTTTTTTCTTTTTTGTCAAGCATATTTTCTGCTGTTTGATTAAAATCACCAATAATTATAAGATATTTTGTATACTTTCCTTTGTTTTTAGAAACTTTCCTTTTAGATACTTAATGATCTTTTCTTCCAATTTGTGATTGCTCGGTACTTGATATATTGTTATGACTTTAATACTAACTTGCTTAAAAATCATTGTAACTGACAGAATATATGGACTGATCTTTTTCACCTTTGCGACGTGGTTTTCCTACTTGCTATTTATAATTAGACCTACTCTGGACCCTTTCGCTTTGTCCTCGTCTGCTAATAACCAAAACCCATAATAACCTTGAACCTTTCTAAGTATCAGCTTTCCTTCCTTTTCTGACACATTTGTTTCTACCAAACCTAGTATATCTATCTTTGTTTCCTCCATATATTCTATTACAAAATCCATTTTTCTCCTATTTGTCTTGATTCCATTAATATTATGCATCCCAACACTCAAAACTTCAAACTGTCTTCCTTTCTCTACATCACCTTCTTCTGTGCTACTTTTATACTGTAGCACTTCTATGTTCTTAGAGATGCCTGTAGCACTTCTTAGGAGCGATTGGAGACCTCTTTCCTAAATGTCTTTCCTTTATTACTGAAAGCCCTTTTAGAATTTCTTCAAGAAGACTTGTTTGGTCAAGGTTCACATCTTCTAGCTTTTCTCCTTTCTTCATATTAGGTTCCTTGTGAATTTCTCTTTTTTGTTCCTGTCCTCTTGTTTTACTTTCCCCTTTCTTTTTATCATTGTTATTCGGGTGTTTAGGCAGCTGTTTTTCTTTGAAGTTTCTTTCTTCAACTTTGAAACTGCTATTGTTTTCACTTGTAATGTTCTCCTCTAGATTATTGCTATTCGAACTGCTTTCTGATTTCCAAAACAGCTTTGTGTTATAGTAGCTAATACCACACTTTGTAGCTTTAATTTTCTTCTCGATTGATTTGAAGTATACAGTTGCCGAACTTTTTGGATTTCCATTACTATTGATTGAAATATACACCGCTATACTTCCAAGTCTCTTGAGTTGACGTAGTAGGAGTACTTTCTGTATATGATATGGCAAGTTTTTAAGTGTGGCTTTAAATTTGGCTCTTTCTGCTAAAATTTTGAGACAATATTTTCCTTTTGTTATTCTTGACACCTTTTCATTAGATGTAGGAATTATCCATATGTTTTCATGCTGTTTCCTTTTTTTCTTGCTATGAAACTGAATTGAGACTATTACCATCTTGTTTTTCGTTTTAATATTTCATCCTTTTACTTTTATCTTTCTGTATTTTCTTAACACACTAGTAACCTTTTGTAGTATAGTATGATTGAATGTTCTATAGAGTGTACTCTTGTACCATCTCTGTTTGTTCATTAGGCAGCAAGTTTTTATTCACGCTTGTGTCCTGGTTGTGTGTAATAGCGCCTTTGCTTGTGTTCTGAACATATTTTATAGACGCCTTCTCTCTATTTGAGCTTGGCTTAGTCTCATTCCCTTTACTGAATTGATAGATTCCACTCTTTTCTGCTTCTATTGACATTTCAATTATGTTTGAAATTTGTTTTTCCAAATCCTTTATGCCGTAGTCTGAGTGACCTCCTTCTTGTATTTAGAAATTGGAATCGTTTAACCATTTAAAATTACTTTCATAGTTCCAGGCAGAATTATGTTGGTCGTAGCCCAGAATTATTTTAATGCTGGCCAAATTAAATGATTAAACGATTAAAACGATTAAACGATTAAACAAAAACTTTAGGTGATTCCAATCTATATTTGTACTGTTAGCGCAATTTTTTTACTAATAGCACTTTTGAATTCGAGTATCTTTTCTAGGCTTTGCGTTTTGGACTCATCTGGTTGTTCTTCTTCTTGTGTAATTCCGAGTTGTTTCCATTCTATAATTTCGCACACCTGCCTAATAATATAAACTGTGCCTGGATATGTAATGCCGAGTAGATTAGCGACTTGTTTGTCTTTTTTCAGGACAAGTTTTTCTTGACTCATAGTAATTTCGATTATTTCACTTTCTGGTCTTTTAAAAAGATCCTTAAATTTGTTTGGAAATTTTATAATGTTCTACTTATGTAGATTCCAATTATGCTATCGATCCTGTTTTGAATTTTCCTGTTTTTGATAGTCTAATTTCTGCTAAGCGACACATGACTACTTTGTAATTATAGTAACCGGTCCATAACTTGGTGTTTTGCTGTAGGTGCCCTAGACCTGATTAGTATAGGTGTTTGTTTGTTTACTTGTTTATTTTTGGTTTTGGACCTAGTGATCGGCAGTATAGGGTCTAGCCAAATTCCCAATTTTTCTTAGTTTTAGGCTGACTCGTAAAGTTTTTTTAAAAAATTTTGGGTTTTCCAAGCTTCTTGGTGTGTTAGAATATTATTCTATTAAGTAACACTAGGTGGTTTTTCCAATCTTTCTTTTTCTTTAATCACTTTTTGTATGTTTCTTAAAGCCTATCTATGAGTTTTCTGCTGTTTTAATAAAAATTTTCCAAAATCGTTCATGTACAGAGAATCAGCAGGAAGAGTTCTTGTATATTTTTAGGGCAGTGTCATTAATCACCTGATTATTTTTTATCAGAGGCCTACCCCTCCTCCCTTTTACTTAATATATAAATAGTCAGGTTCTTATATATAATTTCAACTTTTTTTACCCCCCTCCCCCCCTAAAAAATCACCTGATTTTTGTTACTCCCCTTATTGTACTAAACAAGTTTATTTAGTACCAAAAATTATATTTTATTAGTAAAATTTTGTATAAAGAAAAGACCATTTATTAGCTAATATTTTGCTACTAAGAGGCTATCACCTTTTTCCTACCTGATCATAAATACTGCAATTTGATTGGTTAAAATTATTAAAATTTTAAAAAATTTTAAAACTTTAATATTAAATAATTTTAAACCAGTGATCTGGTTTGGATAATTTTACTACCAAAATATTTGTTTTAGTAAGATGATTTCAATGAGCCTAAAATTATTAAAATCCAATTACAGAATTTTGAGATCATTATAGATTTGTATTGTTTAGTTATATTATTTTTGTATATATTAAAAATTACTATATGGTGCTGAAAATAAGCTACCTTTTTGGCTAAAAAGTTATACAAAAACATGGGTAGCTTATTTTCGAATTGTTAAATTTTTTGAAAAATTAAAAAAACGTACTAATAAAAGTTATTCAAATAATACTAAATTTTTACTATATATTTTAATATTTTGAATAAGTTTACTTAATACTGCTGTTGAGATTTACTTAGTAAAATTTGGACTTTTATTTATAGCAGCTGCTGATAGGTTTTTTAAAAAATCAAGAGTAGCTTATTTTCAGCAATATACATATTATTAAAGATCTTATAAACTTTAATATTGAATAACTTCTAAACCAGTAATCCATTTAAATAATTTACTACCAAAATGCTTATTTTAATAAGATGATTCTAATAAGTCTAAAATTATTAAAATCTGATTATGAAATCCAGAGATTGTTATAGATATATGTTATTTTTAATTGATTTAATATATTTTATATTAAAATAACACAAATCTATAACAATTTCTGGATTCTATAATTAGAATTTAATAATTTTAGATTTATTAGAATCATCTCATTGAGATGAGCATTTTGGAAATCATTTAAACAGATTACTAGTTCAGAAGTTATTCAATATTAAAGTTTGTAAGATTTTTAATAATAATTTTTAATATATACAAAAATAATATCTAGAGCAATACAAATCTATAACGATTTCGAAATTCTGTAATTGAATTTGATAATTTAGATTCTTTGGAATTGTTTTGCTAAGACAAACATTCTAGTAATAAAATCATCCAAAATGGATTACTGGTTCAAAAATTATTTGTTTATAACTAGTTTTAACCTAGGGTGATATTACCTAGTACATATTTATTTATTTATTATGTCACAATGCAGCAATGGATTTACATATTTATTCCGGATACATGCCCGCCCAACTTGTTTACTTTTTATCCCGGACACATACACGTGGGATCTAGTATTTTGTGTACCGGTAACACTTTTTACTCTAACTTTTTTTTTTTGCAATAACGTTAGGACACTTAACCCTAGATACGTACCTGATTTTTTTTATTCATTGATATTTGGGCATGTTGGTGATAATGACCAACTTGTTTGCATTTTTAACATCTTCTAACCTTTTTTTCTTCACTAGCATTATCATTAAAAGCTTCGGTTGCCTTACGGATTTCATTATGGCTCAGTTCAGTACTTTGAACGACATGTCGAGCTTTTTTTAAAGGTTCGCCACTAGATTTATATCTATTTGGTTGTCGCCCTTTGTGTGGTATGTGCAAAGGATCTTCAACAGTTATAATACTAGTACTGTCTTGTGTACTAAGCAAATTATGTGTTGTCACTACAATGAAAGTTTTCAACTGACTAACGAATTCTTCAACTCTGTTAGCCCGAATTGCAAGATCAAGAGCTTTTTTGGCATAGCTCATTCTGAAGCCATACTTTTATTTAGGTCCTTGTAGTTGTTCAACATTATGTGCTTGTTTAAAATCTACCAAATATTGGAACGTTAAAGGCTGGAGTGAAGGTAAAGGTGGCTTTGATTCTTTTCTCGTGAATTGGTAAGTCGGTATATTTAAATTCTCTTGACGGGTATTATATTTGCTATTATTGTACCAGCGTCGAGGAATTAATAAAATATGAAAATACACATATTTCGAGTAGGATATAACACAAAAAAAGTAGCGGTATACTATGCCTTTATTAATTAGCAAAAGACAAGTGCATAAATATGAACCGTCATTAAGGAGAATTATATACTGCGGTTCTGAAGTTGGTATGCTATGCCTAATCACTTTCCATATTTCTTTAACAGAATTGTAAGGTATTATTTCTAGCAATGACGAAAATAGTGATTGTGGTTGCTCATAATCATCTTCTCTGGCCATATTTTGTTAATAAAAATCGTCAGTTATCTATACCAGAGGAAAGTTCATTAATAATATGTTAGTTTTTATTTTTCTCATACTTTCATTTTTTTAACTAACTTAATAAACTTTATCTCTAGAAAGGATCGCCAATCATCATATATAGATACATCGTAGCATAGCAATTGCGCTATTTGATCATGCTGCTTTTGCAGAATTTGTGGTGCTAAATACTCTTGCAAAAATTTATCTAATCTGGGAAAGTATTCATCAATTATACTTGGCAATCCTCGTGTTGGAATTTCGTTTTTATATTTATTTAAAATTGCCTTTTTTGACTGGTTATTAAAGGCTTTTTGAATTTTTTCAACAACCTTGGCTAAACGCAAAGATCTGGTCAGTCTGTCTTTAATTATTTTATTACATACTTCTACTCGCTGTGTGCTTTGAATTCCAGCCGTGAAATTTTTATTAATCGTGTAACTGGCCCAACTACTTTTACAAGAATATAAAGTTCTTGTAAGATAGCTTTTACAATCCGGGTATTCATAGATAAGTGCATTCCATTGGGTTTCAAATTTATTATAGCAAAGTGAATTACGCATCACTAGAAATTTAGAACGAAATGATTCAAACTGATATCTTAATTTTCCTTTAAGCTTCTTTTTTAAATTTAGGTCGATGTGAAAAATGCAGTGAAAATGTTGCGTCTTTGGATAATTATTTCGTACGAACACGATTAATGCTAGATCGGCATCAGAATATAAAACTACTGGAGCAGCATCGCAAGAGTTTTTTATTTCTTGAAGAACCCAGGTAAATGTAGATTCTGTTTCATTTTCTAAAAGTGCAGCAGCTACTATTAAATTTCGAAAGTTATTGTCAACAACAATAACTAACATTAATATCATATCAAACTAGTTAGTTTTAGATGTTATATCAACGATTACAACATCCCAATATCTTTCATAAGCATTAACTTGATCGGGAGACATCCAAAACAACGAATTTAGCCTTCTTTCATCTGATTCGAACTGAGGCTTTATTATCCATCTTGGATCATTATCTTTTTTTAAATATAACATGGTAAGCATATTACATGCATCATTTTTATCTGGTTTTGCTTGTTTTTTAAATCGTTGTATAGCATTGCTCAAATTCTTTTTATTTATTATTTTATCTGGAAATGATGCAACTAATAGATTGTATTGGGTCGCTATACCCATCTTCCCATGAATTGTCCAGAATTTAATTTTATCCAACATTTCGTCAGTTAACTTTCTGAATCTTGGGGCTATTTCAGCAATAAGAGGATTCATTGTATGATTATGTTCACCGATTATGTTTTTAACCTGGATTTTATTAGCCGATTTAGGAAAAGCAAGGATAATATACCAGGGGCACCCAATCATATGTGAATCTCGATTCCTTCTGTTCTCTTTTAGAATTTTCTTCTGAGGTTCGTGTGTATTAGCATAAGAGCATTCATATGTTCGACGTCTAATAATGGTATTATCTTTTGGATCTAATGTATGCCTTTTCTTACGTATAGTGAAGCCTTCTTGTTTTGTATAGTCATCAAGAAATTTATCAGATAAATCCCATGTATCAAATTTTGTCTCTGTATTTAATACTAATTTTTCGTCGTTTTCGTCATCAGTATCATTATTATCATTATCTTCGTTATTGTTGTTATCATGGTTATCATCGTCATAATCATTATCATCATAATATTGAGGTTCTTCTGTTTGAGCTTCATCAACTATTCTAGTATCTACCGAAGCTTTATTAAGAATCTCCGTATTTTCATACAAAACTTCAGGATTCGTTTCTGAATGGTAACCAGAACATTCTATACCATATTCACAAGGATAGTGAAAACATAACGATTTGAGTATATCACTACAATCGCCACCTTCCATTTGTAAGTATCAAGGTAGAGTGGTTTTGCACAATACAATTGTATTGTAGCAACAAAGATGGTAAGTATTATGGTTATTTTTGCCTAAAGCGAACATATCACAGCAAAAAAATGGCAAGTATTATGCTATTTTTGCCTAAAGTGAACTTAATAGCAATATTATCAAGACAAGATTATGAACAAGTTAAGCGTATTTCAAATACTTATTCAGTTTTTTTATATTAAGAGTGAAAGAGTAAGTAACTGATCTTTTTTATTTTGCTTTTGCTTATATATGACATTTTAACTACAACTATTACATCATACAATTAATCATTTGATCATGATTCTTTAATTGCATCCTTCTTTAATATATTATTTGAATCATTTTATTTCGGTATGCACTTTTCATCACCAATTCTTACGTAACTACTGGCAAATTATACTGAAGTGCTACACAAGAATGCAAAAGCTAATTCTTACATAACTACTGGCAATTACACTAAAGTGCTACACAAGAATGCCAAAGTATTAAGATCAAGTGTTTATAGCAAAAAAAATTAATTGTGATTGTTATATTAGCCGAAAAAATTTATTGCGAAATTCTATTGAGAGTTCAATTTTATTAATAAAAAAAATTTTTTCGTATTCATGTGATTTCGATGTCAACAGTTAAAACAAAAAATTAATGGATTTGGGTTAGGGTTAGGGTTAGGGTTCAGTTAAAACTAGGTTTAGGGTTGGGTTTAAAGTAAAGGAGCGAGCGGAGGCGACAGCCATAGCAAGCGACCAATTTTTATAATAAATGTGATTTTTTGCAAAGCGAACATTTTACATTATATGTAAGCCTGATGATTGAAGATCATGTGACAGAAATTCTGTCTTACGTCCCAGCATTGTTCTCATACTTGGACCGACCCACCGATCTGATATCAACCCAGCTTCTAACCCGATGGCCAACCCAGCTTCCGACCCGACTTCCGACCAGATGATATCACCTAGGGTGAAAGTTAGCAACAGTCAAATTATTTAATATTAAATTTTAGGAAAAACTAATTTACTGTAGATTTCTAAAAATAAGCTACTCCAAAAATAAGCTACCCCTTAAATTAAACAAAAATCTAAAAATCTTTAATATCTAAAAAGAGTAGTAAACTTGTTAGTATATAACTAGGTCATCAGAAGCTAATAGATGTCCAAAGCAATAATATATATACATGTATATACTGTATACTGTAATTTTTAAATATGTATAACATAACTGATCATGTGGTTTTTTGTTTTTTTATGATATGCAGAGATATGTTGTATTACCTAATCTAAAAGTTTGATTGGATAGCTTTAACAGATATTGCATAGTAAAAACGTCCTCACTACGCTTTGAACAATTATATTTTAAATAAATTTATTTAGAGCCCAATATTATAATCTATTAGTAAAATTTGATATAGTACAAGAAGCCTATACTTAACATGTTTCAATTTTTAAATCTCTATAATTTTTTGTGTAAGAGGTTTTTTTTGAAATTTTCTTTGGGTTTTCATTCCTGAAGGCCACGTTTAGCGGTTGTTTTTATTAAGGTCCTATATTTCAAATACAAGTTCTTTTGTGATATATTTATAACGATACCAAGCTAATTGTACAATCTAATTCTATACTCAGCCACCCAGATATTCCTTATTTAAGCTATCCAGCCTGCTAGCGGTGTTATTAGTTTTCCAACTTCTTCCAGAGCCTTTAGTCTTCCATACTGAACAAGACAAAATAATAGTAGAGTAATGTAGCGAAATTCTCAATACTCCTTCCTTCAGCATTCTAAAGCAGCCATACCAACTGGAGCAACTGGCGAATTCAACTCTCGGTACTTCCTTCCTTTGGCCTTCCAAAGTTTTCTGGTCTCTTTTTGTTTCGGTTTAAAACTGGAACCGTCCTGAGTTCATCTGCGATCCTTTTCCTTTATCAGGTTAGTATGGCTTGCCATTTTTGTTATATTACCGTCCAACCAGAATTTCACTAGAAATATTTATTTTTATTCAACTGGAATTCCACTGGAAGTATTCTTTTTATTTCCTTTTTAGCACCAAATGCAAGTTAATATAATTAAATTAACCAACTGCGGTCCTAGCATCCTAGTTCAGCCCATCCGTCTTGTGATCAAGTATAGTTTTTCTTTGTCTGCTAGTAGGGGTTGAACCAGCAACCTTACGTTTGGCGACCTGGGAGCGTAACCACTTACGCTATCAGCCCGCAGGATGCAAGAGGTTTTTTAAAAACTGACTAGTAACTTTGTAGAGCAATATTAGTTCTATAAATTTGCCAAATATTTTTTTGAAAAACCTTCTTTATAAAAAGTTGATGTGTTTTAAAGATTACTATTGTTTTATATATAATTACTATATATTTCAATTTTAACTAATTTAAAGTGCTATAACTTTTTATAAAGGCAATATAAAAAAATCTGACCAGTAACTTTGTTCATTATAATAAGCTTTACAAATTTGCTAAATATCTTTTAAAAATATTGTCTCTACAAAAAGTTGATACATTTTAAAGTTATACTATTTTATTGTCTAGTATATACATGAGGACAAAATTATTTCGGGTTCTAAAACCCAAAATTGTTTTTGATCTATTTTACTTAAAAGACGAAATTATTTGATACTTTTTTTGAATAGACGAAATTATAAGGAACTTATCTATATAAATTTTATTTGCTCTTCCTTATAAAAATTTTAATTTTCTTTAATGAAGACGAAATAGGCCTTTTTCAAAAATCAATTTCAGTGGCATCACTAGTCTAGTATAAGCTTCTTGCACCATAATTAAATTTTTTTAAATCAGCCAATCAGAATCATTTTATGTAAAGTGAGAGAGATACCCTTATAGTAAATTGATATTACATAATATTTGTCACTACCTAATCTATTTTAGATAATTTTACTACCAAAATGCTTGTCTCAATAAGACAATTCTAATGAACCTAAAATTGTTAAATTCTGATCACAAAATTCTAAAATCATTATAAATTTGTGTTGTTTTTAATTAATTTAATATATTTTATATTAAAATAACACAATTTTATAATAATTTTGGAATTCTATAATTAGAATTTAATGATTTTAGGTTCATTAGAATTATCCCATTAAGATGAGCATTTTGGTAGTAAAATCATTTAAAATGAATCATTGGTTTAAAAGTTATTCAATATTAAAGTTTATAAGATTTTTAATAATAGTTTTAATATATGCAAAAATAATATAATTAAAGCAATACAAATTTATAATGATCTCAGGATTCTGTAATTGGATTTTGATGATTTAGGCTTGTTGGAATTATCTCATGACATTTAGCAAAAATCTTATCCGCAATCACCACAGCTGTTATCCCACTTATAATGAAAGGAAGTGCTTCATCATCTAAAAATAAAAGAAATTTCTTGAGTTTGGGATCATACCAATCAATTTCAGAAGTAAGTGTGATGATGCTTTTTAAGTATGACAAATATCCTTGCTGAACTACCTGATAACCTTCCATTTGATCTTGTGTGTGTTGATCTTCTGTTTGAGTAAAAGGGTACAGCAGATTTTTGTGTCGGTGCTATATTGATTAGAGTTGCATGTTTATCAAGGCCGAAGTGATTGAGCAACTCATCCAAATCTGCTTGTCCTATCTTTGAAAGAGAAACTTTCCGTTTTTATGTGCATCTGAAATAAAATAAATAAGGAACCCGAAAAGATATGAAAGAAACGCACGTCAGAGACTTGCTTATCAATATATTGGCGGAATTGTTGGGTCGTATCGGTGAACAAATTGATCGTTCGTTTTATTAATGATTCAGACTGAAATTTTGTCATAGACATTAATAGCATGTAGTAAATTAGTATGAACTTCACCTCAAATATATTTAATATATTTACACTTACATTTGCCAAATTTTCATTTAATTAACGCATTACTTTTCTAAATGTAATACAAGATTATTTCCTCCACTTACTAGCAACATTAGAAGAAGCGGAATTACGTGAACATGCATACTAGGGGAGTGTAGGAAATTCCTCCAAGTAAAATTTGGTACTTATAAGTCAGTTTTCTTAATATTATTTTGATATCAGCTTTTTTTCCTATTTTTGCCTTTTTTTCAGGATTTTCATTGTTATTAGACGCTTCCTTCAATCGATTTCGAAGAGTCCAACAACTGGCCGCCAAGCACACTCGTAATGTCAGCATTGAGGTCACTAAGGGCGGCTCGTTGAGGGGTTTCTGTGGTAAGATCAACGTTAACCGACCATAATTTTAGGTCTTTTGCCGCCATATTAACGAAAAAAGCCCTTTGATTTCCATGATAGCTCTTTTGAGGTCGTCAACATCCTTACTTTTGCCTATCTCGACTTTATTCAGGATCACCGTGAATTAGACAGTATATTTTTACCGGTTGTACCTTTTTAGGTGGCATGATTATGAAAAAGTATCTAATAAGTACCGATTCAAGGAAAGAATGTAGAAAAATTAGAACGCACCCCTACCTAAAGTTCTGGCCATGTGAATAATTCTGATTAGTGATCCCCCGAAAATAAGTAATAGTTTTTATCAAATACGCGACGTACATTGTTTATAGCAAACAAAAAAAGTATATAACTTTTACACCATTTTCTTTTTTTACTTTGATATTTTCTTATTTTTTTATATCCTGGGCAGTTGGAAATTTCTTTCCGCTTATACACGTAGTGCCCAGGGTATAATTGGCCAATATCACTAATTCTAACGACGAACTTTGTCCTATTATGAACACTGGAATTTATTTAAATATACTCGTGATGATAAAAAAAATTTCTCATGTGATAGTCTTATGATAGTGGGATATGATTGTACGACTAGATGATTGATATCGATATCTGATATCTGATATATTTTTGTTCAATGTCGGTATACGTACGCACGTATGTACAGTACGTCGTTCTTTTTTTTTTTTTAAAAAAAAAAAAAAATGATATTCCAGTGTGAAGATGCTGAGTCACGCGTCGCTTTTCGTTTAATAAACCAACACCTCGTTGAAGATTCAATTAGACTAATGTCAATGTGCCCGACAATGGATTTACTCGCCGTTTGCACCGAGTCGGGAAGTGTCTGGGTGGCGAGGTGGTATAACGCCTTGGAAAAAATTTGGACTTTACCTCCTAGTCAAGACAATGAGGAAACTGTTGAAGTTTTCACTTGGAGACCCGAAGGTACATTCCTTGTTTTAAGAAAATGTGCTTTTTCAATATGCTAAACTCGTCTTAACCTTTCAGGAAAAGTTATTGCAATTGGATACTCAAACGGGATAATACGACTTTATAATGTGGATAAATTAGAAATGATTCATGAATTATTTCAAAAACCACTTAAATCACCATCATCAAAATCATTTGCAATAAACTTTCTTTTTTGGGTACAGGAAACCAAAAAAGATTCTGAAATCATGAAGTATGAACAACTGATCGATCTATTTTCTTTTCTGAATGGTCATTGATGGTCATTGAATATATATATATATTTTTTTTCAAATTTTCAAATTAGTGATGCGACAAATGACTTTTCGATGAGTGCCCACCCTGTTCAGAAATATTTGCCTCGACTAAATACTATGCCACATGCCAAACCAATTAGGTTGGTTAACTATTCATGCATTAATACAATATATGTTAAATTTCGAGATTACTTTCTGCTTAATAATAATAATTATATAATAATAATAATAATAATACGACAAATATTAGCAAGCTCTTGGGTGATTTAAATGAATCCGACGAAGACGATTTGGATGATCGATCATCCAGTTCAATCGATCTGCTTTTAGCAGGTGATGCTGGAGGAAATTTACATTTGAGGTGGATCTTCTTTTCTCCTTTATTCTGTAGAAATAAAAATTTTGATATTATGGCCAGAAATAATTAAATCGACGCGAGTATGTTGATCCAGCGTATACGGAATATATAATTTACAACCAATATCTTTATCTCAGCATATTCAATTAAAGGTAGGATTTATTAAATATAATGTTATTTATGATTTGAAAATTTTGATATTTGTAAAATATTAATATTTAATCTAATGTAATTGATAGAATACGACAATAATAAAAGCGTCTGTTACACCTGATCTTTCTCTCATAACGTTGCTAATACGGACAGACGATTATTCTACTTCCTCTGCAAGCACTGGCTTTCATAAAGATCGTTTATTTTTTGTAACGTTTAATACAGGCTTATTATACACGCAAAAACTTGAAATTCGTACTTTATCTCAAAGATACACTGCAATTAAATATTTGACAGATTATATATTTAAAGGAATCAAACAAATTGAATCTGAATATCAAGATTTGAAACTCTTGACAAATAAATTTGTTGAATCCTTTCAAGAGGTATTGGAAACACATAATGGTAAAATAAATCATTTATTAAATATTTCGAATATCATCGATTTATACTTATATATAATATTATACGAATTGATGTAAGGAAGCAAAATCAAAATTGTCAGCAGAGTTTGCCCGTTTATTAGCTACTGGGAAACCAAGTGCTTTATTAGAAGAATACATGGAATCCCATCTTACAAAACGGGTAGATAATCTATTACGATGTTATTAATTTTTTTTAAAAAAAATATATCTAAGTTATATTATGATATTATTAATTTTTTCAAAAATATTTCTAATATTTATAAATTTTTTTTTTTAATAAACATTTAGGCATTGAAAGATTGGGAAAGCAAGGGTCAAAAAATATTTGATCAAATGAGAGAATATGTTAATCATTATGTGCGTATAGGGTGTGAAAGACTAATTATAGAATTGAATGCATTAGTTGGATATAGTAAATGGTACCATTTTTTATTGAAACTTTGGAATGATTTACGCTTTAAATTCTTTCTGATGGATCACCTCAATTTTTTAGGCCTCAAAAATTTCAAAAGCTTGGACTTGATGAATCATTTATTCATTCATGTGTGATCTTGGCCGGATGTATAATTTCGCGATTGGAAAAATTAAATTCGATTATTGATGAAGAGTACATAAATTTTCTGGAATTTCATCAATGGCTCCAATTTGGTAAGGTTCTTTTAATGCTAATTCGTGTGATCAAATATTAAAGTATTCATATGAATAATGTTTTCACAGAATTTGATAATATAACATCTCTTGAACAAAACACTAATCATGAAGCTTCACCTAGAGTGGATGTTCACAAAGTCTCTTCATATATAAAAAATTCACTTGGCAAAGATTTTTTAAATAATTTGGAAAAATTTTTTGTGGATGACCAACAATCTTCGACTATATCATTACCTACTTTTGAATTTCCGTTTTCATCATGTAATTCAGATAATTGTAACATTTTTCAACAAAACTCATCTCATAATAACGAGTTGCCAGCATATCCATACGATTTTCTTTCTTCCAACAATGCATTTCAGCGTGCACCAAGTTTTGAATCTTTTGTTACCGAATTGATTAATCGATGTGACATCCTATCTTCTACAACGGCTGATAATGTTGCAAAATCCGTAAAGGCACATGAACTCGTGGATATAGTCGAAGGCATTAATTATTGTATTGATAATATATTTTTGGCTGATATGAGAATCGTAGCTGAGGTATAAATGAACACCTGATATTTGTTCTGTGATTTAAAAGGTCTTGACGTTTTATAATAATTATACTTATAGGATTTGGTGACAAACGCATATGTAATATTTTATTTATCACAAGATCGTAACGTTTCTCCAACAAGTAAGCTTTATATTTTTTTGATCTTACCATATATTCATAGAATGATAAAATTAATCTTTGACATTAAAAATCTAAGTATGGGTCCTCCGATTTCCCCTGTATGCAAAGACTTTCAAAAGTTATGCACCATCTTTAAAATTGGCAGATAACTTCTCTAGAAGTAAAACTGGCGAGATTGCTTGTATCCAGTTAGTGAATAATGAACATCCCGAAGAATTCTTGTCTATTACAGATCTAAACCTTTATGATGATGAAAAATTATACATGACTGTTGTTGGATCAGAGAATGGTAATTAACAATCTTATACGTTGGTTTCTTTTAATAAATAAATAAATCCATAACTTTTATAATTATTATTTTATGCAACTTGAAGATGAGCCAATTCTTTTGTCGGAAGTGAAATATACAGAACTGAATTTTATATCGATCCCAGAACCATATGTCCTACAATCAACAAATGAATTCAAGTTGCCGAATGTTATTAATCAAGTGCTAGACCAAATGGTAAATGACATATTTCAAAATATTTATTAAGAATTAATTCGTTTCCAAATCTTGGAATTAACATTTTTTAATTGAGTTTTCTAACATAATAATATACTGCTTAAAAAGCGTAATGGAAATTTTACACCGCTTTTAGTTCAGCGATTTCGTGATCTCACCCATTTTAAATCATTACAACTAACTACGAACGGAGCAAGAGGGTTAATTGGTGCTCTTAGTAATGATAAGAAAAGCATTATTATATTTGATACCAACGAAGAAGATGTTGATGATATGAAAGAAGATGTAGATGATATGAAAGATGTAGATGATATGAAAGAAGATGTAGATGATATGAAAGAGGATGATGCAAATTTAAAAATGATGGAGGAATAAATAGGTTAATAAATTACTGTTTATATTGGGGAAAGCTCTTCAATGCTCTTTATTATAATTTATATAGTCATTTTTAGTAAGATTGAAAATCATAGTACAAATTAAGAATAAAAAATTTAATCAATTATTTGAGCGATCCCTAAATTAACAAGAATTAATTCAATTATAAATAACTACGTTTTAATTGATAACATCAAAGTTTCATACTATATATTAAACCAAAGTATGATTATATTTAAATAGATGAGACTATCCTATTATATACATAGCTCAATGAATTATTCAAATTATTCAAATTAAAATGTCTCGGTGCTGCGCGGTACCATGTGGCTTGTGATACGATCACGTGCTGATCGAATGTCAGTGATCTACGTAATTATGGGGCGATCACTTAAAGTTAAAATAGTGATTGTATGAAAATCAGTAGCGATTTAGTAGCTGATTTAGTAAATACGTAATATATAAGTCATCGATCCCAATGGGGAAGCGCCTAACTTTTTTGAGCACGTTATTTTCTTTGATTCTTTCTTAGTGAATAAACTGTTAACTGTGTGTGTGCATATTATCGGTGGTAGTATCAACGAGTAACTAATGCGCTTTACAATAGCAATTCAAAAGCACTTCTTATAGTACAGTATTATCTATTTGAATTATTATAATGCCTTGATAATATGTTCTAGTATGATGTTTAAAAAAAAAAAACTTAATTGATGCCATTAATTTTTTAATAAATACATTATTAATTTATTTAATAACTTTTTAATAACAACATAAAGTCTGTTGTTTAAATTTGTGATGAAGGAAACGGAGGTCTTGGGGTGCGTGTAATCGGACGATGGGTAATATTCGGACGAAGTTGCGCTTTATCATTATTATAAATTTGAAGATTCGGTTTTTTTGTTTTTGTACTAGGGGGTGGAGAATCATCCCAATTTTGAATAAGAATAAGAGGAACGTCAGGTTTGTTTTCATATTTAGTATTATTATCTACATCAACACTGGGTATAATAGTTAATATAGGCGCATTATTTCGTGAATCGGAATCGTTATGTGAATCTCTGCTTTCTGACTCTTCTGACTCAATCTTATCATCTAATGTAAATTCTTCAAAATCATCTTCATATATGTTATTACTGGAATTTGAGTGAAATTTTGCAAGTGCGTGCACCAGATCATCAGAAAGAGTGGCAGAATTTGGACGGTCTTCTCGACTTTGAACCCAACCAACCGGTGGTGATCCTGGTGGTGAAATAAGCAAGTTTTTTTCGAACTCTGGAACTTTCAAGTACCGTGTGTTGTCCATAGTTATTAGACGAAAACTTTTTTTGCAAGATGACGAAAGACGAAGCCTAATCTTCCGGAAGACGAAACACCTGACGAAAGAAGAAGAAACTTCAAATTCTTCTGAAGAAAGACGAAACCCCAAACTTAAAACGACGAAACTCTATATCCGAAAAGACGAGAACCTAATGCTCTCGCTAAAAAAAAAAAATGTTTTTTTTTTTTGTATTAAGGCGCCAGCCGACTTTATTAAGGATTTATGATATTTGTTACACGTGCACTTTTGGTGCCTAATTTAAGTAGTTCGCCCGAAGGTTCTATACTAGCTGTCAAAACAGATAAATCAACTACGGGAGTTGTTTTTACCCAATTAGTATACCAGGCCACCTTTTAATAAACGTACTTGCCTTAGGACTAATTTATCCATTGAAAATCTGTTTTCGGCAAAACTAAACTATTAAAGAAAAAGTTTGTACTTACAGTCGCATTAGTCAATTTTATCGACTTAGCCGGCTTAGTCAGCAAATTTTGACTTATGTTATATTATATTAAAAAATTACAATAACTAGCTAAATTTAGGTCGGACCAATTCGGTGATTTAAATTACCCCTCTTAGTAAATTAATAAAAAAAAATTTAAAAATAGAAATCGTAGTAAGATCTGAAAAATTCTGAAAAGAATGTCAACGAACATAAAATACGAGCAGAAAAACTTCTGAAGGCACAATTAGGGTGATCGACTTTGACTTAGCCTGAGTCGATAAATCATGGTCGACAATAGACACTAAAATAAACCTATAATAATAAACCTATAATTTTAATTTTATCATTGAGGCTTTTTATTTATATTTAATACTGGGGATGTTTATTGGCTTGATCCGGTTGCATCTTTAGCTTTAAAACAGGCAAATAAGCCATTAACATCAAATATTTAAATAAATAAATAATAAAATTTATATAGATTTAAAAAATTTTTTTATTATGAATAAAAAAATTTAACTCATAATTCTCCAATTTCAATTGGACATATGGGGTCTGTTCCTTGAAAATCAAGTTTTGATCATATGATTTACTATGTCCCGTAAGGTCATTTTCAAGGAACAGACCCCATATGTCCAAAAAAAATTGAAATCAATTGGACATTGTGACATGCCAACCTAGATTCAAATCAATAACTCAAAATTTGTTAAGTAATTTACTATATAGTAAGTAATATTAGTGTATAAGTTATAAAATAAAAACTTTTAAGAATTAATAATATTTATCATATCGAGTTTAGCTCTCTGAAAATTTACATTAAGCATTAATAATTGGCATTATTAATGTATATGTACTGTACAGTACATCAATATTAAGTTTATATGGCAAACCTTATAAATAGATAAAACCAGTAATATATTATTTAGAATTTTTTTCTTATTAAAATTGATTTAAGTATAAATTGTATGTTTTAAATTTTGGCTATAAAATGTAGGGAGCTGACAGCGCCATTGTTATTATATAATCCGTTTCTTCATCTTTTATTAGTTTTGTCATCCTTTGCAGTTTCGTCAGTTTCATCACATTTCGTCAGTTTCGTCAGTTTCGTCAATTTCGTCATTTCGCCATTTGAGGTTTTAGTTGACGAAAGACGAAACTAGGTTTCGCGTTTCGTCAGTGCGAAACCTCGAGGTTTTGTCTAACAACTATAATGTTGTCCGTTTCATATATTGATGCATAAGTTTATATTATAAGATGTTTTATTACCATACTCGAATGATCTTTTCCAAGAAGATTGATTGTCTTATCAAAATTTGCCTTCACATTTTTTGCATCTCTGTAAAAAGTATCAAAAAAATACGATTGAATGACTTTATTGGAACGAATTTACCATACTGTTCCAGTTGACTTTTTAATTTCTCAAGATTTTCAGGTAGAAATGTAGTCTGATTAACATTAGTAATGATTAAAGTATTTTAAAAATAAAACCTGTTCTGAATAAATCACAAAAATTTGTTTTACGTACACGTAAAGTAATTTCAATAAAGCCACAAACTAGTTAATGTTAGTATTCCGCAGACTCGAACTCGAACTGGCTTATCGGTTCCGGTTCGAATCCAAGATTTTTTTTAGAATCGACTGATTCCCGGTCTAAGCTATATCCAAATTACAAAAGCCCTAAATCCGTTTTTTTTTCTCTAAGCCCTCATTTTATTCAAACTATATATGAAACAATGACCTATGTTATCAGAATCTGATATTGATAGAGAAAGATTTTCTGATAGATATCAAGGATTGTAATCCGTTTCTGAAACTCTTAATTATACAGTACCGGACAGTAAAACGCATCCACTCTTTATTAGTAAAACTTTAAATTGTAATAACTTTTTTAAAAAAAAAAATTAAATCAAAAAATCCTCTGATATAAATTGATAGATGTTTAGATAAACTGCATTTCTGTCAGGATTTTTTCTTATTTTTTGTTTTAAGAAAGTTATAAGGAGTTAATGTCATAAAAAAAATTGACGTTTAAGTAATAGTTATATCCTGGGCAGTTGGGTGTAAGTGGAAATGAAAATTCCGCTTATACACATAGTGCCCAAGGTATAACTGATTTATACCCTGCGATTTTGATATAGTGACCAGGGTATAAATTATCAAAACTGCAAATATATAAAAAATTTATTAATCTATTTTTTGGTTTTGGTCATCTTAATAGTACTAATTTGTGACGTATTCTGAAAATAAATAGTATTTTTTAAATAGTATTTTTACTATGTTGAATTATAAATCGGAAAAATAAAATAAGATTCTCTGGTTTTAATTAAACCACCTACTAATTGGATATAATCCAATTATTGGTCTTATTGATCAAACTGACCAATCAGATTCTTTATAGAAATCATTTAGATTGCTCTCTCTCAATGTGATTGGCTAGTTATAGAGATCGTGTACAAGTACTACGATTAATTGAAGTAATCCTTATGGTAATTTTGCCAAAGATTCGGCAGATATTAAATTGAGAGCACCCTTAGAGAGGTGTTTGAGAACGCCCTTAGTCCAATTTACTGATTTGAAATGATGTAGAAATCCCAATTCTTAAACCCAAACTACGTAATTCAGAAAAAACGATCCTAATCCTAAATACTACGCATTGTTTAACAAGAATTAATTAGGTTTTCTGTCTACTTTTACATTTAAGGTATTGTTTTTTTTTTAGTCGCGACTTGTGACGTTGGGGTGGTCTGTGGACTAAGTAAATCAAAACTATATGTGGTCACTTATAATTTAAGCTTACGGCAATTTTTTATTGAGTAACATATATATATAATTGTACTAGTAGAGTTTTTTTTAATTAATATAAAATTTGGCTCTGTAACTTGGATTGTTTAAATTTTAGGATTCTATCTTTTAGTTGTAAAGGCCCTGCATCTAAATCATTGCCGCCAATAAAATATTAATAAATAATATCTATAATGAAGAGAAATTTTTGTGACAATTCTTGTGACATGTTGGATTTGAATAGTGAAGGATAATAATAATTAAACGCTTTAGAAAAAATAAAGTTACGCATCGTCATAGTAAAATTATATGCATAGCAAGTTTATTTTGAAAGCGTATTTTCATCATCATTCAAAGTTTGATACCGTTTTAGATTGTCTTGTAAGATTGAAATCTTTTCGATACTTGTTCTTCTATCTGTTTCGCAATAATATAATAAAAACAACAAAATGACCATAATACAAATCAACACTCAAAGCTACGGACAACCAATAAATTCGATTCTGCATTTTTAAAATTCTCGTACTTTATAAATGCTCTGTATCATGGTACTATATAATACAGATGTTAGAATGGTAAAGATTTTTCTATAACAATATCTAATTATAAGATTATATTAAAATACTGTCAAAATTATCAAAATTACCTTGTTCCATTTGTAAAAATAAAGAAAGCTATTTCAAACGTATGCACTAATTTTTGTGGGGTTAATTTAATTATATACATTTCACTCTCGTACATATCATTGGATTTCTGTTAAGTTAGCAAATTCTTGAGATCCTGTTCCATTAGTAAGTTTTTTGATATCTAATTGAGAATAATTTTTCACTTGACATCTGTGATACTGAAGATGGATTCAGATTGGATACCAATATTAGCTGTAGAATCATTTCCATCACTGAGTGGTTCACTGTCGGATTTCGGATTTCGTATTGCCTGATGCTGAAGATGATGAATTACTCCTATCGATGGGTGGTTTATTATCTGATTTCGTATGCCTTGATAATGAATCAGTTCTCGTGGTTGACACCGTTGAATTCTTGAATAGCTAATTTGAAACAAACTTAGAAATTATAATGATTTAACTGATTTAGCTGTTTTCAAACATACTGTTGATCACTTTACCTTTCTTTGATGATGCGTTGTTTTAAACCAGCATCATTCCATTTGATAATAAATAAAGTATTCGAGAGATAGTGTTATGTGTACCATATATAATACAGGGTCGAGCAACATATCATTTTCTTCAGAATTTTTATGACTTTCTTTAACAGGTTGGTTGTAATCCTCGGGTCCCCGTGGGGCTAATGTTGTAAAGTTTGGTTTATCACTAATTTTAAATTTGTAGTAGTTAATGAAGCACCATTTTGGTGGATTTGAATTTGTAAAATACTCCATTGTAATTTAAACTTCAATTTTAATAAAAATATAACAAGTTGAGTCGACCCAAAGTCTTGAACGTTAGCCAATACCAAAGATTTTTTAGCTTCGTGCTTCGTCCCATAATAAAGTCCTCCGCCACGGCACCAAAAGCTCCTTATTTATGTTTTAGTAAAAAGAAATACTTTTCAAGTAATTCTTTTGCTCGTTCCCTCTTTATGCCATCAGCGATGGTTTCAAGAGAAGTAATATAAACCTCCACCTTTTTCTTAAAGCCGTTTATTTTGCATTCTTTCAGGTAGTCCCAAAATATTCCAATCCGTTGTACGGTAGACACGTGAGCAAGATAATTGGATAATTCACTATGTCAGTCAGTAGAATATCAGAAAGTGGACCATTAAAAGGAACGGTTATTTATGAGTCCAAATTCAACACTGATTTTCAATAGGCCTTTATTTGTAAGAAAAATTAGTGATGTAAGCCGGCTAAGGCAGCCAAGCTTAGCTTGTTTAGCCAGCAGGTATAATAAGGTCAGTTGGCTAAGCGGCTAAGAGTCACACTTGATTCATGAATAGTAGGATTATGGTAAATTCCGAAAAAGAAAATAAAAAGAACAAGTGGTAGTTGGTTAGCCAGCCGTTTAGCCGTAGCAGCCTACTAAAATCATGTGGCTTATAAAGAGCAAAACTTAACATATTATAGTCACGTGTACGAACAGACAAACTTTCAAAATTACATCAATTATAAAAATATAACAAGATTGCTTGTTCCAACTAGCAAATTTTGTGTAAAAAAAATCCCGGACCTTAAGGTCTCACTTACTTTTTTTAGATCAACTTATAATAAGGGATTAATTGGGATGAACGAAAGTAGACGTTTTACACTATCAATTCGAATATCGTTTGGTAGTAAGTGCAAGTAAAAATCTTGTGAAACCTTTGAGAGAAAACGACATAAAAAAACGTGATATAGCCAATCAAATTTCGCCGATTTCGACCCGGTGGGTCACGTAATCAAATTTTTGGTTTGCAAAAATAAGTATTCCGTGTACAAATCGTGGGATCAAAAAAAAAATTGTTAATGTTTTCTATGTCTTTTATGTCTTCTTTACTTGGTCCTGCAAGGTTACCTGTATTACGTACTTTCAGAAAGCCCTTTTTTTTTCATCTACTACATCATTCGATAATTACCTTACAAGTACGAGGGTTTCCTACCAATATCAACACTACTGCTTCTGATTTTGAACTAAAAGATTTAAAATTATTAAATGTGAACTTTCAACCAACCTCATTTAAAAGCGACATCCTTCCTAATGTAGATGGTACGAATTATACTGTGCAAAAAAATTCCTTTAATAACCTAATATTTACAATTTGATTATTGTTTAGTCAGTGGCTTTCCGGAAAAATACATTCTTCCAAATATCAGTGAGAAGGAACTCATAAGCAAAAGATTTAATGTCGAAGACTTAAAGGAATTTCAGACCGTCAGGTTCAAGCATTCTTAACTGACCTACACGAAATTATCAAGAATTTAAATTCCGATGAAGGTATGGAGGAAGCTGAAACAGATCGCTGGTAACTAATCTACTAGTTCAAATTGTTGGCTTGCATCACTATCCATTGAGAGTTAGGTAAGCAATTAGTATTATTTATTTCCTGGGGGAGTAGAAATTATAACAGAGTTTACCGATGATCATAGCACATGGATGGCCCTTCGGGCCATCTACAAACTATGATCATCGGTAAACTCTTTATAATTTCCCCACAGGAATAAATAAATAATCCCCAGGTCACTAGATGTTAATCGGACTACCATACCATTATTTTTACACGTGTTCCATATTTATATTCGTATTGTGCTTTACTAACTTTTGGGCATCGCTTTATTTTTTTTTTTTTATTTGCATCATTTTTATTGTTTTTATCTTTTTATCGCCTTTGCTTTTACGTTTAACTTTTTTCAAACTCTTACTTTCACTTTGCTCATATCGTGCCTTTTTTTAGCTTCATATTACTGTGCCCATTTACTTTGGCTTTTAAAGTTCTTTAGATAAAACGTGAAAAATACAAAAAAGAAAATGATTCAAATAAAAATTGAGTTAAAAATTAGAGTTTCCCGATGATCAATATGAGACCGGGAATCTTTCGTGGGAAGATTCCCGGTCATTATATGATTATTGTAAATATGGTTAATCACGTGCAAAATATAATGATGAGTGACAGTGCAACAGGGGATTATAAGATATTTTATGACAATTTTTTAAAATTTATATTATATCTAAATTTAGACCGCATCCACGTGCAGACTATACATCGCAAACGAAGTCTACATGACAGCAAAACCTGAATTCGTTATTAACAGAAAGAATTTTCTATGATTGTTATAGATGTCTGTGTGTTTTAATTGGTTGAAACCTTTATTTTTTGTAGGCTCAAATAAGTATTTTTAACAGGACAAGCATATAAGAAATAAAAACCTTGGTTATTACCTTTCCGAATATAACAATGGATTAGTCATTTACAAACCAACATCTAATTGGGAAAATGGTTAAGAATCGAGTCACTAAGAAACGATATCTAAGAGCAGCAGGAACCGGACTTCGCTTAATTAGGAGGCGAATAGGTCTCGTAAATGATGTGCAAGTAATTCAGCTTAAAGGTCATAATCTATTATTTTAGATGTTATCCCTTTAAGAGGCTATGGGGAGGCGCAATTGGCCGCAGAAATGCTTACATGTGCAAACGAAAACATGCTTCATAATGCACATCAAACTGGCGCAATTTTGGATCAAATCATATTTGCTGTCAGGGTTATTTCCACATATTTTACATTTTACAAGGCCATAATCCCTAACGGATACTGGGAAGAACTTGCTTATGGATTGCCACAGAAGGAGTCAATTATAATTAAAAGATGGCCAGAAGATATGCGTCCAGCAGGTGGTCTGGATATCGTAGAACCAAGTGGAAGGCAAAATGTATTGGAAGCATTTTTCAAAATAAAGAGAAATTAATATGATATGATCAATTTACATTCTTTTACAATTATTATTTTTAATAAAGCATTTATATTTGTCATTTTAAGAACTTCGTATACAATTGATATATTCGCATGATAGGCTTATCTTAATCACATTTACCTTCATCCGGTTCATTGATCTTTGCTGTTCCAGTAAGGCAGCCGGGATATAATAAAAATTTTATTACTTTACCTAAAGAGATGTGATACCAATGACACAATAAGATTTTATCTGCTTTAACTCTGATTTATTATTTGAAAATGTACTACAAGTCACTCTCGTTATAGTGAAGCCACCGGGCTATGAATTTTTCTTCACAATATCGAGAGATTCACTATAATGAAGGTCTCTCGATATAGTGAAGATACTATATAAAAATATAAATCTTCACTATATCGAGAGAGTAATAGGTAAGTTTATCTACACAGTTTTTTTTTTTGCAATAATTACGTTTTTGTCAAGTTGTTCGATCACGTTATTAGGTTCAACACTTTTTGTAAGTATTAATGGATTTCTTTGACGGGAATCTTCCACGAACGTGAGACATTGTTTTGAAGAATTTTGTGACCCCTATGATTAATTTTTTATGATTAAAAGATTATACTTAGGATAATTGATTTATCAGGTTTTATCTTTAATATATAACTAACATTATCGGTTAAAGTTTGTTTTTATACAAGCAATTTATCAATAAATTTATTTTATATCAGATTACCTAAACAAACTTCTTAACCATAATTTGATAACTTGAGTTATTTAAATTTCGATTCTTTTATTGGACTTAGGTCGAACCCATCCCACTTCAACCCTATCACATTATAATTAGTCAATCAATAGAATACAAACTCTATATCTGGCCTCGATCGTCTCTAAATTACAATGCTCATTTGATCCCGAGTCATTTCCGAATTACCCAAATTTGACATACTAATAATTCCCTATCATTTCTCATTTAATCCCTTTTGAACAACTTCCAAGACTGGCTCATTTACCATCATTGACCTATACCGACCTGTACCTCAAAACCGCCTTTTGCTTAAATGATCAATTACTCACTGCATCTGCATCCTCTAAACGCGAACCTTGTTCATTTTACACGACAATGAATTTAGTTCCCACCATTTGAATACCGGAGGCCCCTTACTATTGTTCTTCAGTGGAGCATCGCCTCAAGCCAAACCCGTAAATTCCCTCGTTTTGTCGATCAATGCGTATTTCAGGTCCCGAGTCATATGGTTTATTATTTTTTTTTTTTGCTAAAGCTGAGTCGTAGTCATGTTTTTGCATCGGTATTGAAAGGTTAGATATGAAAACCTCATAACAATTAGAATTATATAGAGAAACGGATTGATTTTTTATCAGATTTAACAGGTTATCGGCAAGATCGATTTTTGAGAGGTTCAGCAATAATTCTACAATAATTGTTTCAAATCTGTAACCTCTCAATACCGATACAAAACATGACCGCCATGCATATAGGTTTTGAGGGGTTCAACGGTAATAGATTTTTAATATACTAAAACGGTGTTGGGAAATTGGACAATTTTGGTTTTTGGACACAATGTCCAAAACCTGTCCAAAACTTGTCCAAAACCAAACTAAATTTAATTGGTTTTGGACAATTTTTTTATATATAATAATTTTATTAGCAAATCAAATATTTTCTAATATAATTAGAAAAATGCATTTGTCACCCCCGTGACTGTCACGGGCAATAAGGCCATTAAAGTAAAGTTAGGGTTAGGGTTAGGGTCAAGATTATTAGGGTTAGGGTCAAGATTAATACAGATACAGAATTGCGAGAGGATCATTTTTTGTTAGAAGCGCAATAGGTATTATCTTAGTAAAGTTTTGAGTTATAAATAAACCCGTGACAAAAAACTGTGTCGCGGGGGCGACAAATACATTCCTCCTATTTTTATCTGATAATATAGATACTTTTTAACAAATATGCTTTAGTATACTAATAAATTTGCTATATAACAAATTGTAATATAGAATAGAGTTAATAAAAATAGAACAAATTTATTAAATAAATTTGTTTCATTTCTATTGACTTTCTCTATATGTTTTTTGTTTGTAGCTTAGCATAATAATTATATACATAATTACTTTAATTAACAATACTAAGTAATACTATTAATTTTTTATTAGTTTTTTATTTCCAATATAACATGTTTTGATTAATAATGCCCTATATATATTATCTCAGTGTTGGGAATTGGACATGTCCAATTAAAATTTTTAATTGGACAATTTTGGACATGTCCAAAACTGTCCAAAACTGTCCAAAATTGTCCAAAATTTTTTAAATTTAGTAAATAAAATAAAGATTAATATAAATTTTATATTTATATTTATTTATGATATATATTAAATAATATATATAGGGCATTATTGACCAAAACATGTTATAGTGAGATTAAAAAATTAATAAAAATTAATAGTAATACTAAGTATTATTGATTAATAAAATAATTATATATGTTAATGCCTAATATAATTATTATACTAAGCTGTTACAAATAATATATAGAAAAGTCAATAAAAATAAAACAAATTTATTTAATAAATTTGTCCTATTTCTATTAACTCTACTCAATATTACAATTTGTTATATAGCAACTTTTTAGTTTCATTAAAGCATGTTTTAATTATTTTCTATATTATAAAAATATTAGATATTATATTGAAAGATATTGGTCCAAATATTGAAATAATACCTAGAATATTGTAAAAATTTTGCAGAATTAAGCTTAATATAGGCCAAAATTTTAAACTACACTTTTTTCTGAATATTATTTAAGCAATAGTATAATTATATTAGAAAATATTTGATTGGCTAATAAAAATTATTATATATAAAATAATTGTCCAAAACCAATTAAATTTAGTTTTGGTTTTGGACAGGTTTTGGACTTTGTGTCCAAAAACCAAAATTGTCCAATTTCCCAACACTGCATTATCTAATATTTTTATAATATTTAAATTTAAAACTTATATTAATCTTTATTTAATTTATTTAAGTATAGAAATATAAATATTATATATTTTAACAATTTTGGACAATTTTGGACAGTTTTGAACATGTCCAAAACTGTCCAATCAAAAATTTTAATTGGACATGTCCAATTCCCAACACTGTATTAAAACGTAAAAAAGTTGCAGTAAAAAACCTCGCTAATATTTATTTAATATAAAAATTAGTTTAAATATTATATATAATTTTTGTCGTTCGAAAATATTTTGGAATGGCGAAAATATTTTAGACATCCTAAAATATATTCAGCACGCTAAAATAATTTTTTCTGCCTAAATTATTTTTAACATCCTAATTATTTACGATTTAGTCAGTCTAAAAATAATTTAGCCATTTAAATTACGTCAAAGACAAAATAATTTAGACACCCGACTTCTAACAAATGAGTTAAAAAATTAAGTCATTGCCACCTGCAAATAAAACAGCTATTTTAAGCTTCTGTTTCCAAAAAGAAGTAATTGCCACCTACAAATTAAACAGAATAAATTAACATTCAACTAAATAAACTAAATAAATAACTCTTTACTCACTTGATTTTTGCTCTTTATCTTTAAGGGAATCTGCTTTATTTATTCTAGGCCTAAAGTTTGAAGGATCACGCCTGAATGTGATATGAAGTGATGAAAGGAATTTATTCATACCCGATAACAAAGACTGCGGCCTATAAATTGAATAATGGTTATTGAATTAACAATTCACAATGCTATATGAAATTTTTTTACCAATACTTACGAATTAGCCAAAGCTTTTATAGATGGTCTCCCTTCATAAACAACCACACGATCTGCCAAGTACGTAGCCATGATAAAATCATGTTCTACTACAAATGCAGTCTTCTTATTATGAAGTATAAATCTAATAAAAAATAATTAAACAATCATTATATGTATTCAAATTTTTTATATACATTTAAAATACGTGAATTATATTCAAACCTTTTAATAACTTTTGCAGCAACAATACGTTGTTCGGAATCCAAATAAGCAGAAGGCTCATCAATCAAGTAAATGTCTGCTGGATGACCTAATGAAAGCACGATAGCTACTCGTTGAAGTTCACCTCCAGATAAATTTGCAACTTCTTGATCAATGATGTTATCAATTTGCATGGGCTTTACAACATCCGTTTGAAATTGTGGGTGCATAAACATCGATTTGATTTTCTTTAAAAAGAGCATACGAACTGTGCCTGGAAACTTTGGTGATATCTTTTGCGGTTTATAGCTAACATTTAATTCCGGAACTTGTTCTTCTCCATCAGCTTTCATACCACCAGCTAGCAATTTAATGAAAGTTGTTTTTCCGGTTCCATTTTCTCCAAGCATCACAATAATTTCAGAATCCGTAAATTCCCCAGCTTTAATAGTTATCTCGAAATTTCCTTTAATTAAAATTGAAAGTTAAAAATAACTAAATAATTATGAAAAGTAAATTTAATAAAAAATTATTATTACCTAAGGTCTTAACCATATCAGGATATTTATATCTTCTATGTTTTTCCACTTCTTTCTCATCTTCAGCAGTTTCAGCTAGTCTGAATGTAAGAGATTCTTCACGAAATCTCAAATTTTCAGTTGGAACTTTTCCGTCCAAGAAAATATTAATACCTTCACGAACAGAAAAAGGCATTGTTACAACACCATATACTGATGGCATTCCATAAAGTACACAAATGAAATCTGATAGATAATCTAGAACTGATAAATCATGCTCAACAACTATGACATAACTGATGAATAATAAAATTAATAAATTGAAAGTATAGAATTCTAAAAACTAACAAGATTAATATAAACCAACCGATCAGGCTGTAATAAAGATCTTATTGTCCTAGCAGCGTTTAAACGTTGCTTAACATCTAGATAAGATGATGGTTCGTCAAACATATATCTATTACCAGAAATTATAATAATCAAATTATCTATTAACCTCAAAATAGGTTATAAATATAAGAATTTCATAAAAAATAATGATTAACTAACATGTCAGCATTTTGAATGCACACCACAGCAATAGCAAAACGTTGAAGTTCTCCACCAGATAAATCATTCACTTGACGATCTAAAACATCCCGTAGATCCAATTCATTAATCATTTCTTCCTTATTATTTCGTTCTAATTTTGCATCGATCAAATCTGTAACTGTCCCTTTGACAGCTTTGGGGATGTGATCAACGTATTGGGGTTTGATAATGGCCTGGATTATCAAAATAAATAAATAAATAAATATGTAATTTTGATTAGTTTTTAAATAATAATAATAATAATTTAAAAATATAAATTTATTTATGGTTAATACCTTTAAATTGTCTTCTAAAATTTTAGTAAAATAATTTTGTAGTTCTGAACCACGAAAATATTTCAAAATGTCTTGCCAATCTGGAGGATCCTTTAAGATCAATTAAATTGATTTAATTTATATGATTGTTTAACACGATTTATATGATCATTTTAATACAAAAAAAAAAAAAGATTCATAATTACTTCAAATCTTCCCAAATTCGGTTTCAGCTTTCCAGCCAGAATTTTTAGAGCAGAACTTTTACCAATACCATTAGTACCAACCAAACCAAGAACCTGACCCGGTCTAGGAACTGGCAAACGGTGAAGTTTAAAAGAATTGGCTGAATATCGATGAGTGACTTCTTTTTCAAGATTTGTGGGAAGATTAATGATCATAATTGCACCGAACGGGCATTTCTTAATGCATATGCCGCAACCAATACATAATTCTTCAGATATGAAAGCGATCTTGCTATCAGGGGTAACCTCAATACAAAGTTTACCTAAATAAATATAAAAAAATTTTAGAAAATTCAAAATTGAAATTGAACAAGATAATCGCGCTAAAATACCTACCCATTCTTACAACAGGGCATGATTTTTTACATTCTTGCCTACATTTTTTAGGCTTGCATTTATCCGAGCTGACAATCGCGATTCTCGTTAATTTATCACTCATATTAGTTTAAAAAATCAAAGTCGTTACAAGAAGTAATTTAAATATAAAAAATTTTTTAAAATCAATATCATGTGAATCTAATCGGGGACCTAGTGATCGATCGGGCATGGGCGTCATTTCGAAAATCGCGTTCCCTAAAAATAGCATGTGATTTCGAAATAACGCCCACCCTCTATTCCTCTATACATTAATATCATAATATCACGTTATGTGTATTGTTTTATTACACTATTGACCTCCATAATATGCAGCAATTCAAAAAAAAATAACATATTCAAAATAACACTCATGGGCGTACTCGAAATAACGCGCAGGTATTCAAAATAGCGCGCAGATGCCCGCTATTTCGAGAATTTATGGTATATCTTACTTCGCTAACCCTAACGTAAGATCTTTCATGGTCTTACTGGGGTACTTCCTATAAAATCAATCGGCCGAATAATTATATTGGTGGCGCAGCCACATGTGGGGCGTTAAAATATTACTGTAAATAAAAAAATTCATTTTACACGAGTGCGATCAAATTAAAATTATCGTATACAAGATCCGGGTCTATTAAATTTTAAATCTCTTATATAGGTATGGGACTGATAATTGGGGTTTATTCTATTTTTATTAACTTGTTACTATTTGTATACTTTACAATTTACCAAAACTTTAACCTATCTTATCTAATATGATACATGGTGGATCTACTATATATATGTCGTCCCAAGTGACAAATAGTGTAAATATTATATGCATATATATATATTTCAATTTGACCGCAATTTCGACCTACAAATAGAAACGCAAAATTCTCTGTTCATTTTATAAAATTTTTTATTATATAATTAGATTTTGTAACTTACGGCAATCTTCTTTACTGAATGTATCAAATAAAAAAAAAAAAATTTAATAATTTTTAAAATTGTGACGACATAACAAAAGACAACGTGTCAAAACTGTATAATAAAAAAAAAAAAACATGTAAGGTTCCCGTCAAACATCATAGGACGACTTTCTTCTGATTGGCTGATGTAAATCAATTGCCCGGGTAACTTATTTATACTTTTTGAGAACGTAATGTTTCACCAACAATTATGAAAGCAAATTCTAGCTCTAAACGAACGTCTGTTAAAATTAATCCAAAATAATCCACCTCTATATTAACTGTATATATGTTTTAAATGCCAAAAACGGTCAATAAAAAAAGAAGATTGAAACGTTACATGTATGATTTAAACTCGGAACTTTAAGTGTACTGTTTAATATGCTAGATATTGTAATAATTACAGACTTTACTAACGTTTACTGTATATTTTACGTTTATAAAGTTATATTACGAGAGTAATAAATGTAACTTTAGGTTAAGTAGTAGTCGATAATATATATGTGCTGTTATTGTTTTATATGGGTTAAGGGTTATGTGGGTTATGTCGCGTCTTTAATAAAGGTCGTGGTAACTTAAAATAAGATAGAATTATTTTATTACTTTTCAAAATGTAATAAAGAATAAAGGATAGCTTCGTTAATAATCAATTCACATTGAATTTTTTTTTGATCGATTTGAGCTTGAGTTTATTAATAATAAATATCAATTTACGTGTTATTTATCTATTCCTAAAAAGGAGACATTCTTTTTGTGTACATTAATAATTTGTAAGCTTCTTAATATGAAATTCTTTTCGTTTATTAGTATTAAAACGATAAAATCTAACCGGGTCTAACGGGTGACCCGGATACGATTATCCAATCAGACTTACGGTGGCAGTAACAGGTAATGGTAGAGTTTGGATCTCTAATTCCAAATTTCGAAAAGTTCTACGTAGACTTTTTTTTTTAAATCTCCCTACCCACAAAAGAGGAACGGGTTAAACATTTAATGAGTCATTTAGATGCAAGACATAAAAATTTAAACCAAGGAATGAGTCACAAAGAATTGCAAATTAAAGCACATAGATATAAACATAATTCCTCATGCATCCAATTAGAGAGAGGCCTAAACAATGAGTATACGAATATCATTCATTCATTCTTCTCAATATCCGTAGAAAATTTCGAATGAATATTCGATATTCACTATATTCATTGGAGTAGTTGATTCAGAACAATATAAAGATCTCGTTATCTACTTTGTATTTACATAAGATCGGGTGATATATTGGATAAAAAGGATAACAAATATTAGCATCTTCCCCAGGATCGCCGTCACTTTTTTAAGACGTCCTGCACTATACAAGAAAAGGTATGCTACAATATTATTATTATTATTTATAATACTGTTCATAGTAATTCATAGTATCTATGTGGATAAAAAAACCCCTTCTAATTGCATCAAAAAGGTAACCTTAACCCTAATTAAATTTCACTCCGCTTTAACCGACCCCCATATATGGAAAATAGGGTCCCTAGTGCGATGCGAAATAAAATGCAAATTATGCGATGCGATTGGTTCAAATTATGCGGCTAATGCTTTACGTTCAGAATTATGCGAAACGATCGTAAAATTATGTTAAATTATGCGATTTTTTTTACTATTAACCACGTGATAAATATACTCAATCTGGATTGGTCAATTTCTTTCGGAATTTTGAATGTATATATATGTTGTGCCTCAGATTAAAACTTGCGTCAGATTGAATCAAATGACTATCAATTGACCAGCATTAAATGATCGGCAACAACTGGCCTAAACTAACTGCTAAATTTGTCGTAATTTTACCCCAACACTAATCTAATTTAGGCCGGGTATCATCTGATGCAAGGATCGACAACATATATAAAAAAAATTGCGCTCAAAATTTTTTATATTAAAAATGATCAATCACAGGCACTATTTACTATTATGCGATTTGGGCCAAATTATGCTTCGCATATGCGATGCTAAAAATTGGCTCATTATGCGCATCGCATCGCATCGCATAAAACTAGGGTCCCTAATGGAAAATGCCAGACACCCTAGTTAGGATCAGTATGGTAAAAATCGGCATATCATTGAAAAAAATGCCCATCTTAATTTTAATTGGTGCTACTCAATTAGTCAGTTAATTCTAGCTACGCCAAATACCGCGTAGTAACGGTACGCAGTAACCACGCAGTAGCCACGCAGTAATCACGCAGTAAAAAAATAATAATCACGTGATTGCATCAAAATTATATCTATCATACCGTGTCTCTTTCAACACGAAAAAATTTATATATCAATTGCTTATAAAAATGACCGAGTTTTCAAGAACGAAGAAAGCAAGGCTCGAGGAATCATACACTGTAACTGAACAAGATCAAAGAGAAGCTCATGATCTCATCCAAAGATTATATGAAAAATGTAAAGAAAAAGGAAAAACACGAAAAGGTTCATTTAAGAAAACTGATTATACACATCAACCTTCAGGAATAATTATTTCTTCATGGAGAATGAATGATTGGGATTATAAAAAAAGAGAAGTTCCTACTCCTGCTAGGGGTTTATTCACAAGGCTGACAGACGAGAATCGATATGAAATTGTTATCCGCGGATATGATAAATTTTTCAACATTGGCGAAGTGGAAAGAACAAAAGTAAATATCTAATTTAATGATTAGACAAATTTCTTTATTTATCGTTATACATTCTTATTTATATAAATTTATATATCTAGTGGGAGTCCATTCTCACAAATACTGAAGGTCCTTACGAAATTACCGCGAAAGAAAATGGTTGTATCATTTTTATTGCCGGGCTTCCCAATGATGAATTAGTTGTTACCAGTAAACATTCAATGGGTGAACTTCAAAACACTCCAATTGCACATGCTTTGAAGGGCGAAGAGTGGCTTTACAAACATTTGAATCAAGTGGGAAAAAGCAAAAAAGATCTAGCAAGATTTTTATACACGAATAAATTAACTGCAGTAGCTGAAGTATGCTATTTTTAAAATCTTTTTTTTTTTTTTTTTTACTTAATTTATTTAACTTGTTTTTCTTAATAACTCCCATTGATATCATTCAATAGCTCTGTGATGATTCTTTTGAAGAGCATATATTACCTTATACTTTTGAACGTAGCGGTCTCTATCTGCATGGATTAAATTATAATACCGCAGATTTAAAAACTTGGCGTAGCGAATATGTTAATGAATTTGCAAAAGAGTGGGGCTTCATCCCTGTTATATATTATATTAAAAATAGCCCAGATGAAGTTAAAGACTTTACTGACAAGGTTAGACAAGATGGTTTGTTAGATGGAAGGCCAATTGAAGGTTTTGTGATACGAACAAGATTAAAGTCTACCGGTCAAGATTTCTTCTTCAAAATTAAATATGATGAACCTTATCTCATGTATCGTGAGTGGAGAGAGGTTACTAGAGCTCTTTTAAATAAGAAGGAGCCGAAATTTACTTATCCCGCCAGTAAACACTATATTAGTTGGGTTAAAGAAAAAATTAGAACTGATCCAGATATTTTCAAAGGGTATCAACAAAATCATGGGATTATTCGTGTTAGAAATCTATTCTTAGAACATTTGAATAAAGAAGGCATGTCTGAAAATATGCCAGAAACTCGCGAGTTGTTTAGGAAAACTCTACTAGTCCCTGTTGCGTCAATTGGATGTGGTAAGTTATTAAAATGTTGGTGTCATGTGATGGTATCGATATTTATGTTACACGACTTTCTTAACTCGGTTCCTTTATTTAGGCAAGACAACGATTGCACTTGCACTCGCGTCATTGTTTAACTTTGGTCATATACAAAATGATAACATAACTGGCAAGAACACTCGTTTAGAATTTCACAATAGTATTATAAAAGAATTTGAAAATAAAGATGTTGTAATTGCAGATCGGTAATACATCAATTCAATTATTATTTTTTTGTTTTCATTCTAAAAATCATGCAATTGTACAAAACTAATAATTATGCTTTAAATCTTTTAGAAACAATCACGTTTTAGAACTTCGCAGAACTTTGATAGATGCCATTACGAAACGCTATCCAAATATTCGTATTGTCGCGCTCTATTGGAATCATGGTATTGATCTTGATGAGATCTTCCAAATAACTTCACAACGTATTAAATTGCGTGGGGAAAATCACCAATCGCTTACCACTGGGAACCCTAAATTTGAAGCCATTATTAAACAATTCTTGAATTCATTTGAACCTCTGGATTCTAACAATGATATTGATAATAATTTCGACAATGTCATTGACTTAGATATTTACAGCGACGTTAGGACCAATCTTCTGCTTATTCTTGAAGAGTTACGTTCGATACTTGGTATAGAAAAGCCGGACGCTTCAAATATTGATGTTGCTATTAACTATGCAATGAATTATAAAACCACTATTCGTAAGCATGTTAATAACAAAGGCTCCAATCAAAAGAGTTCTAAATCAGCGGTTAAGAAACGTCAGCCTGTTTATTATGGGGTTGCATTCGATTATGATTTTAGTAATTTCTTGAAACAATATTTTGATGAACATCCGAATGTGGATTCTAGAACTTTTATAAAATTAACTCAAAAAAACCGTATTCTTCCTGAACATCATGTTACTCTTGTTCATGCTGCAGATATTCCCTCCAAAGAGGGTAAAATTCTGTGGAGAGAATTTGAAAGTATGAGAGAAGAAGAACCTCAACAAGTTCAGGTGTTTTTTGATAAATTAGTTTTTGATTCACGTGTTATGACACTTGTTGTCAAGAAAATTGAACCTGTATCTGTTAGATGGAAGAATAAGGTGCCACATGTTACTATTGGTACGGTCGATAGTTCAACTAAGCCTCGAGAAGCAAATAATATGTTGGAATGTGTTTTCGATGAGACTTTACAGGGAAAAAACAGGCAAAGAAGGGAAGAAATAAGAGTTGTCTCTTTGGACTCTGATTTAATAATCTCAGGAATAGTTAAACCTTATTATTAGTTCAAAATTTCATCTATAGCTAAACATATAATTACCAAATTAAAAAGCCTGGTGATTGTAAAAAGTTGTAATATAAAATTTGGTTTATAATATTTTAGTTAAAAAAATATTACTATAGTATATCAAGATTGTGATTATATTATACAATTATATGTTATAACAAGGTTGACTATATAAAATAAAAGGATTATTTTTTAAAAATATAACTAATTTTAATTTATAAACTTTTATAAATTAATCTTTATCTTTAAATTTAAAATTAGATTAGGGTTAAGTTATATTAGAGCATATATATGTAAATTGTAAGTAGAAGACTTTTGCTTTAAAGCCCAAAGCGGGTTTGCATAATACCATTTTGAGATATTTAAATTTTGATTTTTTTTTTTTTTTTTTTTTAAGTAGGGTAGAAATAGATCAAATTTCATATAATTTACATGGTGCACCAAAATTTTATATGGGAATCCCCATAGCAAAAAGAGGCAATAGGGCAAAAAAAATTTTTTAAAAAAAATACAATTTTTTGAAAAATTAGAGTAATAGGTATATAATTTTTATAAAATTACAAAATCAAAATTTTTTGTCTACTCTTCGTTTTGTGTAGGAGTCCCTATATATAAAGTGAAAATATATTTCTAATAAAACTTTTTAGAATTATAGCAAAAGTTTTAAAACTCTATGTATCATTTATTGGCAAAAAATATATATAAAAAATTTCAAAAGAATTTGCAAACAAAAATCTTTTAAAAAAATTGTGATTGACATAAAATCTTTCAAAATAAAAAATTTCAAAATAATTTTTGAAACCTCTAGAAATAATTTTTAAAATCTTTTAAAATAATTTCTAAAAACTTTTAAAATCTTTGAAATTTTTCAAAATCTTTTAAAATAATTTAAATAATTTTCAAAATCTTTTAAAATAATTTTCAAAATCTTTCAAAATAATTTTTGAAATATTTTACAATAATTTATAAGAATTGTAAAATATTTCGAAATATTGTACAATATTTCAAAATAATTAAAAATAAGGCTTTTAAAAAATGGTGCATCTGTACTATAGTATTTTTAATAACATGACCAATTTATAATATAAACTTTTATATGCAGATAGTATCAGATATGTATATGTTGTGTCCTGATGCCCGATTCGGAATCAGGCTGCCCCAGATGAGAATTTTGTAGCAGAATTAGGACTCTAGGTGACTTTAGGGTTAGGGTTAGGCTAGAGTTAGAGGTAGGATTAGACCAGATTTCAAATTGTGACAAATTCTTATCTGGGACACAACATATATATTTAATAATATACACAATAAAATAACATAATAATAATAATATAATAATTAATTAGCAATTTGTATAAGAACTATAGTATTATTATATAGTTACTATAGCGCAAATTACTATGTATTTTATATAGTGATGAAATCATTTTTTCCTCTAAACATATAAAAATTTTATATAGTTGCAAATTTTAAAATTTAAATATCTTATAATCTACTTGATCAATTTTAATAATTTTATTATATTATATATAAAAACATCTTCTCTACATTTTTACTTAGTAAGCAAAATATATTAGCATAATAAAAAAAATATTTAGCTATAGAGGAAAAGAAGATTTCATAATATATATAAATTTAATAGTAATTTGCGCATATAGAATTCTATCCTTCTTAGGCGAATTGGCAATTAATATTTTATTTAATTTATATTGCAAAACAAAATACTATAAAATTACTTTAATTTAACTACTAACCAATCTAACTCTAATTCTAACTTTAAACTATACTAATATTCCAATCTAACTCTAACCCTAAACTATATTAATAATGCATATTAATAACTAATACTATCTCTTAAACCGTCTGTTTTAGCAGACAAATTTGTTTGCTAAAATAATTGGACGAAGTAGAATATTAAAAAAAAATTTTTTTTTTATAAAGATCTTTATTCTGGCCAGTTATAATAATTCCCAAAGGCCCAGCTATACATACACTCAATTGCCACAATATAGCATACTCAAAATGGTTCAACAAAGGGCATAGGTTCGTATAATAGCTATAAAGTATGTCATTTTATTCAAACTTTGAGTCATATGGGGGCTCCAAATTAAAAGAGCCCATTTTTACATATATTTTATTTTGAGATATTTGAGTTTAATTATTTGGTTTGATTTTTGGACTAATTCAGGATTAATCAAATTTCATGATTTTGATTGGTTAAAGATAGCAGATGACTATCAGATAATCTCGTGGCATTTGGCTCTATATAGCTTTATGTAATTTTTCTTTTTAAATTATCTTGATTTTTTATTATGCAAATCAACTTTCATTTATAATTAAAAAAAGTCAATCATATCAAAATTTATGTGATTCTAATGAAAACTAATTTTTCAAAAAATTGTAAAAATGGGACCTTTTAACTTGAAACACGCCATATTATCATCCTCACATTGTCTGAAAAATCAGCTTTGTAATATTGGTTATAAAGAATCTTTGACCAACTCTAATATTATAAAAGGTACTTCTACTTAGTAATTGTGACAATTGTCATATAAAGTCATATAAAGGTGCTTTTTTTACTATTAATTTTGACTATAAAGACTATATAATGATTAACTCTATTTAGTTGATTTTTGGGAAGTGTTAAAGAAGTTTCGCAGAATAAAAATTACATAATATCTAGCATATTGTGTACTTTTATTCTAGCTTAAGGAACATAGGATGCATCTGAATAAAATTTAGAGAAATTGTACAAAAATTAACCAAAAAACATTTTAGCAAACAAAGTTGTTCACTAAACAGTTTAAAGAATAATAAAATATAACAAAATTTATATTGGTGATATTAAAAAGATAGTACAGTACTAAACAGAATTAAATGAACAAATTATATGTAGAGCTTGTACCTGTATAAGTGTTACCCGGGTAACCCGGTTAACACCTGTCAACCGGGTCATAGCTATCATTAACCGGGTGACCTGAATTAATTATCCATAAGCATGATAATGTGACTAGGGTCCGAAACGGGCCGGGTCGGGCCGGGTACCTGTGGACCCGGACCCGACCCGTTAACTTACAGGCCCGGTATGGACCTGACCCATTAACATATAGGCCGGGTCGAACCCGACCCGTAAACTTATAGGCCCGGCATGAACCCGGCCCGTTAATTTATGACCCGGTCCGACCCGACCCGTTACCTTATAGGCCCGGCATGGACCCGGCCCGTGTTTATTGGGCCGGGCCGGGTCGGGTTTATAGTTCAATGGACTGGGCCACCCAGTACAATTATCATGTGATAATGCACTATTTAATGTAAAGTAATTTCATGTAACGCTAAAAATGTAAGTTTGCGTAATACAGCAGAGCTCTAAAATTAATACGTACACTATTTAAACCACTAATATTTTTCTAATTTTAAAATTTTAAATTTTAATCAATTAATGAAAATACACCGCTCTCAAAGTAATCAAAAATTTTATAAACTGAACTAGTGTAAATACATTGCACAAAAAAGAAAAAAATAGCTCGGAAAAAAAAAAACAGCACAGAAAAAAGGTACAAAAAAAAAAA
>QKWP01000625.1:197101-215809 GCA_003550325.1 Gigaspora rosea
CAGAAGTTACTTGAACTGGATTTTGTGTTATATTAATTTTATATTTGCTGTGAAACAAATTTTCATTTTTTTGAGAAATGGCAAAATTATATATAAGGTATAATAATAAATAAATATAAAATTTTAAACAGCTCTTTTTTATCACGGCTACTCCATCAGTTGATCTTATTGTCACCTTGATCAGTTTGATCACCTTGATCAGTTTGACCACTTTGATCAGTTTGACCACCTTGATCAGTTTGACTTTCTTGGCTAAAATTGCGAAATTTTGTGAAATCCTGCAAAATCTTGCGAAATCTTGTAAAAACTTTTAAATATTTGCAAAAAGCTTGATTATATTATTAAGAATAATTTAGTAGTGTTCTTTCAATATAAAATTTAGATATAGATTTATATAAAACAACTTACTTATTCCTACGTTCTTTAGATAAAAAAATATTAGAACAATTACGAGAACAATACATCCACCAATTATCCAATTATTTTATTGAATTTTTAGCTTTAATAAACAAAGATTATTGTAATGAATTGAATAATTTAAAAAAATAATTGATTTAATACATTTCTAATAACTTCGCATAATTTTGAAATGTTTCGAAATTAATTAAAGTTTATTGTAACGAATTGAAAGTTGATGATGTAAAAACTATCCATTGTTTACTATTTATGGCAAAATTTAATAAGGATTTTCGTTTTTCAAAAATTGATTGTATTTCAAAATCGGCAAGACAATAATACCTTTTATACTATTTCATGGTTTCACATGCGTGTTCAGTGAACTTCTACGTTTAGAAACTATTATAAAAAGGTGATAATAAGAATGTGATCATACGATCAACTTTAACCTTAACTGTTGTGTTATTCTATCTTGTCAGAAATTAATGTCTTCACGACATAGCAAAAAGAACCGTCGCGGCGACGAAACGCAGCTTGTGAAACTATCAAAATCCTTATCTTATGTCCTTCGTCACCATGCTAAAGACGAGGGTCTAGATATCCGTGAAGACGGGTATGTCAAATTAGACGAATTGGTATGATTCAAATAAAATTAGGCTTTTTTGCAAGTTATTAGAATAAAATTTACCAATCACATTTTTTTTCCTTACGGGATCAGTTAAGATTACCGAGATTCAAAAGAACGACTTTTGAAGATATTCAATTCGTTGTTGATAATAATGATAAGAAGCGGTTCACTTTGATACAAGAAATTTCAGATGATAATGTTTCTTCATGGTGGATACGGGCAAATCAAGGACATAGTATTGAGGTATTTTTCTTTATTTATTTCCTATTTTTTGAATTTATTTCAGTACTCATATAATTTGTAGGTGAAAAACTTAGAACTCGAAGAAATCACGGATCCTTTACAATTTCCAGAAGTAATACATGGAACATATTTGCACAATTGGAAAAATATAGGTTTATTTATTGTTAGACAGTGTTATGCGCGTGCACCGATTTTGGATTTGACTAATACAAATTCTAAAAATCTTTAACAGTGAATAACTTTTGAATCACTGGACTGTTTTGATGAAACAACTATCAAAATGTTCATATTAATGAAATGATTCTAACGAGCCCAAAATCGCCTTAAACGCCCGAAGTGACACAAATCCTTAATGATCTCGGGATCCTTGTGATTGGATTTTGGTGATTTTGGGTTCGTTAGAATCGTTTCATCAAAAATGGTCCAGTGGTTCAAAAGTTATTCACTGTTAAAGATTTTTGGAATTTGTATTAGTAAATTCCAAAAATCGGAATCATTTGGTTTATTTTATATTTCTTATCAAAATTGTTGTTATTTTGGTAGAATCTGAAGGTCTCTCAAAGATGGCTCGCAACCACATTCATCTTGCTACTGGGCTATTTGGAACTGAAGGCGTTATAAGTGGTAAGTGCCATTGACATGTAAACTTTGTAATACTTTAATTTCAGCCTATTAAATCGTTTTTTTTTTCTTTTTTTGAGGTATGAGAAGAAATTGTGACTTGTTTATATATATCAATCTTTCAAAGGCTATGGAAGGTTTGTATCTGATTTCATAGTCGTTCTTAAGGACTTAAGCTTTCTCATTTTTTAACAACATAAATTATAAAAGACGGCATTAGGTTTTTTAGATCATCCAATGAAGTTATATTAACAGAGGGTGTTAATGGATTTCTGAATACAAAATATTTTTTGAAAGTTGTAGATAAATATGGAAAAATTATTGAACAAGTCAATTCGTAATATAAAGCACTCAAGTTAATTTTAATAAATATATACTTTAAAGTATTTAAATTAAATATGCACTTTAAAGTGTTAAGTTAATCTTAACACAATACATACTTTAAGTTAATCTTAATACATACTTTATTCAAGTTAATTTTGAAATATACTCAACATTTTTTTTTTTAGATAAAAAGTTGAGTTGTGCGTTAGTCTAGTTAATTAGTAATTAAAAACAACCATATGATGCGCGTATCCTGTTACGTAAACTATAAAATTCTTTAAAAAAGCTTCAGGCAATTGGTAAAGGTACCCGTTGGGAAAACTTCTACCCGGTTATTATCAAATTACCCGAATATCCGGATAAATTACTTAGTCACACAATAGCAATTTCTACCCGGGTACAATCACTAACTGTACTGTAGTTCCAAAAACTACGAATAAAGCCACAGTGTGAATTGCTTTAGGAACCCTATTAAGAACGGTATATAAATCTTTTTTTTTTTTTTTACCCATCAGGAATAGTCTCAAATCATTTCAAATGCTTAAATGTTTTTCTTATTATCTTTAAAACACTAATATCATTTCAGTAACAACTTTCAATCAACGATTAGATTCAAATGACTTTCTCTTATTTTCGAAAACACCTATATCACTTTGATAACAATTTTTAATACCGTGTTATTTATTAAAATTTTGTAACGTAATTTGTAATATAAGCTATACCCTACCTTTAAATTTTGACGAAACTTCTCTGTATTTTTACGCGATCTACCTTTTCAGCAACACGGTTGTAAAAGTTTCGTCTACTTTTGGATCTTGAAATGCAATTTTTGGATTTTGAGAACTAAGACCTTGTTGAATATAAACATGAAATTTTAAATCACATAACAAATTGGAATTAAATTTTAAAACGAGATTAATCTCTATTACTAATAGAAACTTAATATTTGTTTTATCTATTTATTATATAGTAAAAAAAGAATATAAATGTACTAGGCAAAAATAGTATTAATAAAATTATAGATTTTTTTTAATAGACAAATAAAATCTTCCTATTCTTTCTGGTTTATTTCTAAGATCCTTGTCTTGAATTATAGTAAGAAGCATTTCCGATAATGTTTTTAGAAAAATGTAAAGAGCAAGGTAATATGGGATTAAGTATGGATTGTAATCTAGAGCGATAAATTAAATATAAGAATTATTATGGTAATATAAACTTGATAAACTCGATAATAATTGTGGTAAATTAAAATGAAATCAGAGTAAAACGAATATGCCCTATTTTTTTTTTTTTAATTAGAAAATTACGAGTTGTGGTAAAATTTTTTGGGGTGTGCATTTTTTAGGATCTTTTTTTCGAGTTTAGTTCGTTAATTAGAGAGTATAAGTGGCCTCAAATTCGGTTTAATCTGATTTCATATTGATCTGTTGCAACGATTAACGTAAAAAACATACATTTTTTATATCCCTCATCAAACCCTTCGCCCTGAATCTTAGAGCTTTCCGCAGTGCTAAAAATGGGCAAGTAATTATTTGTGAGATAAAAATTGGTAAAATAATTTATGAAATATATTATTCGAACATACCCATGAAATAAAGAATTAAATATCAAAATAGTACATATCAAACAATATAATGCCAAAGAAATTCGATGTATCTGTGATCTCGTCCACAAACTTAGTCCGACATATTTGTTTGGTATACTTAAAATGTCAACTCGTTTCTCTGGAGAGTAAAAATAACATATTAAAAACATTGGCGAATGCCATAATGCCGTGAATGAGGCATGATAACCTTTTCTTCGAAGTTCGAAATACAATGCAACTGCTATAATGGATGTAAATACAAAGTAGACAACCGCTCCACCAATTAATCCCCATATTAATCTGGAAGCAGCACAAAAATCAAATTGTTCTATAACATAACGATCAGTACATGCTTCATATAGCACAATATGATAAGTAGAAGTTGAGACACCGGCTTTAGCATTTTTAAGAACATTGTATCCTAAAAGAAACACATTGACTGCGAACATCTATACAAATTAAAAAGTATATTTTAGGATCATCCGTTCCAAAATGGAATCAATATAGATCCAGTGGAACAAGATTTGTCCAAATTCCCAACACTGATTAGGATATAAAAATTATACGTGTTTTCACTCGAACAGTCATATTGTAAGTACATACTTCGTAATATTGCACTATGCGGCTCACCATTTCGCTATTCGTTATCACGTGTCCATGCTCTGGTGGCCGGAAAAACCAACCTTCACTCGATAATAGGCTTTGCACTTCATCATCAGGTTGTTTGAAGGCGACGGGAGTTAAGTGATAAGAATCGCCGGAAACTTGTTCCGTTTTATACGTATTCATTTTGTTTACCGATGCCAAAAATACACAATTAAACGATATAGTTTTAGCAAGAGTATAGCCGAGAGCTAAGGAGCATACAGGTACATATTTATATGTAAACACGCTTATATTATGGCATAATAAAAATTACACAATTAACGTAGATTATGGGTTAATCCGTGCTTTTTTATCCAAGTTAGGTATAAAGATTTTCGATAAGGTTTCTCGAAAAGTACTATTTTATCTGTAGTACGATTTAAATTGCGAAAATTTAAATAGCTACATACTGTTTCATAATAATTTTATAGGGGTAGACGCATGAAACATAAAGTACATTAATGTCTACATAATATAGAAAATAATCTCACTATTTGACATTTTTTTGACATATAAAGTTAATATAACTTGCAAGCAAATTATTATTGCGTCTTGTGAACCATCAGATACGTATCATACGTACTCATGTAACATCGTGGAGCAGCCCGAAATTTCTGGGATTATACATTTAACTAGTGTTCAAAGCAATATAAAATAAATATAAAATTTTGCGGCTTGGCTAAGCCATCGGAATTTTTATCAGCTTAGCATTATGGCTTCGTTAGTGATCTGAGATGGTAAATAATCTATTAGTTGCCAATTATAGTTCAACCATTCGCTGATTAAGTCACATGATCTGAAAATTCTTGTTATTTCATGCCGATTATTTTGTTGATTTGTAGGATTTACTTCTGCAAGTTAATGTTAATCGCTTATATTCTATTGGATATTAGTCCAGAAATTAGTCGACTAATCAAATTCGAATACAGTAATACAAAACAAACAAAAAAAAAAATAAGATAAAGTTATTTTTTAATAATACTGTAGAACTTGGACGATAATTCGAATTAGAATTTTATAACAAAGTACTTATTCGAGTTAAAATATTAATCCGAGCTAATTCAGATTAATTCTTTGATTCGAGTTAACTGTTAACTATTTGATATGAATTTTAATATTTACTGTAGTTGACTATATCGTTAATATGTATGTCTTACACTCAAACCTTTATAGTTTGGGTTTGGGAATCGGATACTTTGATAAATTTTAAATGAAAGAATTACTAATGTTTAAAGCTATTTTGGAATTCTATAGATATTTTTATTTATTTAGCAGATCATAAAAAAAAAAAAGAAATCGTACGATTGTTTGGTGATTTTTGATTTCTTATTAAGAAAAAGACTGCATTTATCACCAAATTCGGCACCTAAAAATAACTCCAATATGATAATTTCATGTCACGATATCGGAGTAGTTTTTACGAAATCATAAATCCAAACTGCAATAAATCATAGGGTGAATCTATTTGTCGCGCGGTGACAGTCACCGGATTGTGATCGGCCAATTAGATCAAAGGATCATGTGTAACGTGAAAAATGCAACCACTGATTTTTCTAACTTAAAAATTTTGTCTACAGTGCGGGAACCCTTAAATCAGCAAGTCCTATAGTATATATGCGACCAAATTTTGGGCTGGGTCGGAGCCAGTAGAATTGCAGGAAATTTCATGAATAAAAAAAAAAAACAGAACTACAGTGCAGGACCACTGCAGGGCCCCTTAAATCAATATTGGGTTGAAGCTAGGAGAGTTGGGTCAGAGCCAATAAAATTGCTGTGAATTTACCAAATAAAAAAAAAAACAAAAAAAAAAACAAACTATTATAAATTAATTGTTTAAAAAATTTTTTATAATTTTGGACAGAATTATAATACCTTTGATCAGAATTATAGTAATTCTGGCCAAAATTATAGTGGCCAAATTTTAGAGTTATTAATAAAAATAGTTAACTTTGAAACTTTATAAAAGTATTTAAACTTAACAGTCATAGGACATTAGGGTGGTAACTCAACTAGTAAATCAAAACTATGGTAGCAGTATTAGTAATTTTACTATGATCAGATTTTAATTAGTGAAATTAAAATAATCAATTAAATATCATATTAATATATATTTAATTAATAAATAATACACAAAATTCTAAAGAATGCACTTTGATATCACACTTCTTTTTCTAATTTCTTTTAACTAAAAGCTTTTTGCAAAAGTTATCTCTAAAAAGTTATGTTTGATTTTTCACAAATATTCTATTAAAGTTTCGACTTGTATAGTTAAGATCTAATTTTTTTATTTTTTTCACTTTAAAAAACTAATAAAATTTAAATTATTTATAAGATGAATGTTCAAGTTTATATGTTAATAGAAAATCCGAAAGTGTAACTTTATTCTCATATTTAATGTCGCAGCTAATGCTGAAAATGGCTGATGCTGAAATTTGGGATCTCGATTTGAAACTATAAGCCTTGATAAAATCCACAAATACTCTTTAAATATCAAATCTACTCCCAAACTTCACCCTAACCCTATAAGACAAAAACAAAAAAAATCATTACAAAAAAATTTTAAAATTTCATATCAAAGTAGATCAAAATTTCAGCATCAGCCGTTTTCAGCATCAGTTGCGACATTTAATAAGTTACTTGTAAAAATTTTAAAGTAATTTATTAGGTTATTTTAAAGTATTATAATTAATTTTAATAAATATAATTAATTTATAAAGTTGCCAATCTATATAGCAATGGTACAACAATTAAATTGATTAAATTAATCTTTGTTTGTGTAATATGAAAAATCTGATCATAGTAAAATTACTAATACTGCTGATATAGTTTTAATTTACTATTTGAGTTACCACTCTAAAAGGACATACTTTTTTGAAATAAGTTTATAATAAAAATTATAATAAAAATTTATGAATTTACTATAAACTTTAGGCTAAAAATCCTTCTTGGCTTAACTAATTAACCTAAAATTAAATTTTACAAACATAGAACAAAAAAAGAAGAAAAATTTAAGCTTAAAAACCATATTGAAATTTTATTAATTTTGCACCTTTTCAAAATATAACTTAGCCAAAAACAAAAATTTACTAATTTTAACTTAGCAATTATGTGTAAAATCGTGCTCTGAACAACTTTACTTATGTGACCAAAGAAGGTTACCTTGTAAGAAAAATGGGTTTGCTGTGTATTAAAGTTAAAAATTTTTGGTTTGCAATATAAAATATCTTTTTTTATCAAAATAACCTGCTTTGGGCCTCTAAGTAAAAATTTTTACTTTAGCACATAGCAAACCTATTTTTCTTACAAGGTAACCTCTTTTGGTTGCATAAGTAAAGTTGTTTAGAGCACGATTTTACACATAATTGCTAATTTAAAATTAGTAAATTTTTGTTTTTGGCAAAGTTACATTTTGAAAAAGTACAAAATTGACAAACTTTCGATATAGTTTTTAAGCTCAAATTTTTTTTCCTTTCTAATAAAAAAATATTATATAATATCTGTTATTATCTTTATTTGATTTTCTTAATTGTAGAAAAATTTTTTGTTACTTTAATCTAGCACTTTCTCGATAACCTTTTATTAAACAACCACTCTAGCTTAGATTTGCTATCTGGTTTGCCTTACAGTATACTACCCAAATTGATATTCTTTTGTTATATGTTTGTAAAATTTAATTTTAGGTTAATTAGTTAATAGTTAAGCTAAAAAGGATCTTCAGTCTAAAGTTTATAGTAAATTCATATGTTTTTATTATAATTTTTATTATAAACTTATTTTAAGGCTATTTTAAAGAAGACATGTCCTATGACTATTAATAAATTAAAAAACAAATTATAGAGATGTGGTAACATAGCGTAGTTGGATTGTTGTTACCCCTCAAGTAGTTGTAATAAAGGGTACAGAATTCAAATTCTACTAGAGACAATTTTGAATAATTTACCTGTATTAAGATTATACATAAGGACGAAATTATTTCAGGTTCTAAAACCCAAAATTAAAATTTGAAGACAAAATTGTTTTTGATCTATTTTATTTGAAAAACGAAATTATTTGATACTTTTTTTAAATAGACGAAATAATAAGAAATATATCTATATAAAATTTATTTGCTCTTCTTTATAAAAACTTTAATTTTCTCTAATAAAGACGAAATAGGTAAATCAATTTCGGTAGCATTACTAATTAAGATAATCTGGATTTTGAGCTCAGATCTTCAAATCTGTTTCCTAGGTTATACCAACTCATATTGAAAGCCCTGGTGCTAGTGTTACAAGCTGGCTGCAACAACTGTGACTAAATTAGCTTAGCAGACTAAACCAGCTGATGCAATAAGATCAGCTGGCTAATATGGCTTGAGATCATATGATTACTATAACATAATTTAGGCCAAAGTGTTTAATGCTAAGCTGTATTAAGTAAGATTAAGGATAGAGAATACATAGATCATTTATTATATGATTTTGGTAGTACACTTTTTTTTTTTTAAAATTAAGAAAATTTTTATTAAGCAAATGATTTTAAATTCATAATAAAGGTTGTAGAATGGACTTTTCTGATTCTAACAGTGGTAAAATCAGTAATATTGGTTAAATATTTAATGAGAAACATGAACTTGAAGATTGGGTATTACTATTTGTTTACAAAAAATCATATGATGATCATATGATGTAACCAATCAAAATTAACTATTTTGTGAAAATTTGAATTGACTACGGAAAACTTTACTATATATACAAGTATATTTTTTTAAAAAATTTTATTATTAAAATTTATATCATTAGAAAGAGCATGTTTTAATTTACAAATTACAAAAATTTTAACAAAAATTAAATATTATTATAAAAAGTTTTATTAGTAGCATATTTCTAATTTCTATATAAAATCATTTGTACTACTAAATTATATAATAATAAGTAATCTATGTATCCTCTACTCTTAAATAATATGTAATTTTATGTAAGCTTCAGAAAATTTCACAACATATATAAAGTAATAGAGTTACAAAAATTCAGTCAGTATTATTGCATCATTTGATTTTGAATGTACGACCCGAATTGAATCACTAAAAATTTGATTTAATAAACTAAATATTATGTGTTCTTAACAAAGTTATGTAAAATTACTGTAATCTACATAAAAAAAAAATTTAAGTAAACCTCTGATAATTTCTGAATACAATCTTAGCTATTGATAGCTGCTTAGCCGATATTTTTATTAGCTGGTTAAGCTAGCCGATAAAAACCTTATAGCTTGTAACACTACCTAGTGCTATGTTATGCACAAAATTGGGGCGTATAGATCCTGGGGAGCGCAAGTGCTGTGTTATGCACAGAACTGAAAAACAAAGGGAAACCATACTTGGCAAGACCTGAGTAAAGAGGTAGCTAGACTTTTGACAGTATTGGAACAGGAATCGGATGGGAACTGACCAGTAGCCAACTGACTGAAAGTGGACTTACGAAAAAAATATTTATGGCGAGCTTTACCAACCAAACTGCCAGAGTCACACCAGAAGAAAAGGACATGTGTTTCAGAATTATATACTAGAAGGAGGGAGTCCCTGGGTTTGCCAGAGCAGACCGACCCTTCCGGGACCTTGGATTAAAAATGAAACTACAACTGGGAAAAAGAATGCTTCCAGAGAAAAAAATCCAAAAGAAAAATGGGGCAGTACTGGGGTTAGGTGAACTTTACAAGGGTAAAAGTAGGTAGTGATAGCGGTTACAGGTAATTCCTAACTGCAAGTTGTTTATTTCGGTGAATGCGTATACTACAGAAGTGTAGGTGATACCTGTGTAGGATAGAAAAACGCTCTACCAAGTTTTCTACTAAGAATAAACTAGTTCTAAAAGTGTGGTTAGTATTTGGAACAGTGTTACAGTGATACAAGATGAACTGGCAGGAGGCAGAAAATCAGAAAGTTTAAATTAGAGGTCTAATTCAATGAATAATATTCACTGAATATTTACTGAATATTTAACATTAGAATATATAATTTTTACTGAATGAATATTTGAATATTTAAAATTTTATTGAATATATTCATTGAATATTCATTGAATATATATATATATATATATAATTTTATAATTTTATTTTATTTTTAAATAATTTATTTGCAATTTTATTGGCTAATTTAAATGAAATAATTATATAATTTTTTAAAATTGAAATATATAGTATTTAATGAATATTCAGTGAATATCCAAATATCAATCAAATTTTTGAACGAATATTCAAATAATAAAAGAGTATTGCTAATTTTAACAGGCTGTAAAATTCACAGCCCTGCATCTGCCAATCAAAATTGCAGAATTAGCACAATCTGCAAATTTTTTTTGTGTATCAAAAACAAAGTTTTTTTACGAAAAAAAACAAAAAAATTACTTATATGGTGCAGGAAGCTTTAAATCTCCATAAAAATTGGCTTTACAAAAAATGCTACTCCTTCTTTAAAAATTTATAAAATAAAAAACTAATCCACAAGATTTGTTCTTCTTGTTCTAAAGAATAAAACTTGTAGTTTAGATTTTAATTTAAAGACAAACTGATGGAGCAGTAGCCTTTTAAACATTGCCAATTTTTATCAATTTTATTAATAAATTGTAGAAAAAGTAAACATATATGTTTTTAATTTCAGCCAATTAAAATGCTTTGTTTTGGTCATGTAATCAAATTTTTTACAAAAAATTATCTTGCCTTCAAATTTTACTTTACTAAAAAAATATTTCTGCGAATAAAAAAAAAAAAAAATGAGCCTAAAATTCACATTCTAATTGGATATAAGTATATCACATAATCTAAAATGATCAGCAACAAAAGTGAACAAAATCACATGCTTGGAGATTTAAAGCTTCTCACATCATAACACAAAATCTAGCTTATGAAACTACTTCTTTTTATACAAAAAAAATTCCTTGCTAAATTTTACTATAAACAGAAGGTTGCTATTTTTATAACCCTAACCCTAACCCTAACTCTAACTTTAATAAAAAACTTTTTAAAACGAGCATGTGAATTTCACAGCCTGTGAATTGAAGTAATTTTTATAATACAGTAAAATATTGAACAAATAAATATTCGAATACTTATTTTTTGACCAAGTCAGACTAGTGTCAGACCTCTAGTTTAAATAAACAATGCTAGTATGTAAGTTGTACAGTAGGTATAGCAGCTAGTGTAGAACCTTCGGGTGGCTACTTAAATAGTCAACCAAAAGTTGCAATTGAGGCTAGTTGTACTTTCATCAATGTACAAATGTTGGATGTCCCTTTATATAGGGTGCCGAGGTCTAAAATATCTTAAATAAAAGCCAATTCCCAAAGTGGACACTTTGATACTAAAAAAAAAAAAAAAAAAAAACAAATTATAACTTTATTCTTAAAGTCTTTCTCTATATTTTTATAAAAAGAAAACTTGTTTTAGCTATACTAGTTATTTTTTATTATATTTTAAAAATTATCAATTTTGCTTGTTGATTTAAAGATTCTCACACTGTATGAAACTACTTTTTTTTATACAAAAAAAAAAATTTCTTGCAAAATTTTACTATATATTATACTCTACCCAAACCTTAACTATGGCTCTAACCCGATTCTAATGATAGTAAGTTCAATACTTCATTTTTGTTTTGATCATAATATTACACAATCTAATTAATCAATCATATTCTAGTAATTGTTACTGCTAGTAACAAATATATTTTTTCTAAATCATAAACTTGCTAATATGTAAAGTATACATGAGGACGAAATTATTTCAGGTTCTAAACCCAAAATTAAAATTTGAAGACGAAATTGTTTTTGATCTATTTTATTTAAAAGACAAAATTATTTGATACTTTTTTTGAATAGACGAAATTTTTTTTTTTTTTTAATCTTAAGACCCAGCACTCTTCTCTGTAACCCTCCTTTTGAGCAACCTCCACTTAAACCCAACTCTGATAAACCAACCGGCTTGCCTTAAGCCGCCCAGAAGACCTCCATCGTCGGAGCTTTGGCCACTTGGAGATGTTACTGTGATGAAGGCTTCATCCGGCTTGCCTTTTGTCGCCCAAATGTGGGTCCGCACCACATTATTTAACTTCCTGCAGGACCAGCTAAGCCACCTCAGTCCTGTTTCCTGTGGGTATGTATATGTTACACGGAAACGCCGCCATCAAGTTCGTGCCTCATTGGACCAACCTTACATCTTGTATGACTTCGGTTATTCCTAATCGGGTTCTGACTATCAAATTCAATTTACCGCCAGCCGGTATTGAACCAGCAACTTTCGGTTGGGGACCTGAGAGCATAACTGCTATGCTATCGACCCGCAGGTCTGAATAGATGAAATTATAAGGAACATATTTATATAAATTTGATTTGCTCTTTCTTATAAAAAATTTTAATTTTATTTAATGAAGATGAAATAGGCCTTTTTCAAAAATCAATTTCGGTGGCATCGCTAAAGTAAAAATGATTTTTAGTAGACTAATTAATTTTTTAGCCACTTATAGATATACAGTCAACTCTCTCCAATCTGAACTACCGGGACTGCTTTTTTTTACTATGTAAAAATTTAGAAAAGTTCAGTTTTCAAAAAGATATATATGGCTTATCCAAACTTTATAATAAAATTTACAAATGTTCTAGAAGATTTTGTTCGGTTTAGAGAGAATTTAATAGTATTCGATTTAGAGAGGTTCGGATTAGAGAGAGGCAACTGTATATTTTAAAATTTTTAATTTTTTGATTTTATTATAATTGCAATATTGTAAAAAATATTATCTAATTAATATTTAATATATATTATACTGTATTACAACTTGAATTTTATTTTTTATTTTTTTTCTTTTATATTTTTAATTATTGCAAATTTTATTACAATAATTTAATTATCAAGTTTTTCAAATTATAATATGATTTGCATAGTTACATATTCAAACTGTCCATTTATTATAGGATATATTAGCATAGTGAAGATTTGATTTGATTAGGGCCATATCATTAATCATCTAATTATTTTTTATCAGAGGCCTACCCCCTCCCTCTTTTTTAATGTATATATAGTCAAATTCCTTATATATAATTTCATTTTTTTTTACCTCCTCCCCTTCTAAAAAATCATTTGATTTTTGTTACTTCTCTTAGCTTAAAGTTTTCTAAGTTATATAATATAAAAAACTTTTAAAGTAGCCCTTACTATAAAAAAGCATAGTATCAATTAGCAACTTGTAGTTTTATATAAAATAATTTTTTAAAAATATATTACTTTATATATCTTGTAAAAGATAAATATTTTTAAAACTTTAGTTAGAAAGCAAATTTAGACAAGTAATATATCAAATAAGTTAATTAGATATTAATATATATTCAGATTTTTCTAAATGCCTTGCAATAGGACCATATGTAAAAATTGAGTCAAGTATATATTTAAAGAAATACTGCATTTAGAAAGATAAAAATTTATGTATTATATTAGTTAAACCCAAATAAAAATATAAGGACCCAAACACCTCTAATATATGTCATATTTTTTTTTAGCAAATTGAAATTAATTTTAAAAGGGTCATAATTGAATATTTTGTTGAATTACCGGTACTAAGATTTTATATATATTATATTTTATTTTAGCAATTTACCCATATTTTGAATCATTGTACAGTTAACTTTTACAATAGTCACATGCCAAAATTTTATGTGCCTATTGTGAAATTGTGACTAAAGCAAGAAAGAATTTATATAGTTTGTATTATTAGATAAATAAAATCAAGGTAACTATAGTGAAATTGTGACTAATGTGGATGTAACTATTGCAGAAGTTAACTATAACAACTTAAGTTGTACTATAATAATTAATCTGAATATAACAAGTTGTTAATGGCTATATAGAGTAAAGTAATAATTAATTATAATTGGAAATAAGTAAAAGTAGTTGTAGTATATAATCAGGCTTTAGTATTAATAGCAACTTGGTACTTATTCTGAATATGTATTATAATTATTAATTATAATTGTATGTTAATAAACAAATAATTCGAAAATTTTTTAAACACTCTCCCCAACGATCACTTGTACACATATTCTGCAAAAACTTTAGTATTAATTTTGTATAAACTGAAGACATACTTACATAGATCCTACGGCGGCAGCTATTATTTAGGGATAGAGTTAATTGACTATCTTGCTAGTAGCCTTAGAGTTTATCACTCACCACTTTATGGCACTTGTCGTTTAGAGACAAAGTTAATAGACTGTCTGCTGACAAGTTCAGAGTTTATCACTCACTAGTAGTAGGAAAAGCATTCTTGGGGTGTCCGCAGGACCCCGAAGAATATATGTAATACTGAGATCTGACTTTGTATAGACTTATATATAATTTTTCCATATGTCGTATATTTAAATTTGTATAACCAACTGGTAATTTTTTGAAAAGTTAGATGTTTATTTGTATAACAAAGATGATCTTTATAACAAGTACAATCTTTTTTTGTATAACGATACTATATATACATCGGGAAAATTTTTAAGGTAGATATAAATCGATATATACCGTATGTTGCAGCTACCTTTTTTTGCCGATTTTTAACAAAAAAAAACCGTGGGTAGCTTATTTATTATTTTAAGTAATTTAAAGCACAATAAAGAGGTAGCTTATTTTTGAATACAAAACTTTAATAAGTAAAATAAATAAATAAATATGCTGTAGACAATAAATAAATATGCTGTAGACGATAAATAAATATGTTATAAATAATAAATAAATATGCAAAAAAAAATCGAGAGTAACTTATAAAGTGATTTTTGGTCAATCGATTATAGTCGCTACATAGTAAAGTCTAAATTTTACTAAGCAAATCGATTAAAGTCGCATAAGTAATATTGTTCAGCAGATCAAAATACGCGTACCCTGAAATTTTATACAAATAGGAGAACTTTCTATTATTTGACTTTTAATTTTTATGTTCAATGGTTTTTTTTTTATAAAAAAAAAACTGTTGAATGTAAAAATTAAAAGTCAAATAATAAAAAGTTCTCCAATTTGTATGAAATTTTCAGGATACGCGTATTTTGATCTGCTGAACAATGTTACTTATACGACTTTAATCGATTTGCTTAGTAAAATTTAGACTTTACTATGTAGCATCGTTTATTGATCGTATGGGTAGCTTATTTTCGGAACTAAAAATTTTGTTGTTGAATTTGAACACGGTTAACTACCGCCCTTCTTTTTCTAGATAGGTTTCTGATTTTCTCTTGTTACTTTTTTTTGTGTAATTATGTTTTTGGCTTTGGTGGTTGACATGATCATACTGGTACTCAGATCTGAAATTGTATAATTTATAGTAAATTTGAACTTATATGATAATTTTGTATAAAGCTTTTAATAAAATTAAGTGTATAAAGTTATATTAAAATTTTGAGTCTGGATCTGAGTTATATATGTATTCTTCGGGGTCCTGTGTCTGCTATAAGGTGAAAGTAAGGGCATATGAAGTTGATAAAGATGAACCCACACTCCTTCCTCTCTACAAGTGAAATCTGTGTATCGGCCTTCCACTCGGTTTTTTCAAAAATTTTTCCAAAAAGTGGCGATTTCGGCTTACCCCCTCTAGAAGATCAACATTGTTTACATCTGAGAATGGAAACTCTAGTGCATGAAGTCACGAGAAGTCACGTGCTCGCAATGCTGCCAGGTGACCACATGTTTTTGGTGAAGGACTAATGTCGGACAAATAGGATTAAATAAATTTTCGCTTGGTAGATCTCGACCTCATAGAAGATGTAGGGTTATGTAGTTACATTCTTCATTGTAATACAGCGCTGAGATTATAGAGACTGTGCTGTATAATTTTTACAAGTTTAGTATAGACTTTAACTATACCTATCTAGATTTATTTTGTTTTCTTTCTTTTTTTCTTTTTCTGTTTTATTCTTTTCTTTCGTTTTTCATTTTTCTCTCTTTTTGTTTTTTTCCTTTTATACTTTGTCATTTTCTTTTTGTTTTTGTTTTTATCTTTCCCCTTTTTTCTTTACGTGCTCTTTGTGAAGAAGTTAAAATTTTAAGAAAAGAAAAGCGGTCTTGATATGGCATCCAATACCAGTCGGTGATTGACAGATTAAAATCGAAAGGTAAATTCTGAGACCGGATTGAGATGAATGGTTGGTATGGCGGATCGCTTTGGGCAAGTAACTTAGTTATTGCTTGAAGAGTCTTTTTTACACAGAACGTTAGTAGTCATATTTTGTACTTGTACAAGGCAGCTAGACTGCACAGTTCATAATAAAAAAAGGCAAGATCGCTGAATGCAAAAAAAAAAAAAATAAACAAATAATTATGTAATACAATTGTATAGGATTATCATTAAGCAAATTAGTTAGTAATTTGTATAATAATTGTAATAATTATTATATAGTTTGTCAACTCTTTCCAACAATTACTCGTACCAAATTTTTCAAGAACTCAGACCTATGAAAACTATGCAGTTAACATATTTATACACAACAAAACTCCAAAGCTGCTATCAGATACAAAGTCCATTCATTGTATGTTCTGCGACTGAAATAAAAATAAAAAAGAACAGTAGACTTATAAGTAGTGTTTCTCAAATTCAAATCAAATCAAATATTGGATCAATTTGAATTTGATCAAATCAAATTGACCCTGATTTGAATTTGATTTAATTCAAATATTTGAATTTGAATTTGATTTGAATTTGAATTTTTATTAGTAATTTTCAAATCAAATCAAAATATTTGTTAAATCAAATCAAATTTGGCCATATTTGAATTTGATCAAATCAAATATAGTCAAATTTGAATTTGAATTTGATCAAATATTTGATTCAAATATTNAATTTGATCAAATCAAATATAGTCAAATTTGAATTTGAATTTGATCAAATATTTGATTCAAATATTTGAAGATCAAATCAAATTGCAGAACTCTACTTATAAGCAAGGCACCTTGGTGAGCTTTGATGCTATTGAGCAAAGATGTAGCAGAGAAACTCTGGAGCTTTGTCAAAACCTATGGATATGAAAATAACAGTAGATACTTAGTTAGATGTGTTATTCTGTACAGTTTAACTCTTACAACTTCTTTATTTTGGTACCTTTTTCTGGTACTGCTTTGGACATTTCGAAATTTTACAAAAAGTGCACAATTCAGCATACCCTCTCCAAAAGATCGGTAGTATTTGCTCCTTCCAAATCTGGACACGTCTACTGAAATAGAATTTTTTTCATAAGGATATTTGGGTTAATGCTTACCAAATAAACAATAACTGGTATAATAGAGATCGGAGAGATCATGTGTAAAAATTTCTACAGTAAATGTTAGCCGTTTTTTTCTTTTTCTTTTCCACTTTTTAGAATACATATAGAGTTAGATTAGATTTTTTCTATACAATACTATATAATTTTTAATGCCTAACACAGGCAAAAATAGTATCATCATAGCCGTGGTCTTTTTCTCCTTTTCTCTGTTTTTATTTTTTTTCATTTATCTCCTTCCTTTTTATTTCTTGTTCTGTTTTTTTTCATTTCGTTAGTTTAGCATTTCCATTTTTTTATTCTTTTTACTTTCTTTCTATTTTAGTTGGTAGTTCTTCTACCTAGGAGGCTGGGAGAAGAAGGTTGGAAAAGAAGACGGTTATGACGAGCTGGTAAGTCAGGTTGGTGATTCAGGGTGAGTCGGTCTAAGATAAATCAATACAAACCGATGAGGCTAAATTAACCTTGGCAGGTCGCACATAGATGCTCGAGTATTTAGGTACTTTATAGTAACTGAGTGAGCTATTCTTCAATTCAAATACCAAATAGTGGATGTAAAATATTTCTTTTGGAAATTATTATCAATAATTCTTCAATTCAAATACCAAATAGTGGATATAAAATATTTCTTTTGGAAATTATTATCAATAAAGCATTAAAGCGTGATATGATCGTCAAGTTCAAAAAAAAAATTTATTATATAGTTTGTATCTTTTCTGAAATTTTTAAAAAATTAAAATTAAATATAGGGAATTGCTATTTATACCATGGATTTTTGCTATTCGCACCATTGTACATATAGATCTTTACTGAAACTTAAAAAAAAGTATATATGTTTTTATAATAAAATAATAATATTTTGAAAATATAATAAATATGCTTTTATATAAAAAAATATTTTAATAATGTTTTTATAATATATTAATAATATAATAAAAATTTTAAAAATAAAATAAAAATTTAAATCTGTTTCAAAAATATTATAAAATTATTATAAAAACATTATTATT
>QKWP01000625.1:219189-254153 GCA_003550325.1 Gigaspora rosea
AATTTGAGGAACCCTATTAAATATTTTTTTTTTTTTTTTGTGTTAAGGTGAGGTTTTGTCTCAACCTATTAAATATTTTAACTTTTAAAAACTTTTATTAATATTATCTCTATGAGTTCTTGATCAAATTTAATAAATATTTTTTATTTGAATTTTATGGATTTGTAAAATTAAAATAAAAAATTTTTATCAAATTTGGTTAAGAACTCGTAGAGATATCTTTGATAAAAGTTCCTGTAAACAATTTCAACGCAGCTTCTTTGTAATATGTTTTTTGTTTTTTCAAAATAACCTACTGTTTGGTGATAATTTACAAGAAATTTTACTATGCTAACTAAAAAAATTTTATAACAAAACTTGTAGCACATATCATGAACTAATAGAATTTCAAATTTCATAAAAAAATATTAAAAACTTATGAAGATATTAATGTTTTTGTAAATTTTAACACATACGTTCTCACAAGTTTTTTCCTAAACTTCAAATGTTTCTGGAAGCACTTTTTTAAAATGAAACCTCCAAAATGTGACTTAATAAGTTGATAGAATAGGTATTCAAGAGTCTTTAGTCAAAATTTCATCAAAAACGAATTAGGGCCGTGTCAGGACCCCGAAATATACATAGATAGATCAGGTTAATTATAGGGTTACTAAAAAAGGAATGATCTGTAAAAAAAACTTCAAAAATAAGCAAAAAAATTACTATAAATAGAAAAGATCTGTATAAAAAACCTCAAAAATAAGCAAACTCATACCTGACCTATTTATGTATATTTCGGGGTCCTGCCATGTCATTAATCACCTGATTATTTTTATCAGAGGCCTACCCTCTCTCTTTTCTTTAATATATATATAGTCAGGTTTTTATATATAATTTTAACTTTTATTACCCCCTCCTCTCTAAAAATCATCTAATTTTTGTTACTTCCCTTAATATTGACGAAGCTATAATGATTTTTCAATTTGCTTTTAGATTCAAAATTTTCTAAAATTTTCAAATTTGATGAAAACAAAAAAATCACTATCACAGGCTAGATTTTTACAAGTTCAAATGAAACAAGTTACTGTATACTAATATAATCAATAGAGAATATGCTAAAATTTGTTTTCTAAAATTTCAAGTTATTTGGTTAAATATTCATTCCATAATAGCTTTTTTTCATTTGGCGCAGCTTCTTTATAATATAGTATTTGAAAATAAAAGAATCTTTCATCAAAGATATTTTTACAAGTTCTTGACCAAATTCAATAAAAATTTTTTTATTTGAATTTTATAGATCTATAGAATTTAAATAAAAAAAATTTCATCGAATTTGATCAAGTAGTTGCAAAGATATCTTTGATCAAAGTTTTAGAAAATTCCAAAATGCATATCATATGACAAATACGGTTAAATTTGTTGACAAAACTTTGATCAAGGATATCTCTGCAACTACCTGATCAAATTTGATAAAATTTTTTTTTACTTATTCTACGGATCCATAAAATTTAAATAAAAAAATTTTCATCAAATTTGATCCAGTGGTTGCAGAGATATTATTGATCAAAGTTTTGTCAAAAATTTAAACATATCTGTTATGTAATATGCATTTTGAAATTCTCTAAAACTTTGATCAAAGATATTTCTGCAACCACCTGATCAAATTTGATAAAAATTTTTTTATTTGAATTCTATGGATTCATAGAATTCAAATAAAAAAATTTTTATCAAATTTAATCAGGTGGTTGCAGAGATATCTTTGATCAAAGTTTTAGAGAATTTCAAAACATGTATCACATGACAGATACATTTAAATTTTTGACAAAACTTTGATCAAGGATATTTCTGCAACCACTTGATCAAATTTGATGAAAATTTTTTTATTTAAATTTTATGAATCTGTAGAATAAGTAAAAAATTTTCATCAAATTTTATCAGGTGGTTGCAGAGATATTCTTGATTAAAGTTTAGTTAACAAATTTAAACGTATCTAACATGTGATATGCGTTTTGAAATTTTTTAAAACTTTGATCAAAGATATCTCTGCAACAACCTGATTAAATTTGATGAAAATTTTTTTATTTAAATTCTATGAATCCATAGAATTCAAATAAAAAAATTTTATCGAGTTTGATCAAGTAGTTGCAGAGATATCTTTGATCAAAGTTTTAAAGAATTTCAAAATATATATCACATGACAGATACGTTTAAATTTTTGACAAAACTTTGATCAAGGATATCTCTGCAACCATCTGATAAAATTTGATAAAAATATTTTTACTTATTCTACAGATCTATAAAATTTAAATAAAAAATTTTCATCAAATTTTATCAGGTAGTTGTAGAGATATTTTTAATTAAAGATTTGTCAAAAATTTAACCATTTCTGTCATGTGATATGTGTTTTGAAATTCTCTAAAACTTTGATTAAGATATCTTTGCAACCACTTAATCAAACTTGATAAAAAATTTTTTATTTGAATTCTATAGATCTATAGAATTTAAATAAAAAAATTTTATCAAATTTGATTAGGTAGTTGCAAAGATATCTTTAATTAAATTTTTAGAGAATTTCAAAACGCATATCACATGACAGATATATTTAAATTTTTATCAAAACTTTGATCAAGGATATCTTTGCAACCACCTAATAATATTTGATAAAAATTTTTTACTTATTCTACAGATTTATAAATTTAAATAAAAAATTTTCATCAAATTTGATCAAGTGGTTGCAGAGATATCCTTGATTAAAGTTTTGTCAAAAATTTAAATATATCTGTTATAGTGAATTGACTCGATTATATGATACTCGATCATTGATCGACTTAGGTCAATGATCGAGCACCAATTAATAGGCTCGAGCAACAATAGGTCAATCAATGATCGATTATACTGATCGATCAAATAAGTATATATTTGATCGATCAAAATGTTTTTAATATGATTAGAAAAATGTAAGATTTTAATGGGGATTGTGCATCAAATGACCAATAGGGTTTCAGAGTTAACTTATTTTGAAGTTCGAGTCCTATTTCCGTTTTGAAATTTCAAAGAATTATAACCATCGCTTAAAATTTTTTTAAATTAATATATCATCAATTAAATTTTTTTTAATAATTATCATCGCTTAAATTTTTTTTTTTAAAAAAAATCTTTAATATATCATCGCTTAAAGTTTTTTAAAAATTCTTTATATCATCATTTAAATTTTTTTTAAAAAACTCTAGCATATATTTATTACTTATTATTATATAAAAAAGCTTACAAGTAAAAATAAATAGGATCCATAGATCACTTATTTTAAACAAATACGTCGCTAATTTAATTTGAAATTAGAATCCTGAACCTTAGTCTGAAACCTCCTAATATATTAATTGTTAAATAATTGTCGCATAGTTTTGAAAAAAAATGAAGGATCGGGTCAGCAAAAAGTAATATGAAAGACGACATGAGTGTCTCACATCAGTGTCATAAGGTCGTAAGGGTCAAATTGGAATCAGGTGTCGATATGGTGTGATTTTAGTATCGATGATGGAATGATTAGTTATTGATTAATTAAAAATAGAAAAGTATGATAGAGAAATAAATAAAAATTAGTCTTTATAAACATACAAAAGGGTAACTCTCGTATACCCGAATTAGGCTTACCTCTATAAAATGTCTGTCCATCACGCTATTTACCAAACAGAAGATTAAACGTAATATTTCCTATTCGTGCGAAGTGATAGGATATCACTTGATCGAAAAGTAAAACAGCCTTCACCTCAACAACACCATTACAGGAAAAAAAAAAAAAAAAAAAAAAAAAAAAAAGAAAAAAAAAAAGGGACGGCGTGGGAAGATCAATGACAGCAATAGTATAATTAGTGCTCGGCACAATCAAGATCAACTAAAACAAAATATAGTATTGGATCATTTGGTGTCCGACTTAGTCACAAGTATTTGACTGTCAAATTTTGGTTGATTGTGCCGAGCACTAGGTATAATGCATGGAATTACGAATTGGAAGGTTCAAGTAAGTATAAGAATTGGTGACGACGTAGCCAGATTTGCAGGTGCTTGAACTTAAATTCGCGTGAACCGCCCAACTCGCTCCAAGATGAAGACACTTATTCTATCGTTTCTTCACTTCAGGCACATTTCTTCACTTAAAGCCAGCTTGCTTCAGCAGGAAGGGAATAACCCCGCCAGCTTCAATCCTACGGCGACTTCGCTTCTCAATCATGATTCTACAAATTTCAACAAAAGCGCCTCCGGCGCTTTTCATGAGATTATATAAATTTATTAATCATTTTCGTACCTCATATCATAATTATTTTTGGTGTCACAAAATCTCTCTAATGGTGTTACGTAGTCACCTGTATAATGATCACGTACGTACATATGTATGTATTTGATATGATTGTTAAATAAGTAGCTGCGCAACGCAGTTGCGCAAACCAGGAACGGTGAAAATATGAAATTTAAAGGAAACTTTGAAATTGTGTTAGACTTATACATGTTATAGACACTATTTCGGTTTTGACGAATATATTTTGGCATTGAATTTTGATATGAAAGCTCTAAAATTTCGCAGCAATCTTATTAAAAATCAGTGCTGAAATACTCTACAACTTGCATAAAGTCACAGGCATAATTCTATGACCTGTATAATAATTATTATAAGTTTAAAGCACAATTGATTTATATCTATTTATTAAATAAATATAATAAACAACGAAATATTCAAATAATGTTCTTATTTAAATATATGATGCAGACAAGCATTACACCGGGTAGTGCTAATTCTTTATAATTCCAGTAATTAAGTTCCAGTCTATAGAACGTATAGCTGTTGTTAAGAAGGAATCAGAATCACGAAGGTTACACAGCTGCCTAATTTTTAACTTGATAATCGATCAATGATTACCCAATGATTGATCGATTATATGTGCTCGAGCTTATAAATTATATGCTTGATCGATTATACTCGATTAAATAACATAATCGATTTTTGATCAATCATTGAAAAATTTTTTTAATCAATCATCGATCAACGATTTTTTTGTCGAGTCAATTCACTAATCTGTTATGTAATACACATTTTGAAATTCTCTAAAACTTTAATCAAAGATATTCCAACTGACCAAACTCGATGAAATTTTTTTATTTAAATTCTATAGATCCATAGAATTCAAATAAAAAAATTTTTAGAAGAAAACTACTACTATAGAGACAAATCTGTAAATTGGAGATACAAACAAAATGATGAAACACTCAGTGGGAAGTACAAAGTACAAAGTACAAAATAAAGCTTCTTGACCTAACCAATGGTAGAACACCAACTGCTCTACAAGAAGTTGTAAGTAGTACAAAATGTATTACGAAATCCAGTTGGAAGTAGCTGTATCACATAGGAAGAGTGAGAGCTAGCTTACTAAAAATAGTAATGGTTCTCATTCAGACCAGTTACGCAACATAGCTGGTGCTCACCTACCTTTAGAGAAAGTATTTGCTAACCAATCCAGATAGCATATCTGCAGTAATATACGATAGATTACTGAGAGTAGTGGGTATAGCAATGCTCTGCCCCACTACCGGAGAAAGGTAGTGGCTTGAGATACGGGATAGGTTATGGTAGCATTTAAAAAATGGCTTGAGATATGAACCTAGCGGCGGTAGCACTACAGGTACTACTAGTGGGTAATCTCAGGACACCAAGGTTTAGAAAGTAACCATGAGGTTATGATCGTCTGGGCAAGGCCCTCGCACCTACTTGAAATATAGAATCAGCAATATGAGAGAAGCAGGGAATATAGTGACTAGCCGAATGACAAAATAGAGAGTAGTCCAAAAATCCAGGTTATACAGAAAATGGGGTATGGAAAGCTCTGGTAGGTTTAGGTCACAGATAGTTAAGAATAACTAAGTCTGTAGTACTTGAATATAGTATAACATTGTATAACATAATATATACAAACATATACTCAGTAAAAAGTCTTCGAGGCACAACCTCATCTTAAAAAAAAAATAAAAAAAATAAAAAAATTTTCATCGAATTTGATCAGGTAGTTGCAGAGATATCTTTGATCAAAGTTTTAGAGAATTTCAAAACACGTATCATATAATAGATACGTTTAAATTTTTGACAAAACTTTGATCAAGGATATCTCTGCAACTACTTGATCAAATTTGATAAAATTTTTTTATTTAAATTTTATGAATCCGTAAAATAAGTAAAAAAATTTTCATCAAATTTGATTAGATGGTTGCAAGGATATCCTTGATTAAAGTTTTGTCAACAAATTTAAACGTATCTGTCATATGATACACATTTTGAAATTCTCTAAAACTTTGATCAAAGATATCTTTGCAACCACTTGATCAAATTCGATGAAAATTTTTTTATTTGAATTCCATGAATCCATAAAATTCAAATAAAAAAAAATTTTATCGAATTTGGTCAAGAACTTGTAGAGATATCTTTGATGAAAGTTTCTTCTATTTTTAAAAAGCATATTATAAAGAAGCTGCGCCAAATAAAAAAAAGCTATTATGGAATGAATATTTAACCAAATAACTCGAAATTTTAGAAAGCAAAATTTTAGCATATTCTTTATTAATTATATTAGTGCACAGTAACTTGTTAACTTGTTTCATTTAAACTTGTAAAATCTAGCCTGTGATGTGATTTTTTTGTTTTCATCAAAATTGAAAATTTTAAAAAATTCTGAATCTGGAAGCAAATTGAAAAAAATTATCATAGCTTCATTAATATTGATCCGTTTTTGATAAAATTTTAACTGAAGACTCTCGAATATCTATTCTATCAACTTACTAAGTCATGTTTTGCAGGCTTCATTTTAAGAAAGTGCTTCTAGAAGCATTTAAAGTTTAGAGAAAAACTTGTAAAAACATGTGTCAAAATTTACAAAAATGTTAATATCTTCAAGAGTTTTTAATATTTTTTCATGAAATTTGAGATTCTATTAGTCCATGATATACGCTACAAGTTTTGTTATAATTTTTTTTTTTAGTTAGCATAGTAAAATTCTTGTAAATCATCGCCGAACAGTGGGTTATTTTGAAAAAACAAAAAAACATATTACAAAGAAGCTGTGTTGAAATTGTTTACAGGAACTTTCATTAAAGATATCTCCACGAGTTCTTGACCAAATTTGATGAAAATTTTTTTATTTTAATTCTACAAATCCATAAAATTCAAATAAAAAAATTTTATTAAATTTGATCAAAAACTCATAGAGATAATATTAATAAAATTTTTAAAAATTAAAATATTTAAGTGACAAAATCGAGGTGATTTACATGTATCATAGTGTGAATAGCAAAAATCCATAGTGCGAATAGCAATTCTCTATTTAAAATATGGTCCAGTGCAAAAACCTTTGTATGCTAAATAAAAATTAATAAAAAATTTTTTTGTATATAAACTTAATAATTTTTTTAAAAAAATATAATTTTTAGAATATTTCCGAATTCAGAACGCCAAATTCTGGGTCCTCAGGTCACAAAAAAATCAGCTAGTTGCGGTAGCATGCAGGCATGAGATACTTACCCAATGTGGTAGAGGCAGCTGCATGGCTTGAGATACGAACTCCCGAGAAGTATGCTAGTAAGAAACTAGATACACCAATTTGGAAGCAGAAAGCGCCTACCTGGAATTACATACACCAAATTGAAAGTAATGATATTAGAAAATGTGGGTAAAGTGGTAGATATGTGAATACTAACGGTTGGTTGGGGAAAAGGGAGATTCAAAAACCAGGCTAGCTATATAAATGGGAGTATGGTAGGCTCTGGTAGGTTTAGGTTATAGATAAATTAGTCCAAGTCTCGGTACTTAGTAAATAGTATAATAATTGTAAAGCAATATATTGTAACGATTAGTATACACTTAATAAAGTCCAGAGGCATGACCTCACCTTAACATTAAAAAAAAATATATATATATAATTTTTAGATTATGGAAAAGTTTATTATAGCTTTTATTTGATTATTTTATATAGAAAATAAAATATTTTATTAATAGCAACTTTTTTCAATATTTATTAATGTAAAAAAATTGATCAAAAATAGTATAGTTTAATTTAAAATCTACAGTATATACTAAGCTAATTTTTCAAAATTATAAAATAATAAAAACAAAATCATAAATTCTATTAAATAATTTCTTTTAAATAAAAAAAGTTTAATTGCTGACCTGGATAAGATTAGCAGAATTTCTATATTAGAAATTGGAGTAAAATGCCAATGACACTCCTATAACATTAACTATATACTAAAATCTGAGCAGAGTCAAATAATAAGTATTTTTTTATTAAGTTAACGACACAAGTCGATTAATTGAAAGTTGTAGAGCTCATCGAGACGAATCTAATGGTGGTTAGATCATCCACCTAGTAGATCTCGAGAAATTATTAAAAAACAATTGGCTGACTATATAAAATCTCTACATATCCGCAGATTTTTGGAATTTACTATTAAAAATTCCAAAAATCTTTAACAGCAAATAACTTTTGTTTCACCAGCCCGTTTTTAATAAAACAACTACCAAAATGTTCACAATAATGAGATGATTCTAATGAACCCAAATTCGCTAAAATCCAATTACTAGATCCAGAGATCGTTAACAATTCATGTCACTTCAGGTATTTTAGGATTGAAAAAACCAATCCTAAAATACCCGAAGTGACACAAATCGTTAACGATATCTGGATCCAGTAATTGGATTTTAGCGATTTTGGATTCATTAGAACCGTCTCATCAATGTGAACATTTTGGTAGTTGTTTCATCAAAAACGGACCAGTGGAACAAAAGTTATTCGCTGTTAAAGATTTTTGGAATTTTTAATAGTAAATTCCAAAAATCTGCGGATATGATGTAAACAATATTTGTTTACATAGAGAATTTACATAATTGGCCAATTGTTTTTTTAATACTTTCTCACGATTTACTGAGCTGATTTGGATGATCTAACTACCGTTAAATGCATCTCGACGAGCTCTACAACTTTCAATTAATCAACATGTGTCGTTAACTTAATAAAAAAATACTTTTCATTTGACTCCGCTCAGATTTTAGCATATAATTAATATCATAGGAATTTTACCCCAATTTCTAATATAGAAATTCTGCCAATCTTATCCAGATCAGCAAATAAACTTTTTTTATTTAAAAGATATTATTTAATAGAATTTATGATTTTGTTTTTATTTTATAATTTTGAAAACTTAGCTTAGTATATAGATTTTAAATTAAACTATACTATTTTTGACAAATTTTTAAATTGAATTGAATAACTTTGAAGCTTAATTTCTCTATAACTTGTAATTCAAATTTAATAAAATTTATAGTATATTTATTATATGCACACCAAGGAGTTTGTGTAATACAAGCACATTACACTGCATATTTGGTCTAAAAATCTAAAAATAGCAAATATATAATTTTTTTTAACCCAACTTTTTTTATTATTTTTTAAATTAAAAAAGTTTTTTATTATTATTTTTTTTTTATCAACTTTAACAGTCTCGCTGGTACTTTATTAATTAGTTTTTATATAATAACCTAAGTTATACATGTAAAAAACCCATGGATTGTAAGTCCAACATTATCCGGCTGCGAAAACCGTGCCCAGATGCAACCTGTCGCACTAACTCCCATAGATATAAATATCTATTGAATTAGGGACTTTGTCAGCCATGTCAAAGACTAACTCTTTTAGATTCTTCCTACCTACGCAACCAGATAGGATAATCTTATCCTAAAAGAAAATAAAACAAGTAAACGAAAAACAAGAAGAAATAAAAGGGGGAAAAACCATTTCAAACCTAAACGACTAACCAAAATATATAAAAAGAAAAATAAAGGAAGTCACAGATAGAAAAAACAAAAAAGAAAACAATGACAGAACTGAAAAGTGTACTATTAAACCTGTACTAGATTGTAAAAATTATATAATACACTAAACGAATGAGTCTCTACTCTATATTCATCTAAGCATTATATATAAAATAGGTAAAATCATAAAAAACCTGTAGAAAAAACCCGTAGAGAAACTTGCGCCTAATAGAACCTTCTGGAAAGAAATTTTGTGTCAGATTTTCCTTCAAAAGACTTCACATGTCATTCATTGTTTATTTCTTTAGACCGGAAACTCACTCATGACTTGAATTAGATTAGGCAGGCGCCTTCCCAATTTGGACGAAGTAAACATTGTTGATCTTTTGGAGAGGGTAAGCTGGATTTCCCACTTTTTGGTGAAATTTCGAAAAGCCCAAGGAGAGATAGAAAGAGTACCAAACTTGTAAAGAGCGTAAGAGTTATGCTTTGAAGAATAATATATCTGACCAAAAGACTACTTCTGCCTAAGCCTCCATAGCTTTTGACAAAAAACTTCAGGGTTGTTGCTCTACTACGTTTTCTATAGTAACGAAGACTTCCACCTGGAGAGCCAAACCCAAAAGGAGAGATCTTTTTCAGCTCTATTTCAGTTGTCTCACATCCGATCTGAAACTCTTTATCCAAGACGCTTCTAGATAAAGCTTTTGTTATATACAAATATACTAACTTCAAAGTTTTTGTATAGGTCGAATTTTTGTGAAAAGATTTGGTACGAGTGATCGTCAGAAAGAGTTTTTTGTCGAGTTTTTTATTATTAATTATAAAAGTATAACTATAATATAATAATAAAAATAATTTTCGGCGAAACATATCTGGGTACTCGTTACTATAGCGGAGAGTACAGTCATTCGCATATTTCTGAATTCGGAACGTCAAATCCTGGGTCCCCAAGTCGCAAAAAAATTAGCTAGTTGTGGCAGCATGCAGGATATTGAAAATGTTAGACCTTTTGAAGTTTTTATCAAAAATACCAACAAAAGGAAGTGAAAACTAAAATAAAAGCCTATAATTTAGTTGATGTTTATCGGATAACGAGCTCATAATTTTAGGGCTTGAGATACTTACCCAATATGGTAAAAGTAGCTGCATGGTTTGAGATACAAACTCCTGAAAAGTACGCTAGTAAGGAACAGGTACACCAATTTGGAAGCAAAAAGCCCCTACCTGGAATTACATACACCAAATTGGAAGTAATGATATTAGGAAATGTGGGTAAAGTGGTGGACATGTGTATACTATTAGTTGGTTGGAGAAAAGGGACGTCCAAAACTAGACTAGCTATATAAATGGGAGTATGGTAGACTCTGGTAGGTTTAGGTTATGGATAAAATAGTCCAAGTCTCAGTACTTAGTAGATAGTATAATAATTGTAAACAATATATTGTAACGATTAATATACACTCAATAAAGTCCAGAGGCATAACCTTACCTTAACATTAAAAAAATAATAATAATAATAATAATAAAAATAATATAAGTAATTAATTTAAAAGCTATTTTATTGAAATATAAAAAAATTATATATATACTATTAATAATTCATTAATTTTTAATTGTAGCAAAAAAATAGTTTAGTCTGACACTACAAAGCAAAGAAGTAGTGGGCAACGACCTAGAGTTTAGTTTTGAGATGTGTTATTATGCTAAGCGTAACTCTTACCAACTCCCTAATATTTGGTACCTTTTGGGCTTCTTTTCGTCACTTCTTGGAACTTTTCGAAATTTCGACAAAAAGTGGGAAATCTAGCTTACTCCCTCTAAAAGATCGGCAATGTTTACTCTGCCCAGATTGGGATGACATCTACCAAATTGGGTTAAGTCAGGAGCGCATTTCAGATTGGCTGAAACAAACAATGAATGATAAGGACACTGAACATATAGGAGCTGAACAGAAAAGAAATTTCTTCTGACGCATCCCTTCAAAATGGCATATCTCAGTTATCTTTCTATTGTTTCTTTACTTTTGTAAATATAGTACTTGGGTAAAGCTATATGCTTTATATAGTCTATATAATTTTTAAAATTAGTTCTTATGAACGATATCAATTTTATTTTCTTTTCTTTGTCTTTTTTGTCTATGTTTCTTTTTGTTTTGTTTACTTTGTTCATTTTGGATGTCGTGTAAGTTTTGTAGTAATACCCCCTTTATATCTCCTTTTGTTTTCTTAAAAAACTATTGTTCGTATGGATTAGGAGGAAATATTCCTTGTCCTAGAGGCTAGGTAAGGAAGATTAAAGGAAGTTAGTAATGTTGACAAGCCTTCTTGAAATGTTAAAGGAAAAGAGAAGATAGGAAGGTAATTTCTAGCTTGTCGTAAAAAGGGGAAGACCTTTGACCTTTTTATTTTGGCTTTAAGTAGCTAGATAAGCTATCTGTTCTAATACCATATGGTATCGGAACAGTGCGGTAGGTCGCATTTAGGTATCCGGGTACTTAGGTACCGACTGGATGGCTGGATGATGCTAAACTTAGTTATTAGGTAGTGCTATGTAGGTACAATTGTTGGTACAATAGTAAATACAAGTATCTTAATAAAGTATTAGCGTGGCAGCTTAAGGTTAAAAAAAAAAAAAATAGTTTAAATTTGGTGTACAAATGTTTTTGCACTGGACCATATAATATATAATAATAATAAATAAAAAAATAACATTTTATATTAAATTGCGAAAACTTGTAAATATTGTATATTTAATAATTTTAAAATATTATAATAATAATAGAAAAAATCTAGAAAGTGCATCTGTGTATTTTGTACCCCTGATGCAGTGTTGTCATGGGACAGCTTTGGACAATAATTTGGACAATTTTGACCAATTTTGGACAATTAAATAAAGTAAACTTACTTAAAATTTTATTAAGATAATCTATTTTAATTTTAACTGGAATATGTTCAGTATCTAAAAAAATATATATAGTACGGGACAGTAAAAGACATCCAATCTATACATATAGGCGCCAATTTTGGGTGCTTATATAATCAATTCTAATTGGCTAATTTTTGTGCAATTGATTTTGATTGGCTAAAAACCTATATATGTTTTCTTTTTTTTATATTAAACACCAATTTTTGAAACTCATATAAACTTTAATGCCTTATAACTTCTTTAAAATTAAAAATAAAAAAAATTCCTTTGACAGAAATGTAGTTTATCTAAAAATCTATCAATTTGTCAAAGGTTTTTAATTTAATTTTTTTTAAAAAAGTTATAACAATTTAAAGATTTACTAATAATAAGTGGATGTCTTTTACTGTCCGGTACCATAGTTATATATTTTTTAGATAAATTTATTAGGAAAAATAAATTTGTTGCACTTACGACATGTCGCACCCCTGCTTCAACCAATCAAATTGCATGATTTTATAGGCAAAAATTTTATTTTTTAAAAATTTAAAATTTTACTTAATAAAGTATAAAATATATATAAAATAGCATGTTATAACATAAAATTTTATTCTGAACAACTTTTTCTAAATCATAAAGATAGATTGTCTTAGTAAAAAAACGTTTTATAAGAAAAATTAAAAATTTTCAAAGTTAGCACATATAACCCTTTTTTTTACTAAAACAATCTACCGTTTTAACTTAGAAAAAGTTGTTTAACATAAAATTTTACATATAATACTTAAATATAAAGATAGATTATTTTAGAAAAAAAAAGTTTTATATGTGCTAACAATTGAAATTTTTAATTTTTCTTATAAAACGTTATTTTTTTACTAAGACAATCTATCTTTATGACTTAGAAAAAGTTGTTCAGAATAAAATTTTACATTATATACTTTGATATTGCTTATTTATTTTTACATTTTACTAGTAAAATTTTTAATTTTTAAAACTTAAAATTTTTTGTTTACAAAATTGTGCGATTTATTGGTCGGAATAAGGGGTGCAACATGCCATGGGTATGACAAACTTCTATTCACAATTTATTAATTATTAAAGCCTGGACAAGCTTTAGACAATCTTGGACATTTGGACAATTTTAAATATGGACAAGTCAAAAAAGGCTTTGGATAGCCAAAATACTACACTAATGTACTAATAATTAATTTTGTGTAAAGTTAAGGTTAGAGTTAGGGTTAAAATTAAAAATTAGTACAAAATCACGAAAGGATCATTTTTTGTTAGAAGTGCAACAGGGGTTTTCCAAGTAAAATTTTGAGATATAAAAATAAGAGGCACAAAGTGCTCAGAGCACTGACTAGTCCTGTTCTAATAATAAATAAAAAAAAAATAAAATTTTATATTAAATTGCGAAAACTTGCAAAAAACTTTCAAAAACCTGTATAACGTTTAAAAATTTGCAAAAAGCATAATTATATAAATATAATAATTATTAATTGATATTATATCAAATATATATTAATTAATATCTATAATCTATATCAGATATATATCGATCACTATCACTATACATATAACATACAACTCTTTTTGACGATCCTTCAAACCAACAATCACCAAACGGATCTGCAACTAAGTGTTTAGTTAGTATAGGAAATAATACACACAACTTCTCTCATAGCGGCTAGGATTAGTAGTCTTAAGCTTGATGAGTCTTCGGATTATTTGGAGAACTGAAATAGAGTTGAAAAAGAACTCCTTTTGGGGTTTTGGCTCCCTGGCAGAAGTCTATAGAACTATTGAACAAGTAGTTGGTATACACCAGAAGTTCATATCAAAAACTTGCAGAAATACTAGTGGAAGCGAGCTACTGGTTTTCTATACTATTCTATACTTTGCAAACTCCTACACTTTTTATACATTGGTTTTTCTGCCTCCAATATGGCTTTTCACAAAATTTTTATCAAAAAGTAGGAATTTCGGCGTACCCTCTCCAAAAGATCAACATTGTTTACCCATCCCAGAATAGAAACTCAAGTCACGAGAAGTCATGAGAAATCACAACACAAGCTGCTGATGTGTTCACGTGTATCGCAATGATTGACGAACATCTATAGAGGGTTTATAGAAAAGTTTTGATTGGCATATCTCAACCTCTTAGTTTGTTTTTTTCCTTATAGTTTTACTTTAGATACAATAATGAGACTTAGTTAATACTATATAATTTTTATGAGCATAGTATATAGGCTTCGATTATACTATTATCTAGATTTGTTTTCTTCTCTCTTTTGTTTTTTCTTTTTGTTATTTTCTTTTTTTTTCTTTTGTTTTTTTTTCCCCTTTTTACTTCCTTTTTGTATTCGTTTTCTATTTTGTCTGTTTTCACTTTTTCCCTTTTTCATGTTCTTTGTGAAGAAAAAAAAATTTAAAGAAAAGAAAAAAAACGGTCTTGATATGGCATACAATACTAGTGTTAGTGATAGTTGGCTATACATTGTACAAAAGTTCAAGCAAGTTCGGGCTCCGACTTGAGACGAAAAGTTGTTATGGCAGATTGCTTTGGGTACCTAGTACTTGAAGAGTTTCTTTTTGATAGAGTTTTAAAAGTAATCAGTGGCAGCATTGTATTACTCTTTCTTAAATAATAAAAAGAAGCAAGATCATTGAACATAAAAAAAAAAAGATTACTATCACTATAGACCCCGAAGAACTCTAATACAACTTAGATGATTCTAAAAAAGGAAATTTTGCATAGAAATTCATTAATTATTGCATTTTGATATAGTAAATTTTCAAATTTTGCTCTATTTTATACATCTATTTGGCTAAAATACTACTAAAATTATACAAACTCAGATCTGAGTTGTATCAGAGTTCTTCGGGGTCCTATCACTATTAATAGAAATCAGCAAAGGTGTTGAATATCAATATATATTTTACCCAGTTAGTATAGGTATATAAAATTTGCCGATGATACAAATATATTGTACAAATAATAAAAAAAAATAAAAATAAATACAAAGCTAAAACTATTAAACAAGCTATTAATAGAAAAAATAGATATCTTAGCAAAAATAAAGCAATTTGTGTTCTTAAGATATCAATTTTCAGATTTATATTATATTATAAGGGGGCATTTATAAATAATGTTATACAAGAGAGAGGAGAGGGTCAAACAAAATATAATGTTTTTTCTAATAAATATGATATTAAAAAAATATAATGTAATTTTTTTATAAAAATTGGTCTAAATTTTGATCTAGTAGTCCAAATTGAATGATTTTAGTACTATTCAATTCATCTTGGTGAAAGGAGTTGAATGGTACCAAAATTATTTTATTTGGATCACTAAATCAGGAGTTATTGGCAAAATACTATTTTATATCTTTTCTTATAAAATACTATATAACCAATAGTTTTTTGTGAATATTTTGTGATCTAGTAATCCAAATGATATGATTTTGGTACTATTGAATTCATCTCACCGAGACGAATCAAATAGTACCAAAATTATCCAAATCAGATCACTATATCACAATATATTTGAGTTTTTGTAAAATTTATATATAAATACTGTATACAGATTTTAAAAAAATTTTTTTACAATATATAGTTTAGGAAGAGGGGTCAAGAGCTATTATATTGGGATATAATGTTATTTATGGATTTTTTTAAATAGTAAAAATAAAAAATTTATAAGAAAAAAAGAAAAATTAGTTGCTTTAATAGTTTAACAAGTTAGAAAAATTTTTAGTAATAAATTTAGATTCTAAAATACTATAGAGTCTATTATATAGAGTCTTTTTTTGTATTTCAACAATTTTTAAATATCAAGATAGTAAACATATTCACTTTAATTAATTAATTTCAAATTCTGTCTAATAGAAGTATTCTATTTTATTGATTTTTATTGATAGTATAGCAAAACTAGTCAACAAAAAATTAAAAAAAAAACACTATGTATTCAATTACAAGCTAATTAATCTAATACTTTGGGATCTGTTAATGATCTTATCAAATATATTTTAAATATAGCCAAATCAAACTTGGTATAGAAACTGGCATTTGGTATCTTAAAACAAACTGTAATTTAAATAAAATAAAAAATTTTATAAAAAATATTAAGCACAAAATAAAAGTAAAACTTCTAGATAGTGTTTTAACTAGAGGTAGTCAAAATTGTATTTTTGCTACTATGCATGCGCATAATATACAGCATGCATGCATATATATGTAGCATAGTTAAAATTTATTATTGGTTTGTAATATCAAAACTAATTAGTTAGGGGCTTTCAGAAATTACGTAATATTTTGTTACTATAGTGCGGGACACCTAAAGGCTTCCCAAACTTTAAAAGCCAATAGCATTTAATATAAAAATAATATCAAAAAAAAATAGGCTGCTATTTTGTAGTTTAACTAATTTACTACAACTTAGCGGCTCAAATTTTTTAAAACTTATTATATATTTTTAATATATATGAGTTTAAAAGTGTGCTATTTTAATATGATACGAAAAAAATTACTTCAAAATGAGACAAGTCACGTGTTTTGGCTCACTGTTATTGGTCAATTTTAAAATATTTTAAAATTAATTTTAAAAATTAATTTTAAAAATTAATTTTTAACCAATCAAAATGCAGGATTTCAAAAACACATCAAATTTGATTATAAATTTTTGAAAATAGGACGTAATAAATTTCAAATTTTACTCCACCCACCCACACCTGATACTCTATTAGCCAATCAAATTTTAATTTTTTAAAATTTATTTATATGGAGGTGAGTCAGTAAAAAAGGTACAAATTTTTTTTAAGTAAAAGTTTTCTTGACTTTAAGCTTAAGTATTTTAACAACTATCTTAATAAATTTAATAAATTTATTTTTATTTTAATTTCATATAATTTAAGATTAAAATAAAAAAAAATTTTTAGCAAATTTGATTAAATGGTTGTTAAAATATTTTAATTTAAAATTAAAAAAATTTTATTAAAAATGATTTGGCCCTTTTCTACTGACTCACCACTGACTCATCCCCATATGTTTTAATTTATGAAATTGATAATAACTATTGCTCTACTGGACCAATTTAGATGATTTAACTACCAAAATGTTCGTCTCGCTGAAACAATTCTAACAAGCCCAAAATCGTCAAAATCTATTTACAGGGTCCCAAGATCATTCAACTTTTGTGTAATTTTAATAGTAATTTTTTAGAATCACTAAGTAAATTTCTTTAGTATTGAATAACTTTTGTTCCACTAGCCCATTTTGGATGATTTAACTACCAAAATGTTCGTCTTAGTGAAATGATTCTAACAAGCCCAAAATCACTAATTCTAATTACAGGATTCCAAGATTGATAAAGATTTTATTGTTTATCTAACAATACAAATCTTTATTGTCTTGGAATCCTGTGATTAGAATTTAGCGATTTTGGGCTCATTAAAATTGTCTCACTGAGATGAACATTTTGGTAGTTAAATCATTCAAAATGGGCCAGTGAATCAAAAATTATTCAATATTAAAGAAATTTACTTAGTGATTCTAAAAAATCACTATTAAAATTACACAAAAGTTGAACAATCTTGGGACCCTGTAATTAGATTTTAATGATTTTGGCTTGTTAGAATCGTCTCAGTGAGATGAACATTTTGGTAGTTAAATCATCTAAATTGGTCCAGTAGAACAATAGTTATTAATAATTTTATAATTTTATACTTTTGGCCAGAATTATAAAAATTTGACCAGAATTATATTATAATCTGATATTTTCAGGACTCTACCTACCCACCAAAAAATTATGTAATTTCTGAAAGCCCCTTTACAAAAAAATTTTCAATAAAATTTATATTAGTTATATATAAAAAGTAGCTTGAATTCTTAATAATTAAAAATTGAAATGATATATAATTTTACCTTTTTATTTATGCTAATTTATTTAAAAATTCATACTTATCTACTTAATAGATTATATTATATATTAAAGCTTTTATTTGAATTAATATAATTAATTGATGATCTGCCACAAATCGATAGTGTGATCATAGTGTAACGTGACGCAGATCCTTACTATTTGTTGATATGTAAATCTTAAAATGTAGGAATTTTTTTGTCCACCCAAGGTAAACATTTTTTCTTATTAAGTTAAGGAGTCATGTCTACTAAGTGAAAATTGTAGAGCTCATCGAGACGAGTCTAGTGGTAGTTAGATCACTGAAATCGGACCAGTAGATGATGAGATACCTTCAAAAAACGATTGGCTGACTATATGTAAACAATAGGTTTGTTTACACAAAATTTTACATAGTCGACCAATCGTTTTTTGAAGTTATCTTATTATCAACTGGTCAGATTTCGATGATCTAACTACCATTAGACTCGTCTCGATGAGTTCTACAATTTTCACTTAGTAAACACGACTCATTAACTTAGTAAGAAAAAAAGTTTTCTAAGTTTTCCTTAGGTCACCAAAAATATTCCTATATTATAGGATTTACATAGTAATTTGCGTCATGTTACACTATGATCACACTATCGATTTGTGGCGGATCATCAATTAAAAAAATATTGTGCACAAGAATTATAATTATTTTTTTCAAAATATAAATTTAAAATTTGGCAAAGTTTTTTTTTAAGAGCTTGTACAAATAAATAATATATAACAGAGTGAAACCCATGTCATGAATTAAATAAAATCAACTATAATCATCATGTAAGAGTAAAACTGTTTTATATTATAAAGCAAAAATCAAAAATATGGAATTTATCAATACTTACTAACTCACAACTAAAAATGTGATTTTGCTTAAATTGGTTAGTTCGTGTTTGATACCTAATCAAACACTGTTCTGAAGCACATGAATATTAATTATGTTTGCTCAAACATGTTAGTTTAAGACATCAAATTCAATAATAAACTTGCTCATAAGCTCGATTTTGAACTCTACTGAGCTTTATTTTACATAATTAAATTTATATAATTAAAAAACTTGTGTTTAGGGACAAGCAGAGCAGAATTATATAGCAATAGTATTATTATTATTTTTTTTTGTATAGGCATTTTGGTATATAGATTGTTAAACTATACGCATGCATAATGCATACATGCATGCATCCATGCACATGGTGCCCACCTCTAGTTTTAACAAACCAGTCTAGAAAAAATAACTATTGTTCAAATACTTTAGAATGCTAATATACTAGAAAATTCTATTATAAATATATGGAACATAAAAGAACTTGAATATCTCTTATATAGATCATAACTAGATTTTGGTCAATTTTGATCTAATTTGCTAAAAATGACAAAAAACTTTATTTATTTAAATAATTTTTGATCTAGTAATCAGAATTAAATAAACTTTCTTTGTTAAATGCACCTTATTAAGAGCTTTATTTTAAAAAAAAGTTCATTCAAATTAGAATACTAAATGCCAAGATAATTGCAAAAAACTGTTTTTTGCTTTTTAAATTTTACTAAAATATATAAAGTATAATCTATGTACTAAATGTTTGGGTTCTAACATAAAAGTTTACAAGATATATACCAGTATGCATATAAAACTATAAATGAAAGTCAAAAATTAATACAATAAAAACTTTGATTGCTTTGATTAATACAATAGAAACATAAGCCCAATGAATCAAGAAACTTCTTCAGTATTTAATAAAAGTACTGGATTTCATATTATATTAATACAAATGCTATATAAGATATTAATATAGTTCAAGGTATTCAAGACAGTAAATTTCAAATATAACATTCTATTTTTAATAACTATCAATTCACAAATATTACATTTTATTTATTACAATAATTTTTTCTATAAAAAATTTCTTTGTATAGCAATTTGAAACTAGCAATAGAAATTTTATTAGTAATTAAATAAATATTTGCACTATCACTACAATTTAAACTGTTTTAATTATTTAGTTTATTAATCCGTTTAATATGAATTATAAAATTAAATAGTTATTATATAATATGTCCTTCATGCAATACAATTTTTAATGTAAAGAATTCAAAACAATCGTAAATATAAAAAATAAAGTATTTACCTGATCCGAGAGATGTTAGGCCATGGAATAAATTTGATATTTTCACAGGTGTATCACGGGCAACCATTAGGAGACATGGGATAAATAATATAATTGTATTAAATATATAACTACAGATATACAGTAAAAGATAACTACAGTAAAACCTCTCTAAGTGCACATTCTATAAGTGCACGCACTATGTAAATCTTCTCTAAATGCACGGCATAACTTGGTCCCAACTTATAAGAGCATTATATATTTTACTCTCTATAAATGCACACTCTCTTTAAGTGCACGTTTTGCTTTTTTTTGACTATGGTCCCGAGGGGGATGCACTTATAGAGGTTTTACTGTATAAAGATTCAACTATATATTATTATCATATTGTTTAAAAATAATATTAAAAAGTTTTTTTTTTGTAGTAAAAAACCCCAAAATGAAAATTTCCTATGTAGATCGCAAGATCAGGGGTAGCATTTGTGTAACATGAAATCGAAGGTTTTTTCAAACCATCGCCGATAACTTAAAATTTTGCCTAGAAAATTACATTTTACGCTCTAATAAAAAATTCCTTTATAACATTTCTTATCCCCGACCAAACCCTAACCCTAACCCTAACGCAAATTTGCCACCAGGCGTCATATAGATTTTCTCTTTTGTACACTGGCTTAAAATCAATAGTAAAAAATTCTTTTAAAAAATATTAAAAATTTTAATGCCGATCGTTTAGAAAACAGTAATAATAAAAATTAAAGTTTTACTAAATATAGATCTATTATGTCTAATTGGTTAAAAATGCGTTAGACAATAAAAAACATATAAGCAGACATTTGTAAGGTAAGATATATTAAGTTTGGGTATTGATATCTATGCGTCACTACAATATATTATTTGTCACTAATGTTTGAGGCCTTGGAATGAAAAAATTTGCAATACTATTTATAAGTATACTGTATATGCAAATTGCAAATTTTTATGTTCGTGCCTTAATCTCAAACTGTTTCGCACTACATAAACAATACTCAGATCTCCGTAATTCAACTTTGTTTCACATATAAATCAGTTGTCAATTTTTATTAAGATCGGTAATTATGCCCAAAAGTATTAGTGTATAATTGCTAAGCATAGAACCACAGATGCCCAAAATCAAACGTGTAAGAAAAGCAGTTTTCTTTCACTGTAATACAAAAAAAAAAAAGCTAATGTTATTTCTGCAATATAACTGCTTACGAAATGGGGTTGCCTAAATAGTGGCGTAAGAACACTTAATACAGTCCTAAGACCTCCCGGGACTGTCATTAGACCATACAATTAACATCTTAGATAAAACTATGATAAATCTATAGTAGCTCATTTAATATTATTATTGATTGATTATGAGTGTTTATGTGTGCATATATCAAGTTGAGTAGAAAGCAGAGGTGTAATTTAAAAATTTCAAAACAAACTCCTATTAAAGTCCTTCAACTCACAGGAATACTTTAAGCCTTAGCAGCTGTAGAAGGAGTCTTACTGCCTTTAGTAGCTTTCTTTGGAGCTGGAGCCACGGCACCACTTGCAGCCTTGCCCTTTTCACCTTTCTTCTTCGGGAGCAATTCGATGTGAATGTTCGGAAGGACACCACCTTCAGAGATGTGAACGTTCTTCAGTAAGATATTCAGTTCTTCGTCATTTCGAATAGCAAGTTGTAAATGCCTTGGAATAATTCTCTGTTTCTTATTATCACGAGCAGCATTGCCAGCAAGTTCAAGGACTTCAGCGGTCAAATACTCTATGACTGCGGCCAAATAGACAGGTGCACCGGCTCCGACTCGGTCCGCATATCGGCCTTTCTTTAATAGACGACCCATACGTCCAACCGGGAAAGTGAGACCTATAAAATCATTTTTGATTAAGTTTATATACATATTCCCCTGTTTACAGGATTCGTAATAGAAAAGGATAAAAATTCAAGAATTTCACCTGCTTTGACACTCTTGGATGTTTTTTGAGTGCTCGAACTTGCTTTAGCACCAACTTTTGATGGGCGTTGTTTAGTAGTAGCCTATTGCAAAACCACAAATATATTTTCGCAATGATTGTATTTTTATTTTGTGGTTCAAACCATTTTTCTAGTTTCGTTCATCTCGAGTAATTTTGCTTCTTCCCAACAAAATAAAATAAAAGTAAAAGCGTTTTGCCCACCCTAGCCTTTCCACTAGCATCTTCTGAAACAGGATTACTAGTTACTGTAGTTTCAGAAGGACGTGCGCGAGAACTTCTTGCAGCTGCGTCGACTTTCTCTGTGCTAGACATATTCAAATTTTATTGATGTGAATAAAGAAGAAGAATGTATTTTATGTGAGTATGAGTACGTACATAACCCTATGTCGTATAAATAAGCATAAAAGGAAATGATGGGTGATACAAAGGATGATGCATTTTGGACTTTCTGAACGAACAAAACGATAGGAACAAACGCGATTGCATAAACGCGCTAAATGACAATAGTAAATTTCTAATTTTATTCAAATTCAAGCAATTTATTTTCGTAAACAAAAAGAAAAACAAATAGGGAATTAGTTTTAGCGCTTCCGCACGACAGTGCATTTTTTTTTTTGATTCCCAAGCATCACTATGCAAAATTGTCTATCGGGGATGATGCTGAAATCGGATGATGCTGAAATTTGGGGTCACCAGGATCATCATCATCTCCGACACATATTATTGTATAAAAACTTTGACTTTGTTAATTGAAATTTTTTTTATACTATATTACACAGTAATATCATATTAATAGTTAAGTTGTTGATATACAATTCAGTATTTTTTTTTATCTAAAACCATGCTGGGTTTATAATATGTGGGTAGGTTTCTTTAAAAAAAAAAAAATAAAATAAAATAAAGTAGCATCAAAAATGTGTTGTATAGAGAATTTGTAGCAAAAGTCAATAGCAAAAAAGTAGTACAGCTTACTGTATAATATACTATAACTATAATAGTACAATATAAAACCTTATTATAATTACCAACTTGGAAAACAAAGAATCTGATGATTATAAAAAGTGTGACTATATGGCAGGGTTGGCAATGGATATACTCCATTGAGAAAATTGCCAATAGAGCCAATAAAAAACCTAATAGAGCAAATAGAAAAAAGTCAATAGAGAATAGAAATCTCCAACTCAATATACTATTGATTTAAACAATATCAATAGAGCTATTGGCTTTTATTAGCTTTATTCAGAAATTATTCTTAATATGGTACAAATAGTTTAGTTGCATCAAATTTTTATAGTAGTGCTAAAAATTTTATCAATTATTTACAAATTTAATTGGATATGTTTTTTAATTTTTTTATATATGGGGTAAGTTAATAAAAAAGAAACCAATTTTTCCAAGTAAAAGTTTTCTTGACTTTAAGCTTAAATATCTTAATAACTATTTTAATAAATTTAATAAATTTTTTTTTATTTTAATTTTCAAAATCAAAGTAACAAAATTTTTAGCGAATTTGATTAAATAGTTATTAAGATATTTTAATTTAAAATATCAAAAATTTTATTAAAAATAATTGTTTCTTTTTTAGTAACTCACCTTCATATAGTACTAAAAATTTTAAAAAACTTATAAATTTAAAATTATATCTTTTTAATACATCAGCAAAATAAATATATGAAATCTTTTAAAAGAAATTGCATGCTGAAATCTTTCAAAAGAATTGTGATTAATACAAAATCTTTTGAAAGAACCACAATCTTTTGAAAGATTTCAGTATGCATTTCTTTTAAAATATTTCGAAATATATTGCATAATATTGCAAAATAAAAAATATTGCGAAATATTGTGATATAGGACAAATAAAACAATGCAAATCTCTATCTAATTATCTCATTTCAGGGGTCACAGAAGGTAATATTTCGCATATTATCATGTAAATTTGCAGTTTTTCACAATTTTTCACAATTTTTTGCATATTTTCAAAAATTTTTAAAATTTTTGCATTATCAAATTTTATATTTTTATTTATTATTATATTTTATTTATTATTATATTTTTATTTATTATTATATTTTTATTTATTATTATATTTTTATTTATTATTATTATATATTATATATATTACATTTTAAATATTTTTAATCAATATTATGTATTTTATTATATATTATATTTTATTATTATACATTCTTTATAGTATTATTTTTACATTATTATATATTATTTTAACTACTTTCGCACTTCATCGTATCTAATTCTATTACTATATACAAAAAACTAGCCCTACACACTTATTTTTCGCTCAGCCCATAGTTAGCTATTATTTTTGCTTCTTTGTTTTCTATCATTTTTGCTTTGGCTATTTTTTTGGTTTGCTATAACTTCGTTTCGCTCTCTTTTTCTAAATACTTTCTAAAATAGTAAAGAAGTGAAAAAAATAAAAAAGACTATTTCTCAGAAGTGTTGGTGTTCTTGCAAATTGCTGAAGAAATTTTGTAAAGTGCTAGAAAAGTCGCAAAAAGTTAGAAATAAATAAAATTAAATAAAAATTAAAAAAATAAGTAAAAAAAAAAACAAGTAAAAAAACAAAAAATGTAAGCAAACTAATAAAAAAAAATAAACAAAGCCCCAAATCTTCATTTCTCTGAAATAAGAGTTTGCATTCTTGCAAATTCAAAAATTGCGAAAGCCAGGTTAATGTATTTGCAAAATGCCAAAAAAGTTACGAAGAGCTGAAAAAGTCTGTATTTGTTTTCTTTCTAAGTGCTAGAAAGTACTGTAAGGGTTCGTTCTTGCAAAGTGTCAAAATAAAATAAATTAATAAAAAATAAAACAAAAAAAAACAAAAACAAAAAACATGAAACAAAAAAAAAATAAAGTGAAACCTTGCAAAAACTTGCATTCATTTCTTTAAAGAAACCTTCCTGAAAATTTATAAATTGCTAGGAAAATCAGTTGTGTGTTTTTGCAAAGTTTCAGAAGTCTGAATAGTACCAAAAAGTTGTTGGTTTTCTTGCAAAGGACTGGTGTTCTTGTAAAATATGAAAAAAATTAAAAATAAATAAATAAAAAAAAAGAAAAACCAACCAAAAGCAAAAAAATGTGAACCCAAAAAAAAAATAAACAAAAATAAAAAAACAAACTGAAATAAAAAACAATATAAATAAAAGATCTAATTTATAAACAAAAGATCTAATCTGATCTTGTAATACAGATTTGCAGATTAATTTTGATATATTCGAAGTATTTCGAATATAGTCCAATGCGTCCTTGGTATGACCCAGGTTACATCTACTGATCCAGCCAGTCCACTCAAAAATATTTCAAATTCACTTTTGAAAACATTTTTGAAATATTTTGAAATCTGAAATATTTCAAAATATATTGCGAAATGTTTTGAAATATATTGCATATGCAAAATCTTTTAAAAAAATTTGCAGGTTCACAAGATTTTTTAAAAAATTGCACTACTATAAATTTGCCAATCCTAGTAAGCAAAAAATACTTAAAATAAAATATATACAGTTAACCCTTTATAAGTGCACTATGTAGTATAGTGACTTGAACCGAGTAACAAAATCATCAATTGGTTAATCGACTAACATAACTGAACATAATCGGTTAACTGAGATTATTTTGGTTGGCCTGGGTTAACCGAATTATCCGAGTTAACTAGCTCAACCAAGTAGTGATTTAAGCTGAGAAAATCGGTTAACCGATAGATGACAACCAATTGCAACTAATTAAAAATACTTCATGTTTTACTTTCAGGAATTATCGGACCTTTACTCAAATTTTTATTTTTGTTCATTCATTTTCTTTTTGGAACTTTTCAAAATCTTTGCTCATTCCTGATATCATTTATATTTTGTCAACCAATTATCGATTTTTGGTTGCACAGGTCAACCAATTATCGATTCTCAACCAGTTGTACAGGTCAACCGATTAAGTATTTGCTCAACTGGTTACCCGAAATTTACTCAGTTCGGGTTGGTTAACTGATTATAACCCAACTGGTTCAAATCACTAATGTAGAGATAGCAAAAAATTGTGCATTTAGAAAAATATTGTATTTAGGGAGTAAAAATCTATAAGTGCATATATAGCAGAGACACAACAAAACTGTGCATTTATGAAGTTATTGTATTTATAGAGATTGCATTTATGAAGGTCTGACTGCAGTTTAATAAACTTTGTCAAAAGTAGTAATTGTACTTGGCCAAAAAAATATTACTTGGTTAACTAGCAAGTAAATCCACAGGTTACTTAAGTAATTAATAAATATACCAGATATAAAATCTTACTCATTTTACTTGAGTAAGCTGTCATGTAATTGGTTACAAAAATTATTGTAACCAATATTTTCATATTATAAAATTTGTTTAGTAACATAAAACAAGTAATTTAAGTTATAGTATTAGTCAAGGGACATGTTCAGCTAAGTGCAATTACTTATAGATCAAATGAGTTGACTCTCCAATTTTATATTGATATGTAAAATTATACAAAAAAATCATTTAAATTGAATTTATTTAAAAGCATATATATAAAAGTCTCTTTAAATTTTAAATATATATTCTTTGGCATTTAATTGTCCGGAGCATAGCGGAGGACTCTCTGTTTTTACGACAATCAGTGATAAATTAGTGTCACTTGATCTTGTCTGTCTGTGCCTTCTGCATTTATGATTGGCTGAATATACTGTATGACCTATATTACACTACAATACTCCTGTTTTTCAATTGTCAATATTCAAACGTTCTACTTTTAACAGAGTTATAAGTGCTTCTCTACTTCCTCAGTATCATAGAAGTATGCCTAATCAATTATATAAATAAAATTATAAATATTGGTTGAAAATTATTAATAGTAGCTCCGGACTTACAATGCTGCGCATTTCCTAGTACTATTTTGTTTAAAGTTTTAGTTCTTAATTTGAAGTAAAGGGACGAGAAACTTCCACTAAAGTTGATCAATTTTTTACTATGTTCTTTAGGTCAAATGAGTGACTCACTCTATATAATAATATGATTAGTTAAATTAATCTTTTAAAAATATGAAAGATGCTATTAAGTAAAGGCTTCTTGTGCTCTAATTAAAAGTTAAAGAGAAGGTTCTTCTAATTCTAATGGTAGTTAAATAATTAAAATTGGTTTGGTAGAGTCCAAGTTACTTGAGATCAAAGAAGAGAACATAAGAATCTGCAAATTCCCTATTTTTTTTTTTTAACTTAGGCAGTCTCACCAACACTTTTATTTAAAATGATTGTATTTGTAACCAATACAGATAATTATTTAAATTCCAAGTCCAACATCATCCAACATTTTGCATATTTCAACAAATTTTTAAATATGATCTGCCGCACTGTTTCAAACTTATTTTTGAATCAGAACGCTATATCATGACTGCCTACTTATTAAACCTTCTTCTCTTAGCTTACTAAGTAAAGGTATTTTACTAGAAAAAAAACATATAATGAAATAAAAGAAGAAATATAAAAGGAGATAACCAATACTATCTAAACGAAAGACCAAATAAAATTAGATAAAACAAATAGAAAGAAAAGAAAAAGACCTTGGTACTACCATCTTAAATAGGAGCAATAGCGCAGTTGTGTAAGTTACACAAACAAATCCAAGGGACCGGAACAATTGAAACCTGTTTGGCAAGCTCCGAGCAGGAAGGTAAGGAATATCCTTCTATAGTGCTACAGAAGCCCTTCCAACTGGAGACCAAGGAACTAAACAAAATATACCCTATGGCAAAAAGGAACACCAACCTGGCCACTGAAGTGTACCGGAGGAAAAGGACCTACGTTTTGGAAGTAGAATACCAAGAAAAGAGCATTCATCGGTACATAAAGCCAGGCAGACCAATCCTTCTGGGCTAACTGGTTTGGTAGTTTGGGAGGGATTGGTATAAAGTTAGAGGTATCAGATATGTACTGGGAACCAGAATAAACCTTACAAGGGCAGATGAAACTGACCGGCTGACAAGAAGTAGAAGCATGGAGGCGTATACGTGTCAAAGCCCAATAGAGCTCTAGGTGCACTCATATGGGAATCTTAGAACGTTAAGAGGATCTAGAACCACTAATGCCAGGTATAGCTAGTATAAGTTCATGTAAGAGTACAAAAGTCAGGTTGGCTAAGCTTCATGTTGCCATCCAACTATATTTGGGACTGGAAAATTCGACAAAACAAGCCTGTATACTCGTCACCATAGCGGAAAGTACAGTTGTTCGCATATTTCTGAATTTGGAATATTAAATCCTAAGTCCCCAAGTTGCAGGAAAATTGGCTAGTTGCGGCAGCATACAGGCTTGAGATACTTACCCAATGTGGTAGAGGCAGCTGTATGGCTTGAGATACAAACTCCCAAAAAGTACACCAGCAAGAAACTGGGTATACCAATTTGGAAGCAGAAAGTGCCTACCTAAAATCACATACACCAAATTGAAAGTAATGATATTAGGAAATGTGAGTAAAGTGGTGGACATGTGAACACTAACTATTGGCTAGGGAAAAGGAACGTCCAAAAACCAGGCTAGCTATATAAATAGGAGTATAATAGGCTCTAGTAGGTTTAGGTTATGGATAAAATAGTCCAAGTCTCGGTACTTAGTAGATAGTATAAAAATTGTAAATATACATCCAATAAAGTTCAAAGGCATAACTTCACCTTAACAATAATAAAAAAAAAAAAAAAAACCAAAAAGTGACAGTACATGATAGTATAGTGCCGCAAAGAGATATATAAAACAGATAAAAAAAACAAAACAAACAGAAAGAAAAAAAAACACTATTTGTAATCAATAAAAAAAATTATATAATACTGCACAAAAAAAGCCTCGCCAAAGTATTATATATACATAAAAGAAAAAACTAAAGAAACATTCTGGAATTTAATTTTTGCAGATCTGCCTACTCCATTGCACTATGTCCTATTACATATTCATTCCTGTTTATCTACCTGCATACCTTTTTCTCAATTAGAATAGAAACAACAATGCCGATTTTTTGGAGTAGGTAAGCTGAGTTTCCTACTTTTCGTTAATTAAAAATTTCAGAAAAAACAACTTTTAGCGAAAATATGATAGCGGCTATATGGCCAAATATGTTCTTATAACCAAAAACCTTAAAGAGAGTGTGAAAACTATTTTTCTTAGTTCACCACCTAGCTATACTATAACCCCTTCGTCGACGAATAAGAACTTCTACTAGAATTTCTTGAACCAAGGCATCCACTATCAGTTATCTTGTACAACTGATGCTTCTGGCTTGCGTGCTGAATATACAAAGAAGTTCCTAGAAACAGCAAAGAAGGTTGATCTTTATAAAAATCAGTATTAATAGCTGCTTCGTTTTTTACTAACAAACATTTTTTGTTTTTCTTTTGTTCAGAAATTTGTACAAGTGATCGATAGGAAGAGTTGTAAATTCTGCAAATTCACTGTTATACAAAGTATTATACTTTGTTTAATAGTGAATTTGCAGATCTTTATATTCTCTTCTTTGATCTCAAGTATCTTTGGTTTCACCAAGACAATTTTGATAATTTAACTACCATTAGAATCAGGAGAACCTCCTCTTTAACTTTTAATAGCATAGTGAACATTTGATTTGATTGACTTGAAGGTCACTGGGTTATACAATATAAAAACATTTTTAAAGTAACCTTTACTATGAAAAACCCTATCGTCAATTGACAATTTGTAGTTTTATATAATAAAATTTTTTTAAACTATATAATAGTGTTCTTCAACTCTTTGTACATTTTTTGTAAAAAAAGATTAGTATAGATCAAATACAGAATATGATATGTAACAAATGAATTAATTAGCTATTAGTCATTATATAAACTTGAATACTAGCGAAAAAATACAATAGTCTGAAGTTTTAGTACCGTGGATTAACTTTTTTAAACAAATTATTGATATTATTAACATTTATATATATTAAAAGAGAACTACAAAAGTGTGAGCCAATTGATTAAGTAAATCGAAAAGCATTACTATAAAAAATTACTCTGAATCATTTGATCTTCATATTATTCTTTACATAACACATTGACCAAATATTATCTGTTGCACAAAAAAAGGACAAGTTTAAATTAATGATTTAGAAAAGTGTAAAATTTAGATTACATGTTCTTTTTTGTAGCAAATTAGAAATATTAATCATTATAGCTCTTAATTATTAATATTACAGTATATTTATTATTTTTAAGGTTTACAAAAGAATTTTATAGTTGGACAAATGAGTAACAAAAAGTAGAAAACAAGAAAATTGGTTTTAATAAGTTATTTTAAAACTTTAAATTAAAATATCTTGACAACTATTAAACCAAATCTAATAAATTTTTTTTTATTTTAATTCTATAACTATAAAATTAAAATAAAAAAAATTTTATCAAGTTTGTTTTAAGGGTAGAAGGTACTATTTTAAAATTATATATAAACTTAATGGTAAATTTTTTTATATTTAATTTTATGAAAAATTATAATAAATAAACTAATTATATTTTAAGCCAAGTTTGTAGTGCAGGTTTTTCTGATTCTAATAATAGTAAAATCATTAAAATTGGTTAAAAACTCAGTAAGATATGAAATTTTAAAGATTGGGTATTAAAATTTAGTAATAAAACTAACTTATAAATTTACGTAAATTGACCAATCAGCATTAGCAATTTTGTGCAACCCAGAAAATTTTTGGCCACCCCAGAAAAACTTTATGATATATACAAGTATATTTTTTTAAAATATAATAATAGTTCAAAATTTTACCATAATAGATAAATTGTTTTATTTATATTTTGTAAAATTTTAATAAAAATTTGTTGTAATTTAAAAAAGTTTTATTAGTAGCATATGTTAATTTTCTATGAAAATTTCAAAATACCATATAAAAACTATATAAAAATGATCTACGTACCCTCTACCCTTAATAGTTGTTAAGATATTTTAATTTAAAGCCTAAAAAAATTTATTTAAAAACAATTTCTTTGATTTCTACTTTTGACCACCCAAGTGACAATCGTAACATTGATCAATTGACTCAACAAATACAACTTAATAGTGGTAAGCTAGGATGCCCACTTTTTGGTAAAAATTTTGAAAAATCCAAAAAGGCGAAAGATGGCGCTTGAAACAAACTTAAAGGAAAGTATAAAAAGATAAAACTCATTTTCTTGTTGTTCACTACTGTTTTATCACAAAAGCCTTTGTCAGACAAAGACACTATACTATGTTTATATCTCCACTAAAATTTTCTGTACAAGGGCGCCACGCCACCTCCTGCCAGTTATCTTATAAGAGAACGTTTCTGGCTTGCATGCCGAATATACAAAAGAGTCCCAGAAGAGAGGGCCATTGACCTTTATAAAAACTATATTTTTGTGTTATCCTACTATACATAACATATAGGCAACTCTCTAACAAGAACTTTTTGTGTTTTTTTTTGTCGGAAATTTGGACCAAGTGATTGTCGGAAAGAGTTGTGATGATGTGCAGGTATATTAGATTTTTATATAGTAATAAAAAAATACTACTGATAAATTTTTTTAAGTTTTGCTTGACCAATTTGTATAAAATTTATATAATAGGTAGTTTTAAATAGTTTGTTTATAATAATGAAGTTGCGCAATATCCATTGTTTTAAAAAAAATTAACTTTATATATAATTATATTTTTGTAGGACGCTATATGATTTTTGTAGGTTGTACAAAAAATTGATTGGTTAGATCATATGATGTTTACATGTAAATCATATGATATCATAATTTGGTTACACAAAGTTGATCTACAATAAATTTTATGAAATTGGAAATTTGTACACCCTATCCTTAAAATTAAGAAAATATAACAGACCTAGGTCTTTTATATAGCAGTTTATAGTATTACTTCTAATTATATTATTGTCCAGAGTGAAGTGAAGGACCTTTAGTTTCTTTGTATTGTGATACAAAAGTTACTTTCTTGATGCATCACATATTAAAATATCAAAAACATAATTTTGTATTTTTTGTCTGTTCACTCACATGATTTTTAAACTATTTTTAATTGGATATATACCAAATTATAGAATTAATCATAACTTTTGTTCAACTAGTCCATTTTGAATAATTTAACTACTATAATATTCATCTCAATAAGATGATTATAATTAGGGCAGTGTCATTAATCACCTGATTATTTTTTATCAGAGGCCTACCCCCCTCCCTCTTCCTTAATATATAAATAGTCAGGTTCTTATATATAATTTCAACTTTTTTTACCCCCCTCCCCCCCTAAAAAATCACCTGATTTTTGTTACTCCCCTTAGCTCAAAATCATTAAAATCTTTTGTAAATTTATTTAACATCAAATAAGCCTTGATTTATCAGCTTGTTTTAAATGATTTAACTACCAAAATGTTCATCTCAGTGAGATGATTTTAACAAGTTCAAAATTATTAAATTCTAATCACAGGATTCCAAAATTAATAAAGATTTGTATTGTTAGACAATTATTAGTTTAAAACTAATTTTGATTAAATAATTGTCAAATTTTTATCAATCTTGGGATCCTATAATTGAAATTTAACAATTTTGAGCTTGTTAAAATTGTTTTACTAAGACAAACATTTTGGTAGTTAAATCATTTAAAACAGGCTAGTGGATCAAAAGTTATTCAATATTAAAGAACTTTACTTAGTGATTTTAAAAATTACTATTAAAATTACACAAAAGTTGAATGATCTTGGGATCCTGTAATAGGACCCCAGATATCTAGTATAGAGATTATATTTTAAGTTTTCAGCAAAAACCCCTGAAATTTGAGAAGCAAAAAAACAGTTTTTGGCAATTATCTTGGCATTTAGTGGTCCAATTTGAATGAACTTTTTTTAAAAATGAAGCTCTCAGTGAGGCATATCTAACAAAAAAAAGTTCATTCAATTCTGATTACTAGATTAAAAGTTATTTTAAAAAAATGTAGATTTATAGTTTTTATCAATTGAGCCAAAATTGGCAAAATCCAAATATGATCTATATGAAAGATGTCCAGGGTCCTCCTGTAATTAAATTTTAATAATTTTGGTTTTATTAGAATTGTTTCATTGAGATGAGCATTTTGATAGTTAAATTATTTAAAATGAATAGTGGATCAAAAATTATTATTATATATACTATATAGTAAGAAATAGCAAACTTTTTTAATTATTTTATTTATATAAATATTTAGCTCCAGACAAACAATACTATGTATTTACCTAGTAAATATAGTCTGAGAAGTCTACAACTTTTTTTAGTCAGGCCTAAATCAGAGATAAAATAGCTTTAGTTTTTTTTTTAATATATAGTACCAGATAGCAAGAAACATCTATTTTTTATATATAAATATAAAAATGATTATAAATTAATAATTTTAAAAAAAATAATAATAGAAAACTCTCTCTGTTTATCACTTGTACACAAACTTTATCCAACTCTTTTGCTCAAAAAATCTCTATAACTTAGAAATTTATTAAGTAAACCTATTTTTATTTTCAAAAAATCTTGATCTACACACAATTTTACATATAATAGCTAAGTTTCAAACAAATAATAGCTAAACTTAACAAGAAAATTTACTTGTTGGCCTTTGGGCCTTCCAAACTGGTTTTTTCTAAGTCTTTCTAAAACCACCTTCTAACCTTTTTCTACAAACTTAGAAAAAGTTTTAAACCAAACTTTTCTCTTTAAAACAAGCTATAATAGATTACTATAGCCTTAAAATTAACAAAGTTATTTTAAAATTTGTTTTAACTCTATCCAACTTTTACTTTGTCTCCTTTTTACTTTTTACCCCTAAAAAACTACTTAAATTCGTTTTTGTGTAACTTTCTACTGCGTAACCCACATTTTACAAGCTCAAAATTTTAGTGGTTCTCTTATAATTACACTAAATATTTAATTTGTACAAAGTAACCTTTCTGCACCAACCATATTAGAGCTACACAAAGTAACCTTGTACCATACCAGCCATACTAGCCACACCAGCCATAGTTACACAAGCCATGCAAGCCATATATTATTTTAGTGAAACTACAAGCCCTTTCTTTGGCGCAACATTACACAAAATAATTTTTACCTCATTGTGAAGCTCTCTTTACTCTCTATTAGTCTACTCTAATTATATAATCCAATATTCTCTTTATAATTAATAATTTTTAAATTTATTCTACTTTAT
>QKWP01000626.1:0-11159 GCA_003550325.1 Gigaspora rosea
TTAATAGAATCAGTAATATATCATTAAGAAGTATATAATATCACTAATTTATCGTTATATATCAACGTAAAATAATAAAATATCAGCATAAATTTTGATTTTAACTACTCAGTATTATATCTTCTTATAATATAGTTGTTCATTAGAATATCAGTTTATATCGTAAGCCGATATTTAGTTGTTATATCAACCTTAATAATATCAGCCTTTTTTTGGTTTATATTTTAAAAAATTAATATGTCAACAAGATATCGAATGGCAGATATATATATGGTTATATTAATTAGCCAAATATCTTTTACCTGATTTTATAATGTTTGGTTTGTTACATATTGCCTATAATCTTCTCAATATCGGCCTATCAAATTAAAAAATTTCGACCAGTGTCACCTAGTACCGTACAGTCATTTGCAAGTACCTCACAGATATCGGAAGAACTCAAGGACCTAAACAATGACAACGACGACACAACTGAAAATCACACTTCCCGGCCATTGGAAAATACAACACCAATGGACACAAGCTAAACTAGCCAATGAGAAACACAAACATAGCGCAACAAACAAACTTTGGCACTACCTCAATCAAACCGACTAACCAACCCAACCCCCTCACACTCTCTATTTGTACACACAACGTCTGTGGCCTTAACCAAGATCTCAAAAAACAAGTCTGGGAGCAATACTGTTTTGAAAACAACCTCAATGTTATTAGCCTCACAGAAACCAAACTGTCTAATGAATTCTTAACTACTAAACATCACAAAACTCCTCACTACACTTACTTTTGGTCCTGTACAGAGGGCTCCAAAGCAGGAACTGCACTTATGATAAACAACAACCTTACCCACATATCCATAACATTATTACATATCCAGGCTACGCAATTGCTATCGACATCTTCTTTAAACATGACTTCAAATTCTGAATTATCTCAACTTACCTCCCATGCAACAGCCTCCCATCAGGCTCGATACACAAAACTGTATTATCCATTGGATACAGCAGGCCATATCACGCAACATACTCTCTATTGTTCTAAGGAACTTCAATGCTTTTACTGACAAAATACATTCCAGCTCAATCAAATACAAACTTCTACAATTCCTCGCGTACAACAACATGTATGATTTGGCATCCCACTTACAAAACCCAAGCCATACATGGCACAGCTCAAGATACAGTAGCCAAATCGACCACATATGGGTATACCACCCCATAATATCATACTTACTGAATACACCATAGATGACTCTCACACCAGTACTCAAAGCGATCACAAAATCCTCATATCCAAATGGTCCTTCCCATATGCCCTTACTACCAAGCCAAACAAAATCCTGAATCCACAGAAGAGTCTTCAACTACAAAGCCATGGATAATGCTCTTTGGGAAAACTTCTCCAACCAAGTTAAAAGCAATCTTACTTCCCATAATACACCACTGACAACAGATACTTCCGAATCCCTAGAGATCACATGCCACAAAATCCAAACAAGCATTATCAATACTGCGATACAACACATTCCTAACAAAAAGTTTAGTGTACGCAACTTCCAACACATCTTTTTTGCTACTGCAACACATCTACATATTAGCCTCAAAAACTTAGTAGCACTATCCGGAAGATCAAACAGGTACTCAAACAGAACCTACCAATTCCAGACCACCTTAACTCAGGTATCATAGCATTGAACCAATCATGTCAGCTTCAAATACCTCTACTGCCACCCACTCACCAGCTCCTTTCTGATTGGATCAGTGAGGCAAACTTAGAATGGAAAAACTTATACCATGCCCACAACATGGAAAACATTAAACAGATCAAGCAGCAAATCTCTGAGTCAATCCAAAAAAGATGCTCCAAGCTCATAACTCACCCTACTTCCATGATTAACAGTATTTTAAACCGACACAAGGACCCAGTAAAATTCGACAACATAAAACTCGAGCAGGAGGTAATCACTGACCCATCTGCTATTAAAGACCACATTTAACAACACTTTGACAACTGGACAGCCCCTCACCAAGACAACCAAAGCCTATTTGAATTTGTATGGCAAGATGAATATAACCCAAAACCTAACATTAACTCCACATGGTACGCGGATGCTCTAGAAAGCTTCAGCCAAGAAGAAGTGACCCTAACACTTAGCCAGCTACCAAACAACAAGACCTGTGGACCCTTAGGAATCAGCTATAAAATGTTCAAACATGCAGGGCCAAACTTTATACAAGCAATAACCTCTCTCTTCAACCGCTGCCTCTCTACTCAGACCATACCTAAACAATGGAAAGAGGGCTATATCTTTCCAATCTCAAAAAAACCTATTTTTGATGGCAACCTTAACAACATCTGGCCCATAAGCCTCGTCGAGCACATTAAGAAACTCTACACAAAGCTGCTTACTAACCACTTAAACATCATCCTATCTAAATACGAAATTCTCTCACCCTTCAATTATGTGGCCCTACCAGGCAACTCAATAGCCATACCGATTCATATTCTCAACAACATCATTGAAGATGAGTCCTGCAATTCAAACCAACTTTGGCTTTTATCCCAGGACATGAGCAAAGCATATGACTCAGTCAATTTTGATCTCTTTCACAAATCACTACACAGAATTCAAATGCCCAAAACACTAATCAATATCCTCTCTAACCTGCTCTCCGACCGTACAAACTGAGTAATCACTAACCACGGCCTTACCAACTCATACTCAGTTAGAAATGGCATTGACCAAGGAGAGACAATCACACCACTTTTCTGGAGAATATACTACGATCCTCTAATTACTCATATCTCAACACATTTCTCGGGATATACAATGTCAACATCGTGGTATACCAACCTTCTCCACCAATCTACTAACCACCTTCATACATAGGGATCAGTTCTGGCTTACATGGATGATACCCTGTGGATCTCCCAATCCAAAGAGGAGCTAGAAAAAATAACCAAAATGGCAGCCTCCTTCTATCAAATGGCAGACATACAAGTCAATCCATCCAAATCCACCTTCATTACAAAACACACTTCTTCCTCTATATCATTCTTAGACTCCCATATTAGTTCGATTCCTAAGGACCAGCCATTCAAATTTCTTGGGTGCTGGTTCACACTTAACAACAAGCAAACTGCTCAAATTAAACTAATCCAAAAAGAAGCTACAAGCCTAGCTAGTATTGCTAGTACAAAAAGCATAACTGACAAACAAATCGCATACATCATTAACATAGTCATCATTCCAACTACCAAATATCGCCTTCACAATATCGTAATCCCTCAATCAACATGCAACAAAATCTTGAAAAAATACCTAACAATCACAAAACACAAGTTCCACCTCTCACGCTCTACTCCTAACAGTACAATGCTAAACCATAACTTATACAATATCCAGAACATATGGGACATCCAGCTACAACACCATATCAGCAACTTCCTGCAACGTTTAAACAGTCCTTCAACACTTGGTACTTCAACTTGTATTAGACTCCAACAATTGCAAAACAACCTATGGTCCACAACCAATATTCTTCAACACCCGCAACCAACTATCGATGGCCCAACAGACACACAACCAACTTCAAAATTATCCAGCTTTTCAACTACTTGGGCATTACTGTCCTAGCTAATTCGGGTGTCCTATGGCCCAAGACAATTAATAATAGTTGCACACCACTTAAAAGCATACTCTCCAAACACCCAAAATACAAAACCTTCAAGCAACAGCTACGTCATAACTACATCCTCTATCTAGAACAATTGAGCTCAGCAGACAACAACATCCTGCTTGAATGGCAACATATCTCGCCTAGACTCCTTTACCTCCCTAGAGGGAAAAAACCACTCTGATTCTCACACTTAGAAGACACAATTCTTTCTCACAAACTCCAACATACTATTTCCCCAGAGCTCAGACCCAACGGGTTTAACCTATTTGCCTATCAAACAAACTCAATACCCAAATCCCGTAAACCATAGTTACTAACATACAAAGACAATAAGATCATAATTGGACAAATAAGGAAATCCTTTAAACAGACTAATACAGTCTCTATCACACACTGGCAACACGACATAGATTTGTCCCACTTTAACCAATACCCCCTCCCCCAGTTCAATGTTCTCTCTGCACCGGTTGTCACCTTAACTCAACCCGTATTACAAGTTGCTGCACTCTAGAAGTTTCAGCAATTCTTTCTACCCAATTCTTGGGCAGGAAAACTACTAACAAACAACTCAAATTCAATGCTAACTACATTGACCTTATTTACTCAGTAGCAATCAAGCACCCTCTCACCATCCCACCACTACCTACGATACACATTACTGATTCACTAGTGCCTACCCTCTTCCATGACAATGAGGCTTCACAAAATCTTCTCAGAATTGCACATAACAACTCTGCTGCCCAGCACTTCACTTTTTACACAGATGGTTCTGTGGTGGAAATTGGCACCAACCAATGCTCTATGGGCATCGGCTGGGCACAAATCCACAATGATCAAATCACCCACCAGTTCGCAGCACAAGCACACAGCTGGCCTTCATCGTATAAAACTGAGCTCTTGGCTATCCTTTCAGCCATATCTACTGTACCATGCAACTCTATAGTTGATATCTTTACAGACTCCCAGTCCGTAATCTCCAAATACAATAAGCTCCTAACCACCTCCAGACATTTCTCCAAATACTTCAAGTTTAACTTTTGGCCAGCCTGGCACACCCTTCTTAATGCTATACAGGCATTCAACATCCAACTCAGCTTCCACAAAGTCCAAGCGCACACAGATGATAGCTATAACAATCTAGCAGATTGCTTAGCTAGAAACCATACACTTCAACACAAGCTACTCTTCAACCATGCAAACTTACACAACCCATACCTCTTCCTGCAGTAGGAAGGATACTTTGTTGAAAGCCCAACAAGGCGTTTTATTAGAAATATCTGCAAAGCAAACATAATTGCTATGTGGTCATCACAAAAACGTTGCACAGAATGGACACACTTCTCTCACTATATAGACTGGAATGCCACCTGGTTATACTTTAACAACACCAAAAAAGCTCCAACCATTTTACTAACCCTAAACTTAACCATCAGAAATCATTCAAAATCAAACTCATTCTCAACAACCTCTCAACATACTCACACTTCCACACAATATATCCAGAAAAATTCATGTCACCCAACTGTTTCCATTGCAACCTCCCAGACTCACCCCTACACTGGCTTAGCTACCAAAACTCCTCTCTTCTTCACGAAATCATTCACTCAGTTATACATGAGGTTACTAAAAGCTTAGAACTCCCACCCACCCAACTAGACAAACTAGTACAACTGATTCTTACTCATCCAGCATTCAACCCTAACTCATTCTTTTACCCATACTCGCTAAACTCCACGCTCAAAGGTCTTATCCCAAGACCCCTAATCGAAGAAATACAGCCCTTTGATCTATCTTAAAAACAAGCATCCCAAGTCATCATCAAAATCCTCCTAAAAACTATCAGAAAAGATATATAAACAGATATGGAAGCCATACTGTATCTCCCTCGCCCAATGGAAAAGAATAAACAAAATCCCTTCTAAATACAAACACACCCAAATACAACAACAACATTCATCTCACAAAAAGTCACACCAGCACAGAACTTATACATTCAGCTGCCTTTGCGGCCTCCCCGGCCAATTACACTCTGACTCTAACAACTGCCCACCAATAGGCCAAGCCCTTCAAAAAGTTAGCATTTGGTTCACAATGTGGATCAAATACAGTACACCCACAAATAGTATTTTAACTATCCAAATCTAGGTGAGTCTTGACTACTCTAGTAGGTTTAGGTCGGAGATAAATTAGTCTGAGCTTCTATTCTTGCATGTAATTTATATGTATTTGTCTTTGTACAATTTAAGTTTTTATATATGTAATTACTTATATAAATTACCCAATAAAAGATATAAGCAAGGCCTCACCTTAAAAAAAAAAATAAATGAAATTATTTCTTTTTGTTATTTTTTCATGTGTTATAATGTAAACATGTTTATTTAAATTAAATCTCAGCGAGCAACTCCCTACCAATCATGATCATAAATTACTAGATAATATCAATATTGAGCAAAATTGTCAAATATAGTAATTTGGCAAATTGGCTACACATGCCACAGAGCAGCACGTGTAGCCAATCATTTGCAAATTACTGTATTTGACAATTTGCCCAATATTGGTGTTATCCGGCAATTTATGATTATGATTGGTAGGGAGTTGCTCGCTGAGTTTTAATTTAAATAAACATGTTTACATTATAACACATGAAAAAATAACAAGAAGAAATAATTTTATGATCATATGAGTTTGTCAGATAATATATACTTATTAGATATGAAGCATATATCATTGTTATTGCTATGTGTAAATCGGCTAATGACTAAAGTCTCATACAAATCATTTGAATAAAATTTTCTTATTCGAATAAGATATATTCAAATAATTCATCAAATAAATATCTTTCAAATATTCAAATAATGAATACGAATACGAAGCTCTAATGATAAGTCAAAGAATTAATAAGCTATATATATATATATATAGAATGAATATTGGACAAATGCACCTAATCCTGATAAAGACCACGATACACTTAAGAACCTATATGAGGAAGGAATTTTAACTATATCTCCACAAGCTTTAACTATCAAAGCATTTTAGGACTGCTTCTGTAATAGTTACAATGCAAATTCAAAAGGAGCAAATGGTAAAGTGCGCATACTATCAATAATTGCAGAAAGGTTTACATATCAGGAAATAACAGATGAATTAAAGGTATATTTTATGTTCAATAAAGTTATAGATTATAATAGTATTAAATAAATTATACATAACTTAGGTATCACCCAATAGTATCAATATGGCATGACAGTTTTCTTGCATCAACGGACCTGGATGTATTTCATTTGAAAACCAGTAATTACTTGTCAAAAAATGTCTGAAATTAAAGAAAAAGAGTTCGAATTATTTTTTAGTGATAAAGACAATGTAAATATGAGTTCCTACAAGGTTGATGCAAAAACACAATTACCTATCCTTTATTTAAAAGATCAAAAAAATGTACTTTGGAAAAGTTTTCTGCTATATATCCTGATGGAATGAGACGTACTTCCTTTATGGGTTACTTACAAAATAGCCGGTTTTGTTATCGAGAAGATTTAGAAGGATTGTGCCTAACGTACAATGATTATAGTTATTAGCCATTTGAAGATTTAATTGAAACAATTAATAAAAATTTATTTAATAAAATATTACGGGTTAGTCAAATATAGTGATACAAATCAATGAAAAATTTTTAATCGATTAGTTGATAGATCATTTTATCCAACTAATCGATTAATCAATTTTATTCAACTAATCGATTAGTTGGCCAATCAATTAATTGACTAATCGATTAATCGATTAGTTGACTGATCGATTGACCAACTAATCGATTAGCCAACTAATTAATTAGTTGAATAAATAATAAACGAAACTTGGTAAAATACACATAAGATAGCAATTGAAACAGCTGGGTTGATATTCTTATATGATTGGTTGATTAAACAACCAATTGTCTAGTCAATTAATTGATCAATCGACTAGTCGATTAATCGATTAGTTGTCCAATCGACTAATCGATGAGTCAACTAATCGATTAACTGACTAAGTTGGGTCTGTAAAATTTAAATCAATTAGTTGTCAACTTTACAACTAATCGATTAATTTGATTTTTGATTCGTATCACTAGTCAAATATAAAAATTTTTTGTTTTTACCTTACTAATATATATACTATTTTTTATAGGATTATTATATTCATGAATTTGAAACATTGTGCCGTTACCTAAAATGGTACTAGAAAAATAAATTAGTTGTAAATGAGAATGGCACAACTAATCGTGTAGATTGCATCAATCATTGTTTGTTATTTGCTTTTGGTGAATGTGAATATCAGCATTTTTCTCGGTATCAAGAGTGTGACAATTTTTTTAAAATTTTTGAAGATCTTATAAATAAACTTGATACTACCTATCATACGAAACTTTCTGAATGCCAAAACCAATTAACATGTTATTTAGCACACCAAAACTGTAAAAAATATCTGAATGCACAATTTAATTCCATATTACAAGAGTTAAATGATTACGGGGCTATTATCGTAGTTGATTATAAAATGCGAATTTTACCTGCCAAATCCCGGGAAACCAAAAGTCAATTTTATGGAAAGCGCAGATGGAAGCTATATACGACTTTGGTATTTCAAAAAAATAAAGATGATGAAAATTTAGATATTCAAGCCTATGATCATTGGAGTTCTGATAACCAAGCAAGATGCTTGGTTCACAGTGTTTTGTTTTGAAGCAGTATTTATGACAATTAATCCCAAACCATATTGGATTAAAATAATTTTAGACAATGGTTGGCACCATCATAACTCAGAATTAATATCGATTATGTCATTGGTATAGTTTGTATGACGTGGAAGTGTGTGGATGGATTTTTCTTGAGCTGGGAGAGGCCAAAACTACTGTCAACTCTCACCACACAACAGCAAGTAGATTCAGAATTATATAGAATTTTTGCCTTGAAAATGACCTTATGGAACAATGTTCCATAAGGCATTTCAAAGCATAGACTCTTTGTTTGATTTTTTTACCTTCTACTAATAAATTTGATATTAATTATAGATTGCACATGTGATTAAAAGATATATCAGAGTTGGGTGTGATCTTACTAACGGAACAGATATAGAAATAGCACTTCAGAATCTAAGTGGAACTTCTGTAGCACATATAGAACCAAATCGCAACAGAATGGTAGACGAATCAACATTATTAATAGATTAAGACAATGTAGAGATAAGTTTTGAATCATTAAAAGTAAGTTCAGATAAGAATAAGTTTGTTTCTTGTATTGGTCAAAATTATGAAAATTTGCATATCAAATAACATTCAAAGTATACTATATTATTTGGCATGTCAAATATCCTTATCCAAGTCATGTCGATGATCTTATATATTTGTGCAATTATTTTTACAAAATGATAGAGTTAATCATCAATTAGGATCTGATGTCAACAAAAAAAAATTCAAAACTATACCTGGCATTTTTAGATGGTTTGAGTGGTCCTGGCCTGTAACAGGTCAATTTGCAGGATATATTCGTGCCTGTTCTCTTCCTCACATAGGTGTGTGGACTAATTTCTGATCTGAACAGATTACTACCTTCTATAATAGACTCCCTGACATTTTCTGAGCTGTCTAAACCCAAAACTGCTTGGACAATGCCAATTATTAAAAAACCAGGCAAGAAGACTCATTCGTTATAGTTGATTGGCAAAATATAGAAATAATAATAATAATAATTATTATTATTATTAGAATTATCTATGAGTAAAGAAACAAGCAACAGATCAGGTAATATGGCAGTATTTGAAGATATGGGGGCTCGTCAGTAGAAAGGGGGTAGAAATTTTCTAAGTAAAAGTTTTTTAGACTTTGAACTAAAATATCTCAATAACTACTAAACTAAATTTAATAATTTTTTTTTATTTTAATTATATATAGTTATAAATTAAAATAAAAAAAAATTATTTAATTTGATATAGTAGTTATTGAACTATTTTAATTTAAAATTTAAAAAAAAAGTGGTAAAAACTTTTTACCCCTTTCTACTGACGAGCCCCCATATAACCCGAGCCATAAATATGTACAATTATCTAATTTAGCCCAATAACAAGAGAACTTGCTATTATAATCATGAAGAAGCTTTACTTCATAATTATGCATACTGATTCTTCTAGTGTTGAATCTCTACGATCAAATTTATATTATAAAAAAGCTTGCTCTTAATAATCGAGAAGATTCTTTATGGTTATCATGTGCGAGTGTTTGATAACATGTGCAAAATGATATAAGAGGATCACTAGTTGACTTAGTTGAATTGGCATTAAACATTCTATAAATTGATATTTATTTTAGTCAGCAGTAATAAATTAGATAAAACGTCAAATGCTATAAGAGGTAATTATATACATATATACACATTTCCTATATATAAAAAAAAAAATTCCCAGAGTGCATAAATTTAAACACTTGTTTGTACTACATGCTTTTTTGATCCATCATCTACTTATTTTTTGCTACCCATGAACTATTCGAATCCATAAAATTAAAAGATTCAAGGTAGTATGTTTATTACTATATTGTTAGTCACTTCATTTGGTACGTATTATTTTGTATACACTAAGCAACCTATATTATTAGTATGGATCGGGAGTTCCCCTTTAATGCTAGCTAGGCCCTAAAGGAGAATATGAAACTTGGTAATAAAGGCGCAGGAAAACATAGGAAAAAAAGTAATACAATACTTGTAGGGTTTTTTTTAGCAGGAAATTTGAAACCCGAAGATTGTTACTCACCTAAAGATATGCGTGCCAGTTTAGAAGACTTAGCCATAAATAGAGAACTTACTTTCGAGGAAATACCATCAGTAAAAACTATAAAAGTTTGGATAGGAAGATACAGTGCAAATTTCAAAAAAGAAGCATCAGAAAAAGCACTGTTAGAAAATAATAATCATAATGTAATGTTTGAGGGAACTAGTACCAGTAGTAAACGTCAAAGATCTGGTTAGAATATATCTTAACATGAAATTGACTAGTGTTCCTATGAACCTGAACTGAACTGAACTTAGGTCAAGTTCAGGTTCAGGTTCAGGTTCAGTATTGAACTTTTAGACTGGTTCAGGTTCAGTTCAGGTTCAGTATTGAACTTTTAGAGCTGGTTCAGGTTCAGTTCAGGTTCAGTTTATAAGTTCATAAACATGTTCAGGTTCAGTCTGGTGTTCATATGAACTAGTAATTCTAGGTTTGGGTCCGGGTTTGGTCTGGTCCAGACCAGATTCAAATTCTAAATTTTATTATTAAAACTTTATACTAAACTCAAACTCAATCATTCTCTAAATTTTACTAATTGACATAACTACTTGCACTAAGTAAACTTGTTAAGCACCAAAAAATACATCAACTCGGCATATTTTATTTTACTTTTCTTAAAATTTGAAGAAAAGATGCTTAATTTTGGAAATTTTCATCAATAATTCAAAATTAAGCATCTTT
>QKWP01000626.1:12250-47252 GCA_003550325.1 Gigaspora rosea
AAACATGTGCATATATTATGAACCTGAACATGTTCATGAACCTTGAACTGAACCTGAACTGAACTTTTTTTAAGTTCAGGTTCAGGTTCATGTTCAATAATTTTAAGTTCAGGTTCAGTTCAGTATTGAACTTTTAGATCAGGTTCAGGTTCAGGTTCAGGTTCATTGAACCTGAACCTGAACCTCTATTGAACTGAACTGAACTTCGGAACCCTAAAATTGACATATGAAATCTTTCTTTCCTACATATAAAACTTTTAAAACTATAAATGATAAATAGTTTTATTAATATGAGCAACATGTTTGAGATTTGTGCGACATGTAATAAGTGTAAAATTAATAAATTAAGTGACCAATGATTATCATTTTATATAGTTAAATATATATATATTATTTGTATTATAAATTATGCGGCTATAAAAATTTATCGATTATATACGGATCTGCAATTAAATACTAATTTGTGACGAATTTGTCCTATTTTAAAAAATTCATAATGTATTTTGATGTTTTATTGATTCCTTGTATTTTGATTGGTTAAAATTTTTTTTAATAGTTAAAATTTTATTAATTAACAAATTTTTTAAAAATTAGCCAATAAACTAAGACCAAAACATGTGACTTGCTCATTTTTGGTAATTTTTTAATGTATTATATAAAAATTGTACATATTTAAAGTGATATAAATCAATAATTTGTAATAATTATTTTTAAAATAAACCCACTAAGTTGTAGCAAATTAGCTTGGCTACAATTTAACAGCTTCCTTTTTTTTATATCTTTTCTGTATCATGAGCTATTAATTTTTGAAATTATTTTAGTTTTTAGGTGTCACACACTATAGTATGGTTGTTTGATAGAACATAGCATGATATTAAAATGAATAAAGCACATGTGGTTAGCATACAATAGTAGTTTTTTTATATTTATATATTATTTTGCAGACTAATAGGGTTTGTTTTCTTTATAACAAATGTAGTAAGATTATTTACAGAATGTAGTGCGATAGTTAGAATAGACATTTTTAGTATACAATTGTATTATTTTATATATATACTAGCATCAGAGCACGTCCTTACGTCTGTGCTATAGTTATTTATAAGAGAAACTTGCACACAGGTATTAGAACATAACTTTATGTTAATATATATATAAATAATATAAATAATTTAGTATAATCTATTAGTATTTAGTAGTAAAGTAGGCAGCTAATTACAATCAAAATTGCTAAAATAAATCATATTAGACTAAATTGTAATGAGCTTTAAAAAAAATTACAGGTTCTGTTGTTTGTAATTTATAGTTCCCTTTTATTAGCTGTGCTTACTAATATTTTTAATAGTATTGTTATCCTATATCCACTTCTTCAAAGATATTAGGTAACTAGAGTGATCTTAGACAGTGAACACTTTGTATAACTTCAAACTTTGTTACTGTAGTATATCTAAGACAATATGGCGTTTTTAAGAAAACTTAACAAAGAAGATTTAAGGTAATTTGCAACTATGAAAGAGGCTACAATTAAAAGTATATGAGGATGCTAATAACTGTTTGATTTGTGTAGTTAATAGTTGTTTTTATTATTGAAAGAGTATGAAGACTCGATGTTGAACTTGGGGTCCACATCGGCCGCTTTTATACTTTTTGAAATTTTACAAATGTAACGGTCAATATCTTTTACATGTGTAATATATACTACAACTACTATTAATAAAATATATAGTATAACTAGTATAAATATAATATATGTAATAAATAATATATATGTGATAAATAAAATATCTAGAATATATGCTATAAATATGACATCTTCTAGATATGTCAGATCTACGATTTTTGCCCGCATCAATCTCCTAGCCAATCAGATTGCTAATCTATTAATAAGTTATAGGAGTAAATATTTGACAACTCTTATCTTGGTAGCCAGAAGTCATACAGGGACGTACTATAGCTCATTCGAACCGTCTCGGCGAGCTGAGTCGAATGGGGTAGTTTCATCGAATTCGGATTACTGGTTCAAAAGTTATGTCCGTTTTTGTGATATTTTACAGGTCAACAGTATATAGTACTATCGTTAAAAGTACTGTTCAATTTTATTTAAACTTTACTATAACAACTAAAAGTTTAGACTTTTATTATGTTGAAATGCCAATATAAATGCTTTAATAGTAACTTATAAAATTATAAATTATGTGAAAAAATTTTAGTAAGTTTCTCGGCTTCATTGTGCTCAAGTTTTTCACAACTGCTACAATCTCTAAGCAGATCTATAAAAAATTAGTGATTGTAGCTCCAATTAAAAACTAAATTAAATAACATGATATAATATAGTATGCTTGTAATAAAAAATAATGTACTTCAGCAAAATAATAGTAGTCGTTACAGTAAACAACTTATATTTGTATAATTTTTTGAGACAGGACCAATTGTTTAAAAAAGTAAAATTTTAGTATAGACATAAAGTCTTGTATTGTTGTTTTGTTATAAACTAGTTTCTTTTCTTTTTAGGTTACTATGATTTAAAAATAACAAAGAAACTGTGTATTAAGCTCTATTGTGTATGTAATAGTCTTTGTAAATAATGTTTTTTAACATAACAAAGATACCGCATATTAGATTCAATTTGTATATAAACCCTCTCACAAATAATCTATAACAAAAGCCAAACTCAGGTTTTGCTGAGTAATTGTTATCAGTTATAGTACAGTAAAAATTTTATTTATGATTTTATCTAGGACTATAAGATGGACCAGTCTTGTATTGTTCATTTGTAAAACGATTTATTCCCTTTTTAGGTTGATATGTTTTAAAAAATGCATATTAGTCTCCTTAGCAATTATCTGTTATTATTATTGTCTGATGCATAGCAAGGACTCTATAGTACAGCGATGGACATATATTCCAGTCACATGTACACTTGTTAGTCAGCTATATAGGGATCGACACAGATTAACCTGATGTTTAGTTACAAAAGGCTGCATGATAATGATCAATAAATAATTCTAACTTACGGTTTTTTTTAAACTCAGGTAATAAGAATGGACGGCATATGTAGATCACATGATGTAGATCACCTGACAACAATCCAGATAACGGTACCCAAATTCGACCAATCAGATTGTTTAAATGTGACAGACAAAAATTAAAACTTTAGTAATATAAATATTTTGTAGCACTAATGGTTTTTCTTTTAAAATGAACATAGTACAATTATTTGATATAATATAGCACAATAATTAGAACAGACAGAGCACATGTAGTTAGTATACAATACTGTACATTTTTTTTATATATGTAATATTGCAGTACTAACGCATTTTTCTTATCTTTAAAATAAATGTATTACAATTTTTAATACGGAATGTAATGTGATACAGTAGTTAGAATGGACAATAAACATATCATAATAGTTCAAAACAAAATAACAGAATAATTAGTATGGGCTGTAGCATAATAATTAGTATATTGGAATATCACACAATAGTCTGAATCAGATTTATTTTTGTATTTTTTTTATTTTTTTGTATTTTTTTATTTTTATTTTTATTTTTTTTTACTATGGACTCATGAGATCACAAGATCATCATGCTCTTTAATAAATACAGTTCAAAAAATCAATATTAATTATCATAAATTATTAAGTATTAAAATCAGAAAATAAATAATAGGATATCAAAGCATTTCAGAATTGTTTATAATCAACATATATAGTCAATAGGAAACAGAGACAAGATAAATTGAATAAGCACTACCTATCGAACTAGTTGGTGACTATAATAAGATTTTTTTACTAAATTTTAAGTCTGTTATACAATATTGAGTATTAATTGAGATGTGACTATATGGGGTATGAAGGACCCCGAACAATCTATATGATGTCATATTTAAAAAATTGCTAATGAGGTGCCATTTTTAAAAAAGATTATATTTGAAAAGTAGGTATTGGAGAAAAAGGTTATATTTGAAAACAGCTAAATGGCAAAATAGGTATATTTAAAAGAATGCTAATAGGGGTAATTTTTATAAATTTTATATTTAAAATGTGCTAATAAAAAATTTGGGCATAATGAATACAAAAATTGAAAATTGCAAAAATCGAAAAACGGAAAAATGCAAAATTAAATAAAATTAACCAAACCAGTTTTTTTTTAAGTTTTTTTACACAACTTGTGGATTATATATTTATGATCGTTGGTAGCTTGTGAATAAAATAGGCTTAAGTGATTTTGAAAGTTTGTTTTTTTTTTTTAGAGACTGTTCTGTTTTTTTTTTTTTGACGTTCTGTTTTTTTTTTAGAGAATGTTTAGTTTTTTTTTTGTTTTTTTTTTGGGAATGTTAAGGTGGATATGAATATTATAGTGCAGTTAAAAATGCCAATAAGAAAACTTGTCCAATTTAGCATAAATATTTATAAAATTTAATTTAGATAAGTAGATTTGGACTTGAAATACGTTTTTTTTATTTTTAGAAAGATCTTCTAATAAAAAAAACAACCTTTTCTATGTACATAAAATTTCTTTCAGAAATCGTGATCTTTAAAACAGTGACCAAAAATGGCACAGATCAGATAATTAGGTAGTACCACCTTTTTTTACTTTTTTTTTAAGCTGTTTTTCCTCTCTAATATGCTATTGTTCTAACTTTATACGTTCTCTTTCTTCTTTTTTTTGCTGACGAAATTCTTGCTTCTGCACCTTTTCTGTCTCCCATTCTATTCGTTTTTGGATAGCTGCCTCTTTTTTCTTTTTTATCATTGGCAACTCTTCTGCCTCTTTCTTCACTTCTCTCAACAAACGCAACGACTCTGTGCTCGTAAGAAGCTGGGAGAATGTCATAGTTTTACGTTTCTTCTTGGATGGGTGAGTATTGGTCTTATCTTCGTCTGCCACCGGATCTTCACTCTGCTTCGAATACTGGCACAAGAAGTACTTAAGTACCAACCGTAAAGGACTAGTACCTGGATTTTTGTATAGTTCTAACTTTGATTCTAAATGTTCTACTCTTATATTAAGTGATTCTATTTCTGTTCACAAATCTTCACTTGTAAAGGTTAAATTGAGATAACTTGGAACTGATTTAGGTAAAGGCGATGTAATTAATGTAATGAGTGAGCGAGTAGATTGTTCAGAACTTGGTAGGTCAAAATTATGCATTGCTATTGAAGGCTCAAGACGCAAGAATCAATAGTGTCAGGAATGAAGGGCCATATTCCCGTTGCCCTGAAAGCATTACATATAGCGGCGGGGTGTATGCTTTAAGATAAGCCTTTCTGAAGAGTTTAGCGAACATGTATTTTGTTACATGCTTGCCGTTATTAGTAAGAAATTTATCAAATTCACTATCATATGCTTTTTTGAGTTGAGCAAATAGTAGGTCAGCAGGTTGTAGAATATAGATAGTATGCAGTGGAAGGGCATATAAAAGAATATTATTTTAATCGCAAAAGTTGACGCAAGAATAATTGACATGGCTCTTGTGTCTGTTAAGATTAGTAAAACGGGGTGCAATAGAGAAATAGAATTAACGAAGCGCTCTATGTATTTTTTAAATAGGCTTTCCCGTATATATCCCGTATCAGTAAACCCCATTATGGTACCAGCTGGTGCGCCATCTAAAAGATTTGGATTCACCTGTTTACCCTTGTATATTATTAATAGGAATATGTATATACCAGCAGCTGAAAGCGTAGGGCATACAGAAATGTGTTCATGATTGCTGCCATACGAAACTCGATGAACCTGACATGCTCTTTTTTTTGCAATAACTTTTTGAAAGTCTAGGTTCAATCACGAAGCCTGCTCCATAGCAATCCCATTACACGATTTCAAAAAAAAATACAAAAAAAAATAAAAAATAAAAAATAAAATAAAAAAAGAAGACCTGTCTCATCCATATTCCAGATTCGATTAGGGGTAAGCGAATATTCATTAATTATTTTTTCAATTTTGTTAAAATGGTCGTTTATTATAATAGGATTTGCTTTTTGGGCACGTGCTTCATTTAGGGTTTGTGGAACCCAAAATGAAAGCTCAGGGTGATCCCTTAAGAACCGCTGCCACCATTATTAATCTGGTTCACTCTCGCTAAAAGGATGCAGGCGCCCATCTCTATTAACTATTTTCATTACGCAATAATTTACACCAGACTTTGATAACTCGAAACCAAGCCTTTGCATATTTAGACAATAACTGACCAGTTGCTCTTCTTTATGATCGGTTAAAACTTTATTAGAACCTGGACGTTTGAGAGGGCCATCGTTTTTAATTACACATCTCAGGTTGATTCTGGAATATCAAAGTCTCTTGCGACACTCCTTATACTTGGAGGCTTGGGATTATCAGAGAAATCTTTTATAGCCTTAAGGGCTTTCTCAATAGCGTCATTTCGAATAGCTTTGTCTTTTTCAAATGACATAATAAACAGCTTTTTATTTTTTATTTTTTTTCTTTATTGTAAAACTAAAATATAATAAACGGGTACTCTTGGTCACGTGTAAAATGTAAACCGTAGTTCAAACGTGAGTTAGCAGTATGAGATTTCACTTATTTATATAGCGTGATTTATTAGTTACACTGCCTAATCATTATAAATAGTGCAAATTCTTAAACCTTAATTTGAATCACGCGACATATTTATGTCCTGCTTAGCGATTTATGTCGTTAGTTTCTAAAAATTCAAGTGCATAACTTGAAAAAAGATCTTAAAAATCTGATAAAAAACCAGAGATGATATCTTGCAAGAACTTTTTTGTAGGCCGAGATAAATGGTATTAAATGGCGAAATAATTATTAAGGTCATATTGGTCTTTTAAAAAAATAAATAGCCCTAAAAAAATTATTAATAAAACGTATATTTAAGGTCTTCACGAAATCTATATAAAAAAGGATACAATTTTACTTTAGTAGCAATATTTTGTGACTCATCAATCAGAATTGCATGATTTTAGTACCAATTGATTCGTCTCAGCGAGACGAATCGATTGGTACCAAAACTATGCAACTCCGATCGACAGGTCAGGAGATATTGAAATTGCGGCATAATTGGTAGTGTGCCATAATACCTTATCCACCTTATGTTTTTTTTTTTAGGGAACAATATGTTTTTTTTTAGGAAATGTTATATATATGTTTTTTTTTTAGGGAATGATATGTTTTTTTTTTTAGGAAACGTTATATATATTTTTTTTTTTAGGGAACGTTATGTTTTTTTTAGGGAGCATTATGTTTTTTTTTATTTTTATTTTTATTTTTTTTTAACCTTTGACAGTCTCGTTGGTACCTTTATTAAATAGATACTTGATACATAATATAACTAAATTAATTATTTATATTTATTCTATCTATCTATCTTATAGCAGGTCCGGCATCACCCGAATACTTCATGAGCACATTGGTGCGACCTGTCGCACTGCCTTACTGATGAGACAGACAACTTTGTCAGCTCTGTCACAGGCCAAACCAGAATGGATAATTTCCATTTTTTATAAAGTCCTCGATCATGGTTTTCCATCTCTTTTCAACATTCATTTCCTTATTTCCTCTAGGTCTTGACTCTTTTATCTGAACCGTTTTGCTTTCATTCGACGAGTCACGTGATCTTTTCCGTCCATTTCCATTATCAGGTTTCTTTCTCTTGATCTTTGGGCTAATACCTTCTCCTTTTTCCCATATTGAAAGCATTTTACAATGCTCTGACCATATGAAGTCAAAGAAACCATTTCTCCATATGTAAACGAAGCTTCTAAAACAGTTGTTCTACTCTTTTTTTGTTGCCATATATTCTCGTAGAGCTCCACTAACTTTTGCTGTACACAGACCCTTTATATAACCTATACGCATCTCGTTACGTTCATTTCCTGTAGCTGGTAGTAGAATTTCTCTAAAATCATACAGACTTAATCGCTTCTTCGTTTCCTCCGATAGCTTCTGCCATACTGCTTCTGTTGCTACCACTTCAATATTATGCCACAAAAAACTGTATGCATCACACTCCACCAAGTGCTCTAAAGTCTCCGGCACTTCTTTCATACATGCAATACAGTTGGATGATATATAGATATCGGGTCTTCTTTTTTTTAACACCTCTAGCACTGGCAACTCATTAAAAAACACCTTGTACCAGAACGCCAATTTTTTGCTTTTCTTCAGGGTTGTGCATCTAATGCCCGTAAAACCTTTCAGAGTTGACCAAAATAAATGCCAATTATATTTCTCCTCACTTCCTTCTTGTTCGAAGTCTTGAACTACCTTCGATTCGCGCCATCTCGCGCTATTTTTGGCGTCAAAAACTTTCCTTAGAAATGCTCTTGTTCCTAACTCAACCCTATAATGCTTCCATCGTAAAGGACATTTAATCCACTGATTGTATTCTGGTGTCCCTATACTTGTTCCTCTTTCCGTTCCTTCTTTTGCTAAAGCATCCGCCTTGTCATTCCACCTATCTTTGCTATGACTCTTTATCTTCTCTAGCTGTAGCTCTATACCTTTCGTCTTTACCATATCTTTGATTTTGATTAACCAATCAAAATACTTTTCTTTCATCCATTTTTTCCCTTCACGAAGTTCCAAATTTCTGCTCAGACCTGCTATTGCTCCTAAACTATCTGTTCTAATTACTACTTTTCTATTACTAGGCACTGTCAACAAAGCTAGCCAAATTGCTACCAATTCCGGCTTGGTTGAAGACGGCCATGCTTCTACTCTACACATGCCTTTTGTTAAGCATAACTTCCCTTCATTATCCACCTGAACCCAACCAGCTCCCATTTTATTTCCACCTTCTACAGACCTTAACGACCCATCTGTATAAAAAACTACTACATTACTATCTCGTTCTCTATTACTTTGGAGCTGTTGTTCAAGTGTTTCCTCCATTTCACGTCCCACCTTTTGCTGCCTAATCATCCCTACATCAATATCTTCTATCACCACGTCTTCTGCAATATGTTCTTTCTCTTTTGATATTGGCGCTTCTGGACGTACCATTTCTTCTAACATATCTGTTGGTATCAGACACACACGCTTCCCTTCTTTAACTACTGGCCTTGGTAAGCATGATAAAATCCTAGACTTCGTTAACCATTTCGCACTCTCAGAGCTTCCACTTTCTTCTTGCCTTTCCAAATACTGTAAACTTTTACCAGGACTTTTTCCAAGCGAGTTTGTGTCTTCTACCATTCTCCAATTTTCTGTTAAGACCTTACACTTCCTTTTTTCTATGATTCTCTTTACTACCGGCTCGTTCTCTTTTCCTCTAAGCAAGATCCACTCCTTCTTTCTGTTATCATGTGACACTTCTTTTTTTGACATCTTTAGTGTGTACATACTGTTTGCGTCTCCTATCCATTCCTCTTTAACCGTTCTTCTATCTTCATTTTGCAAAAGTTTACTTTCAACTACTGTAAACCATTTGGGCCTTTTCCCTCTTCGGACTCTATCTCTTGCCAACATAACTTGTTGCCACGTTAACATGTTTTTACCACTCTGGTCTAGCAACTGCTCTACAAAGAATATACCCGTATCCTGTAGTCCACTTATCAAATTCCTACTTCCCTTTTCTTCCTGGAGCAAATTTCTGATCGGATATTTTCCTCCATATATACCCCACCAATTTTCATCAAAACCAAAACTGACTTTTAACTCTCTCGCTTTGACCAACACTCGGCATGCTAGATTGCCTTTCCATAACTGTTGGAGCTCCTTATCTTCCTCACTCTTCCACTCCATATCTACTAAACCCGCATTAAGCAAACCTTGCTTTATTCTAATGTGTGCTAGCTTCAACACTATCCCATCATTGTTCAGCCGATTTTGCAATGCCGAAATCTGCTTAATACACAACTCCTGCTCCAACAATTTACATCCCATCATTCCTCTGTGGGATATGATATAATTTCCAGCTGTTCTCGCCATTCCTATTTTGTTTTTGACTAATTGAAGGTACGGTTGCTGTATTTTTTGCAGTGCCGTCTTGCTTAGATTTGATACTTGTAAAATATAACATAATTTTGGTATCAAATATATATTATTCACATAAATCAGTTGACTAATCGTCATTTTCTTCCATCTTAAGGTTAGGGCTGTTTGTCTTATTATCTTAATGCTAATTGTAGCATTTCTAAAGATACCGAGTCGTATGCTTTTCGCATATCTTGAAATACTATCCACATTTCCTTGTTCTTTTCTTTCGCATCTTCCATCAATGCATTTATTATCTGCACCGGCTCTTCTGTCGAACAACCCAGAAGTGCAGCAAAATTTTGACCTTTCAGAATATCATTTTCCTTTATAATCTTTGTTAATCTATTCGTTATGATTTTTGTAATACACTTCCTAAAGGTCTCTAACAAGGCTATTGGTCTTACATTGCTAAGGCTTAATCCCTAGTCTGTATCCTTTGGTATCGCATACAATTGCGCGATTTTCTATTTATCTAGTACATCTCCTTTACTCCAACATAAATTTGCAAACCGCCTGAAAATTTCTTGCGTCTCCTTACTCCCATTTTTGAGCAAAATGTAACTTATGTTGGACACTCCTGGTGCTGTCGCCGTTTTAATTTCTTTAAGCATCTGGTCCTATTCGCCTTCGGTAATTTCTTCTTTGAGCCCGATGTACCACTCCTTCTTGACATAATCTTGTGGCTTGTATACGTTTTTCCATTTCCCCTTTAATAATTCCTTATTTACATGCCTTTTCCTAAATTGCCTCTGAAAGTGTTCTTTTGTCTCCAATAATACTTTATCCACATCACTAACTAGTCTGCACTCTCTATCCTTTTCAATCAACAGCCTGTCAATTTGTACATTTTTAAAAGGTTTTTCTAACAGACTCGCCAACATTTTACCTTGTTAATTGACGATCTTTGCACACCGTGCATCTACTGCCTCTTCGATCTTCAACCTTTTTTCTTGTTCCTGTTCTTCTATCCATCTTGCCTTGATTAGCTTCCATCACCCTTTCATATCTTCCATGTGTTCGTCCTTAACTATACTTCCTACATGTGGAATTAAAGTTCCTAATCTCTCATTTATCCCTTGTATTGTCCAATTAATTTTTTTCTGCACATCTCTCTCTATATATGAATCTTTATATTTCCTCAGTATCCTTACAAGTTTGCTGATTTCTATTACTTCTTGGTGCAATTGTGATCGTAACTTCTTAGCACTTTTGCTTGCTACAGTATTGGATATCTTTTTATACAGAATGTTTTTATTTGCGGCATATATTATACTATCTTAAATTGCATCCCACACTTTATTTATTAGCTGTTTACTATCATGGGATGCTTCCTGCCCTTCTAAATATTTTATACTTGGTTTTTTCTCGATTGTTTGTTGCAGGTCTGATCTGAAACTTTCCCAATCTTCTCTTCTCGCCTTCCCATACTTGTACACCTTTCTCACGTACTTCTTCTTCCTGTTACGAGCCGCAGTGTTTACTTTTAAAAACTAACTTAGTTCTATCTCAGCTAATAAGAATTCGTGATCACTGCCTGTTATACAATCAGCTTCTTGTATTTCTGCCTTCTTAAGCCCATTGAACAAATCGCCAGATGTCCATATAATATCAATTCTTGATTTACTTTCATTACTTGACAAAGTATATGCTATCTTGTTTGGATTTAGCTCCCTAAATGTATCGTAAAAATTTTGATTCTCTAACCATCGGTATAATGGCAGCTGTTTTTTCCTGCTCTTTCTTCTCCTCCAAACCGATCCAATACTTCATCTAATACGTGATTAAAATCCCCTAATATAATAAATTTTGTCACTGGTTTTCTCTATATATATTGTTTCACTATATATTGCTGTATGTTTTTGGTTTGTTCTTTGTCGTTTGGAGGGATATATACAATAATGATCACTATCTCTAATTGCCTAAACAATAGCAATATTTCCATTAAGTACTCTGTAATTGCTCGGGGCTTTGCAATGTGTACACCCCAATCTTTCCTTATTAATACTCCAATACCTGATCCCTTCTTTTTCTTAGCATCTGCATCTGCCCAAAAACTCAGATACTGTTTATCTTTTCCAACCAGCCACTTTGCCTCCTTATTTGAAATGTTTGTCTCTACAATCCCAAATACACAAATTTCATCTTCTTCTGCCCAATCCAATAATGCTTCCATCCTATAACTATTCTGATTTTTCAGACAATTAATGTTATAACATACTATTCTAAAATCAATTTTACGTTTATCTTTAACCATATTAATAATTTTCTTCTCATATTGTTCTTTACATCTTCTCTTTCCTTTACTCCTACCACCTTCCTCCTCCTTTGTCCTTCGTTTAGACAGCCCCACCGGCCTGTCTTCGTCCATTGGGATGCCCACGGCAACAATCTTAGGAGTGACATAGAGTCACCCCTATACTATTCCTTTCCTCGAGTCTTACTAATCTTTTAAGTATCTCTTCTAATAACTTTTGACTTGATAACACCGTGTTCTCCTCTTCTGTTTCTTCTCTCGTCCTTTCTTTCCATTTTCCTATCAGTCTTCTCTGTGATGTATTTATCTTTTCACTCTCTATTATCATTTTTCTCACCTGTTCTTCCCATCTTTTCCTGTCTTGTTTTCCAAATTTCTTCATGTTCTTGATTTCTTTATGTTGCTTTCTTGTTCTTTGGTCTGCTTCTACTAGTCCTTTTCCTTTTCCGTCTCTCGTGTCTTCACTTCTTTGACCGGTACGGTACTTCTCCTCTTGCTTCCAATATAAATGCGTATTGAAATACAATGCTCTACTCTCCATTGCTTTTTCCTTATCGTCCCCATTTTCAAAATATACAATAGCCAACGTCTTTGGATTCCCATTACTATTAACAGGAATGAATACAGTCTTTGCATTAAATTTTCTTAACTGTCTCAATAGTAATACTTCTTGTGCGTATTGGGGTACGTTTGTTACTACTGCCTTCCACTGTGCTCTTTCTTTAACTGTTAGAAAACCATCTTCTTCTTTCGAAATTCTTGTTAGTTTTACTGCTACGATTGGAATTGACCAACTTGATTCTAACATCTTTTCTTCCTATGGCCCGTGTATTGTATCTTGACAATAGCTGACTTCACTTTTGCTCTTTTAACCCATCTTTTAATTTCAACTTTCCCAAATTTGACTGCCAAATTTATATCTTTAGCTGTACAGTATTGTGGGATATCCCATAATACATAATCTCAGTAACATTTCCTGCTTGGTGCTTCTATTATTGGTCTTCTTTCCTCTTCTTCTTTATTTACATCTTTGGTTTCAGCTATCTCTTCTTGTATTGGTTTAGTTACAGTATTCTTTCTTCCTGATAGTTTTTTTTTCCCGTTGAAGTATGCTAAATGTTCATTATTTATCGAGCACTCCAATATTCCTGTAACTCGTTCCTCAATTTCTCTGATACCATAATCTGATGTTCCTTTCTCTTGGATTCCTATTGCAATTTTCTTACTCAACATAGCTATCATCTCTTCTTTCTGCTTTTCTTCTTCTACTAGACTATTTCTATTTTCTTTTTCCTCCTTCGTCTTTCTACCTTGTGCCTTCCATTCTGCTATTTCTGATATTCTTCTTACTATCAGAACCACTTCTGGATATTCTATTCCCAAAAATTCTGCTACAAATTTATCTCTCTCCAATACGATATTTCTTTGTTCTGTTAAAGCCTTAACAATTTCGCTTTCTTCTTTTTTAAAGATATATTTATACTTTTCGAGCTGCTCTATGCTGATCTGTACTTGCTTTGACACTTCTTATTTTGGTATATTGGCTTTTCCTTAATCTTGTTTATTGATTATCTAGTTCTTGTTAGATCTACTTCTATTATATCTTGTTTACTTATCACGTTTTACTTTTCCACGTGTTTGTTGTGTTTATAACCCGTTTTGTACGTGTTCTGCCAAATTTGTTTGTTTACTTGGCACTTACTATTGTATTATTAATTGTTTGTTTATTTGTTTACGTGTTCACAAAGACTGCAGTTCCGGGTCTAGGCTGATTCCCCAATTAATGCAATGGAAAACAAAAATTTTATTTTCTGTTACAAAAAGTTTTAAAAGTCTCCTTTTGTGACTTCCAGTTAGTCAGATAAATAAATGCTTCTAATAAACCTATCTATCTTTTTGTTCTCCACAAATAATCTTATACGCCAAATAGCTATTTTCTATTGTCGTTATCGCTCTAGCTTGGATTTTTGTTTCTACTCAGAATTGGTCGTGAGGATCAGTGGTGAGAGTTCTTTGATATTTTTTTTTTTTATTTTTATTTTTATTTTTTTTTTAGTTAATGTTATGTTTTTTTTTTTTTTTAAAAAAGAACATTGTATTTCAAAAAAAGTTAAATGTGGGTAAAAGTTCTATTTAATGAGTGAAATATAGCTTTTATATACCAAATCAAAAGTGCTAACGAAAAACTTTTTACTATAATGCTCAAATATAACCTTACATAGATTGTTCGGGGGCCTGGGTGTGGCTATTTAGAGGTTTAACTATTTATAAAATTTTATATAGTTAGCCAATCATATTTTGAAGATATCTTAGCATCTACTTGGCCAATTTTAATAATCTAGCAATTGTTAGATTTGTCATAATAAGCTTTACAACTTCTTTACTGAAAACTAGCACTTTTTTTTTATAAGGTTAAAATAGTTTAAAATAATAATATTAAAATTATTAATATCATTTTTTTATAAATCAAAGTTTATTTTAAGATTTAAGTGAAAGATCGCAAATAAAGAGTATAAAATAATCAAAATTTTATAATAAATTATGGTAGAATTTAATAATAAATTTCTATAGTGTGTAAATAGGACTTGCTTACATATAAAAGTATTTTTTTATTAAGTAACTCTTTTTTGTTGTATAATTAAAAGTTGTAGAACTAATTATTGTGATTCTAATAGTAGTAAAATTATTAAATTAGTTTGATAGATTATAAGATATGAGTATTTTTCAATTGTTTACTATAGATTTTTTTCTTATGAATTGAAGTACATAGTGTTCTACTTACTATATAAGGTAATAGTCACATGCCTGCTGATTTTTCTATGAAATTTGTTCCCTTTGACTGTGGACTACTAATTAATATCTAAAAATAATAATATTATTATAGTTTAATAATTAGAGTAAATCTATTTGTCACTGGTAGTGACAGTTTTGTACCAATGAGAAACAAGATCAGGTATAACAATATATCTAATCATATAATATGAAAATGAAGTAAAAAAAATGCCATTTTTAAAAATATTGTAATAACTAAAAATTTTGATTATAAAACTACCTTTTTTTCTAGCAACAAATATTTTTTGTAAAATTTTACTATATAGTAACCTCTAATGCTAACCCTTTTTCTAACTATATTCTAACCTATAGATAATAAATTTATATGTATTTATATTTGTTTAATTATATATTATATAGTAGCATATTACTACTAGTAACAAGCACATTTTTTTAATAATTATAAATTATTATAAAATAATTATATAATTATATTTAAAATTATTTTAAGATGTTTTTAAGATTTTATTAAAATTTTTGTAAAATAATCATAAGATTATTTTAAGCTTATTTTAAGATTATTATAAGATTATTTTAAAATTATTTTAAGATTGTTTAAGATTAATATAAGTTAAGATTATTATAAAACAGTAATTATAAATCAAACCAGTGGTGTTAAACACCAGTATGCAGTATAACATGAAGATCAATATTAAAAAAATAAACAAAAAAAAATAAACAAAAGCTAAAGTTGATATATGTTAAATAGAGCAATAGTTAGAGTTAGGGTAAGGCATAGTATATAGTAAAATTTCGCAAGGGGGTTTTTTTTAAAAAAAAGGTGGTTTCATAGATAATATTTTGAGTTAGAAGGTATTTTTTAAAAAAAAAGCAAAACAACAAAAATTTTATATTACACCTGATCTTTACGTTACACTGCATTTAAAAAATTTGATTGGTAAAAATCATTGTGGTGTTGAACACCAGTGGTGTGATTTAGTAAACCCGTTATAAAAATCTATATTTATTCTTTGGTCTGTCAAATGTTTTTGTGATTTATTTATTTATTTATATTGATCGTATAGTAACTCAATTTATAATATGTTTAATGGGTTTTATTTTATGGAGACATGTCACCGTGGCGACCCCGTGATCAGCCAATTGAATTCGATCATGTGCAACACATGCTCAACACGAGCACGTGACGCACGTGATCGAATTCGATTGGTCGATTACATACTATACGCTTAAAAAAAAACTTAATAAAAAAATTAAAAAAATTTATTAAAAAAATTATTAATAAAAAAAAATATTAAAAAATGATGTTAACTTAAAACCGGGTTTAATATACATAAATAAACCTGGACCAAGCAATTTAAATTCTTTAATTTTTTATTTTTATTAATTATCGTTATTTTTTTTTAGAACTAAGAAACAGAACAACACAGTGGAAAAAACAAGAAAAAAAACAGAACAAGAATAACAAGAAAACGGGATGAAACAAAGACAAGAACGGACTAAAGATACAAAAAAAGAATCCACCAAAAAATGACTAGAAACCCGCAATAAAAACGGCAAACCTATCTACCAAAAATCAACAAATTTACCAAAAGAACCTACAGAAAACTGACAAAGAAGTTACCAAAGGAACCTACAGAAAAACAACAAGAGCCCTGAACGAACCCACCAAAAACGACAAAGAACTTATAGGAAACCCTACTGAAACTGACGAAAAATTACCAAAAAATGACGAAGACCTCCTTTTGAGAAGAACCTAATAAAACCCCTACTAAAAATGATGAACCTATTGAATAAACTAACAAAAAGAACTAGAAGTACCTGCCAAAAAAACAACCTACTGAATCACCGAAATCTACCGATCTAAATGCAACTTCACGCTCCTACTGCAGCTCCAACAACGACTCCAACAACTACTCCAATGAAAATAGAAAAAAACAACCTACTGAATCACCAAAATCTACCATGACTTCATGCCCTTACTACGGCTCCAAGAATCACTAAATCCACCACAACTTCACGCTCCTACTACGACTCCAACGACGACTCCAGCGACAGCTCCAGCGACGGCTCCAACGACAGCTCTAGCGACGCTCTAAAAAAAAAACAAACGTTAATAATAAATTAAAAAAAAATAAAATAAAACAAAAAATAAATAAAAAAAATTAAATCAAAAAAAATTCTTTATATGATCAGCAATCTGTAAAATGATTGGCTGATTATATAGGGTCGCCATCCATAGCGACATGTCGCCATTGACATTTTGCCATGTTTAATTATATAAATCTTGATTAATAAGTAGAGCAGAATATGCTAATAACAAATTTAAATTGTGTATTCAAGTTTTTTATTAAAATTAAATCATTTACAATTTTTTTTAATTTGATTTGACTAAAAATTACTCATCTAAAAACTATTTATCTATAAAACTACTTATCTAAATAAACTACTCATTTAAAAAAAACTATTTATCTAAAAAAAACTATTCATCTAAAAAAAACTATTCATTTAAAAAACTACTGCACTTAAAAAACTATATATCTAAAAACTATATCTAAAAAACTTGCTTTGTCAATAATAGTTCTCTTCAACATGTTTAAATTCTAATAATACTTATTCAAACTTACTAATTTAGCTTATAACTACTAAATACTTTATAGTTACTCATAACTTTGTTTAATATCTAGAAGAGGTTTAGTAAGTTGAACTTGAAAAAAAAAGTTTTTTTTTTCATTTACAAGGCGAGGTCATGTCTCGGTCTTTTTATTAAGTATAGTGATCATTACAACATCCTTGACTATTGCATTAAATTACTACAACTACTAATTACTGAAACTTAGACTATTTTATCTATGACCTAAACCTACCAGAGCATCCTATATGTCCCACTCATATATTCAACCTGGTTTTTGCACCTTACTTGTCCACTAATAGTACATGTAGTGCTGCCGCCGCCGGTTTGTATCTCAAGCCATTTTTTGAATGCTGCTGCAACCTTGGCCCATATCTCAAGCCACTACCTTCCTACTAGTATGTGTAGCACAATACATGCCCTTACAAAGTTCACCAACCCCAGTACTTCTCCCGTTTCTCTTCTGGTTTCTTTCTAGTTGCTTTCCTTATCCCTACCTCGCTTTCTTTTCCCCAGTTACATTCCTACCCAATCCGAGGACCCGGAAGGAGTGGTCTGCCATTGGGAACCCAATGGTCTCCCTTCCCTTAGTACATGCTTTCGTAACACATGTCCTTTTCCTCCGATGCGGCTTCAGCGGTCTGATTGGTAGAGCCCTGCCATAGGCCCTTTTGTCATAAGTTTGCTTCCGGTCAGTCCACTTCTCGGTCAGTCTGCTTCCAGTCCGTCCCCATCCGATTTCTGTTTAAGTACCGTCAAAATTCGGCTACCTTTTTGCTCTTGTCTTGCCAAGTATGGTTTCCTTTTGTCCTATGGTTCTGTGCGTAATACAGCGCCTGCACTCCCCAGGATCTATGCGGCTCAGTTCTGTGCGTAACATAGCTTTAGAACTCCCAATGCGAGTTGGTGTAACCCAGAAAACCGATCTGTAAATCTGAGCTCAGAGTTCAGGTTACTGTAATGCAGATAAATTTTTCAAAAATCGTCTCCAGTGGGATTCGAACTCTGTATCTTTTGTTACAACTACTTGGGGGGTGACAACAATCCAACTACACTATGTCGCCACACTCCTCAAAAAAAAAGTAAAATAAGACAAATATTATACAGTTTTCCTCCTCTATAATCACTTCCTATATAATTACAACACCTGTACAATCACATTAAATTTTGAGACAATTTATTAATAAACTTATAAAAAAAGACTTTTATATAATCCCACTCTTTTATAATCACCAATTTTTTTGATACAAACTGCATGATAATAGAGGAGGAAGACTGTATACATAAAAATGAAATATCTATAAAGTATAAATCTTCTTAGCTTTATTATTTTTCTGCTTTAAACTTAAAAAATTGGAGAGTACTTTATAAAATAAATTGCTGTACCCAGTGTTTAAAATTTAAATTTGGTTTTATGTTCTCAAAAAGAACATTTTTAATTTCTTAAAGTTTATAGTAAAATTTTAATATTTTTTAGGCCATATAAAATTAATTTTTTGGTACTCATAACATAAAAAAAAAAAATGACCGACAGGCCAGACTTTTATTTAAAATTTTTAAAATTTTTAAATTATAAAATTTAAATTTTAATTTTAAAAAATAATAACCCGGCATTATAGTATTGAATACTGAAATAAATAAAGTAATGACCCGCTCACCTGAACTTTATTTAAAAATTTTATATATAAAAAATTTTAAATTTTATAAAATTTTTTTAAAAAAATTTTTAAATTCCACCTGGCTATTAAAACATATAAAAAAATTTTTTCAAAAAATTTTCAAAATATGACCCGGGCGGGTTATAAGAACCAAAAAAGTAAGTTTATATGGCCTTATATAAAAAAATTAAAATTTTTTTAATATTTAAAGAATTTTTGAATGTTTTCAAATAGAGAACATAATTTAATAATTTATGTTCCCAAAAATTGTATAATGTTCTTTAAGAACACTAAGAACATTGAATTTTAAATACTGGCTGTACCTTGTTGCAAATATATTCCTTTTAGAAAACCCCTGAAAAAGCCATTTAAAAAAGGCTTACCATTGCAATTTACTATAAAAAAGGGTCGATTATATGAATATCAATCAGTAAAATTTTATAGTAATAAAATTATATCTGTGTTCTGCTTGACAAATCATATAACTAATATTTAGTTAAAATTAACACTAGTATATACATAATCATAAAGATAATTATGTGTATAAGGGCAAATTTAACTTCTATACATGTTTTTTGATCTTTTATAAGCTGAATTTGTTTATCATCATAACCTTCAAAAAAGGACAATTTACTGTAATAAGAGTCACAACCTTTTCTCATTTAGAATATTGTATCTAAAAAAATATAATTAATTTAGAATAAATATATTTTAGTTATTTAATATAATAAAAATTTGGTAATTTAATTTTTAATCAGAGATTATTTCTCTAACTATTCTAATCTCTAGAATAAAAACAAAAATACTAATGATAATTTTATTTATATCTGAAAATTAAAATAGTTAAAGTAAGATACAATAATTAAAAATAAAATTGGTTCAATAAATTAAATAAATATATTATGTTATGAAAAAAAGTATGCACTTTATCTTTTATTCACTTTTTGAGTTTGATCATTATTTGCATTGTCATAATTATTACTTTTAATAAAATTGCATGATCCTCTGGATCAGTAGGTGGATATTCCACTAAAATAGCTAAAAATTAAACATGTTGAGCTGTTAAATTCTTAGTACAGTGGCCTACTATTTTATTATGAACACTTTTTGGACAGATATCACTCAAAATCAGGTAAGTAATGCAGCATTAAATTTATATTATAGCTGATCTAATAGTACAACCATACTAAAATTTGGTACAATTTCATTAAATTGCACCAAAGTTATACAAAGTTAGTACAAAGTACTACTTTTAGATTTGTACAAAAATTGATTTTCAGAATTTTTGAATTTTTTTTTAAAAAAAAATTTACAAAAAAATCAATTTTTGTTCAAATTAGTTCAAATTTTGCTCAAATATAGTATACACCCAGGTCATATTGTGTAATATAAAAAAAAGCATATTTGTATAACCAATCAGTATAAAAAAACCAAATGTGCATTTATTTTTTTTTTCTTACAAAAAATGGTCATGAAGAAAGATTTACAGAAAGTTAGAAAGAAGCAATAATTTATGAACACAAAAGAGGTAATTTGCTTCATACAATTGCAGCTATAGCTGGTTGTAGTAAAAGTTCTATGGGAAACATCATAAAGCAGTACAGTAAGTCAGGCACAGAAATTTAAAAAAAAGGACTAGTCAACCAAAAACTCCAATACTTTTGAATTTAAAAACCTTAAAGACTTAGTCACAAATGGCAACTACTGTCTCATGCTTACACAAATAACCAACCTATACAATTGTCAAAGCAAAAAACAATTTCTGAAAGTACCATGCACCATGCTTTGCACTGTTTGGGCTTGTCCTTATGTGTTGCCCCCAAAGCCTCTTATCATAGCTGAGAATAGGAAAAAAGGTATAAATAGGTACTTGAACATTAGAAGTGGTGTATTGTAGTCATACAAGACCTATCTTTTTCAGGTTCTTCTAGCACAAACCAAATGAAAAATGAGAAATCAATTGCATTAGTAATCTCATAGAGCTGGATACTTTTGTTAAAAAATTGTGGTATAAACACCACTGCAGACTGGTTGCCAGCATCTCTATTTGGGTTGATGCTTGTATAGAAACTGGGGCGGACCCATCAAATATTATATAAAATTTTTTTTTAAAAAAAAAAAAGAAAATATAAAATTTTTACTTTTGTACAAATAAAAAATCAAATTTTTAGAATTTTTTGCATAACTTTTGTGCGATATAATGAAATTTTAGTATTTGTACTGTAAATCGGCTGGTCACACAATATAAATTCCATGCTGCATTTACTTACCCGATTTTGAGTGATGGCTGCCCAAAAAGTGTCCATAATAATATGGTAAGCCACTATAAAATATGCAATTTGTTCAATAGAACATTTGCTATCTATATCCTAAATAAATATATTATAAAATATTATAATGATAATAGCATATTACAAAGAAAAATTTTGAAAACAATAACTTCCTGTTTATCATTTTTACTTAAGTCTACATTTTCTACAATTCCAACTGAATCATCACTGTCAGAATCGAAAAGTGAAGCCATATTCAAAGATAAGGATTCAATAAAAATAAATATAGTGATAAAAATTCTAATATTATTTTTTGCATGATTACTAATATAATTTCATGCATAATTACAAAAATCAATTAAATCTGTTTTTAACAAGATAGCATATTCAATTTGAATAGAATTCTGCATTTTGTAATCTCTGGTTAAGATAATAAATCAAAATACGAGCAATCTCCATTTAGTAAAATAATTCCAAGTTTTACTAAACCAATTGATATTTAATTCCAAAATATATTGACAGAAGAGTCTGAATCAAACATGGCATCAAAACGAAACCTACCTGAAACTAGTTTCAGAAGGGTTCTAATCCAAAACTAGTTTCAGATTTTTTTAAAAAAATCAAAACTCCGAAACCCGAAACCCTGAAACTATAATCCAAAACCCAAACCTATAATCTGAAACTCAAAAATATAATATTGAAGCCTTTAAAATTTATTGTAGATTTATTTAATGAACCCAAAATGTAAAATTATTTTTGAATAAATTATTTTTTTTTAATTTTTTTTTAACTTTAGAGGCCGGTACTATGGCCGGAATTTTATTATGAGTTATTAGGACATAATATTTATTACATGAATGAGGATACAACTAGCCACACGTGCACTTTTGGTGCCTAATTTAAGTAGTCCGCCCGAAGGTTCTACACTAGCTGCCATACCTACAACCCAACTATGGGAATTGCCTATTTAAACCCTCTGGTTCACGCTCTTCCTATTACTACCCGATGCACTGCACAAGAATAGATATTAAGGGGCCCCAACTCTTTTAGATAAATCGTCAGCCTAAGGGCTACTTTACTCTTGCACCAATTGCCTATCATTGTCCTCTGTGTCCCATTCCACTTCGGATACGGATTTAGCAACAAAGCTGTCTGCCCTTATTAGGTTCATTCTGATCCTGACCACCCACCTTCTTTTTGGTAGTGCCATTGTAGATCTTCACTATTACCTCCTAATTCAGGACTTGCCAAACGGGTTTCCATTTCTCTGGTTTTTTGGATTTATGGTATAACAATAACACCATTACGCCGTAGCTCCCATTCAAGATGGTGGAACCAAGGTAACAGGTTTTTGTAACCCAACCGATCTGAGCCACATGGTTAGGGTTGGTTAGGTTCCAGTTAGGTTCTGATAGGTTCTAAGTAAATTAATAATTTTTAAACTGATTTTTTATTTTTTAGTTCTTAATTAAAGTTATTAATTATAAAATTATGACCAATTTTAATTATAAGCATAAAGCAAAAAACTTTCTTTTAAGTTTATAAATTCTTTAAAATATTAAATTAGAACCTAGGTTCCAGAACCTAGTTTCTAAATTAATATTTTAAAGAATTTATAAACTTAAAAGAAAGTTTTTTGCTTTATGCTTATAATTAAAATTGATCATAATTTTATAATTAATAACTTTAATTAAGAACTAAAAAATAAAAAATCAGTTTAAAAATTATTAATTTACTTAGAACCTATCAGAACCTAACTGGAACCTAACCAACCCTACACATGGTTACCGAACACAGGCCTATTGTTCAAAGCGTCAACAGTGGGATTCGAACTGTCAACCTGCCGTTTGGGAGGTGACACCTTGACACTTCTCTAAGGCGCCACACCCTGTTTTTTTTTGAATAAATTATAACATTATATAGATCATTTTTTAATTATAGTTTTTTTACTGCCTCGGTTTGTTTGGGTTTTTTTAAAGCCAGTCAACTTTATTTTTAATATCATACGTTATTACAACTGGTTTCAAATTCTAGGGCGATAGAAAAAATTACCAATGATGAATCGATAAGTATTTGATGGCTTTTGATACCAACAATTTATTTAATTCTGCAGTAACGTATTAATTTTATCATTAGCAGATATGGACGTACTAATTACTTATTATTATTTGATATTGTATCCAGTTTTTACGTAGTAAGTAAAAAAACAGATGCTTGCAAAAGCAACCTTGATTGTCAGAATATAAACTCCAGAATTATACCTTTAATATTATACTTGTTAATCATAAAAACAAAAAGCTACACGCATGCAATAAATTGTTGATGCATTTCGGTCCAAATATTGCTGGATATTCAAATTTTATTGTATTCTTTAAGGAGATATATAACATACATCAATGCGATTAATATATATTGAAGAGATACATAGCATACATTTGTGTATTTGAAAGAGATATATAATACATTAATGCAATAAATGGAAGTTTGGGTAGTTTTGGTGTTCAGGTGAGGATTCGGATTTTGAATGAGTTTTCGGGTGTCAGATGAGGTTTTGAGTTTTGGATAAGGTTTTGGAAGTTATAATCGAAGCCTGAAATTTTTCGGATTTGGCACAAAAGGTTTCGGTGCCAACTTTGGAGAGAATAAACAAATATATTATTGATGTTTTGGCAGTTTCGGGAGGTTTCGGGTTTCGGTCGAGGTTTCGGGTTTCGGTTGAGGTTTCGGGTTTCGGTTGAGGTTTCGAGTTTCGGATAAGGTTTCGGAAGCTATAATCCGAAACCTGAAACTTTCGGAATCGCCAAAAAAGGTTTCGGTGCCATCTCTGGTCTGAATGGTATAATAATACTTAATAAAGGGCCAACGGAATGCCAATCAAATAGTTTGATAAGGTTGAAATGACTACTATTACATATAAGTTTTGTTAGTAAGGTATTTCAAGAACATTAACTTGATGAGACCCTGGATATATTTTGTTATAATATATGATTACTTCATAGTCATCACAAATAATAAATGAGATCAGTGCATTTTCTTGAAGATAAATCTTCAGATTCAAATCTTGTCGCTAAAACATATTGAAAATCCAAGTTGTTCGAATATGTATATGCATATCCCCAAAATTCTTTAATTTGAGATTTTAACTATGAACATTAAACCGAGAATTATCTAATTCATCGGTCCTAAAAGAATTTCAGCCAAGTGACAGATTAGGATTCCGCTGCAGCATAAGTTGATTCGGAAATCCACAAAATTCGATCTTGACGTACCGCAGTTACACATAACGTATAAAACATGATTCATGCTATACACTATGTAAGTGAATGGCATAAAAAAATATACATGCCGTATAGTTTATGTTCAAAAAGTTATACTTTCGGGATATTTACTATACGTAATGTATACCAAGGTTTACTATACTCATTTGATATACTATACCTATACTATACTGGTTTACTATACATTCATACCAGACCGATCAGATCACCCATGCCATACTGATATTCTGTAGTTAACTAAACTGTAATATGCGTACAGAACAGTTGTCCGGATTGTCTATCAAAGGAACACACCACTATATTCCGTGAAAATACCAATATCCAAGTGATTTTATTCTGTCGACATTACCTATATTGGCTGATTTTAGATAATAAATGAATGATTTATTTTCATCTTTTACGACTCCAATTCCATGAAGATAACAATCTCCAAGATTGTTCATTGCACAAGAATTACCCATATCTACAGATTTTTGAAAATAAATAACACTTTATAATTATCTTTTCAGCTCAAATTCCATTTTTATAACAATATCAAACCAGTCTAATCCATTAACATTACCCAATTTTGCAGATTTTGAAAACAAATAAATGCTTTATGTTCATCCTTTACAACTCCAACTCCATTTTTGTAACAGCAGCCAACTTGAACCATTCCATTAGAATTACCTATCTCTGCAGATTTTTAAAACCAAATAAATACTTTATTTTTATCTTTTTCAACTCCAATTCCATTTTGATAACAATCTCCAAGATAGAAGATTACAGTAGAATTACCCATATTAGCAGATTTTTGATCATAAGTAAATTAAATGATTTATTACATCTTTTCAACTCCAATTCCATGTTGATAGCAGTAATCAACTTCATTTATTCCGAACGCACTATGTATATCAGCAGATTTTGATAATAAACAAAAACTTTAAGCTTATCCTTTTCACCTCAAACTCCATTTGTTTACATATCCAGGATTGTTCATTCCATTAGCATTACATATATCAGCAGGTTTTTGATAATAATAAATGCTTTATGATCACACTTTTCAGCTCAAAATTCCATTTTGGTAACAATATCCAAGACTCTTCAACCCATAGCACGACCCTTTTCGGCTAATTTTCGATAATAAAACAATGCCTTATTGATATCTTTTTTTAACCACAATTTCATCTCGATAACAATAGCCAAGATGTCCAATTCCATATGATTTTTCCATATCCGCTGATTTTAGATAATAGATGAATGCTTTATGTTTACCTTTTTCAGTTCCGATTCACGTTCATAACAGAAGCCGAGATCAAACATTCTATTAGAATTTCCCAATTCGACTGATTTTGATAATGAATAAATGCTTGATTATTATCTTCTTAATCCATTTTCCATAATGATAGCACATTCCAAGGATATGATGAATAATAGAATTTCTGACTCATAGGATTTGTTTCGTTCTTTAAAAAAAGTTGATTATTTCTTCAGGTTTTGCCGCTAATTTGTCATATGCTGATTTATCGAATTAATAATTGAGTCATTATTATACAAATAACATAATTCTTCGATAATTTATTTAGATAATCTTGTGAACCATACAATGGTAAACCTAGAGATGGGCAAAATGGCATTTTTCTGTACCACGCATGCATGTATGCTAAATACAACACAGATACAATATTTAATAGTAAATAAGTTTTGATTCCTGGTCCGTTTTTGTGATTTTACTACAAAACTGAACGTCTCAATAAGATGATTTCATAAGTCCAAATTATTAAAACCCAAATCATGTTCTCGAGATTATTAAAGATTCTTTGTCATTTTCCTAATATTATAAAATGATGCCTGGTCATGCTGATGTACCCGCAATGCAATTTTGATTGGTTATGCTTAAATGATTTTATAACAGTTTCAAGATGATATATTATGAACTACAAATAAATTTACCAGCGATTGGGTGGTTTTTTTATTTTTGTTCAATGTATATTGATACATCAAATCAAGAATAATGAAAGTACGAACGTACGTACGTAATTATTAAGCTCTATCCATTTTTGAAAGAATTAACCAATTTAGCAACTATGATCAAATCTTATTTGCTATACGTACTACAGTACAGTAAATGATTTATAGTCGTATCAAAAACAAGATTCAAGTGTGTGAAAAACACTAATATATAAATAACTTCACTCTTCCATTAAAAATTATCGCCTGCCACAATTGCCTTGTACATTTTTACAAATTATTTTCATCATGTAAAATAAGGCATTTCTAATTACAGAAATTAAGGGAAAATCTCGTGTCAGGATTAGTGCTTCGGGCGAAACCCGAATTTGCAGATCATATAGGGCGAAATTAAAATTCCTCTGGGCGAAATATTTCGGATTTGGAAAATAATTTCGCCCGAAACACTAGTCAGGATAGAATAAATTCACTAAGTAGATCAAGTCAGCCAATAAAATATTATATACCATTTTTTGTTTTAACTACGACAGTAGTTCGTATTTAAAAAATCAGATCAGGGGGTGTAAAATATCTATTTTAAAATCCTGCCATACTGCTTTGGTTTTATATATCATTAAGTTTTGGTTTATTAGAATTGGTATTTTACACCTAATACCAGGCCGATCAGCTCACCCGTACCATAATGATATTCTGTAATTTCGAAAAAACCCAACTTTATAATATTTGGATTTTATATGGCATATTATAAAATTGCTTAGACCATGCGCATGCACGCATGCATGCATTCATGCGCATGATGCCTATCTCTAGGTAAACCTCTAGTTTTGAAAATATTGCCAACTTGATTTTATCATCATGGATTGTACTTTATTGAACGTTTGTAGGTAGAACATTGTAAATGTTGCAAGCTTGATATATCGAATCGGATAATGATTTGCAATGATATTGTCTGTTACACAGTATTTTTTACTATGATAATTTCGCTCTGATTGATCGAATACGTAGGTACGGTGCAAGAAATTTAAAAGCCACAATTATACTCTATAGAGACAAAATACAGACAATTGAAATACTCCCTAACTTTATTGAAGAAATAATTTTAATGTTTAGCTTAATAGTAACAGACTACCAAATCCGTATTGGGACTGGACTGACTATACACGTGTAGTACAAAATACTCGTGTAACAAACAGTTATATAAAATTGCATTGTGCTCGATTTCGAATATAGTATACGGACACTCTTTTGAGATATCATGTCAAACGAAAAAAATTTGCTAAGCATTTACAATAACCCATCTATAAAAAACACTTACTACGATGATAATGATAATCTTGTAAATTGTTCAAAACTAGCAGAATTATCATTGCATGACTCACAGGATTTTCTAAATAGAGTTATCGAAGAATTATGTGATTTGTATAATAAAGAAGTTAAGAAAGGAAGTTATTATGACTCAATGATTTACTCAATTGAACGTCATTTACTAAGTAAGCAACAAAAACCAGATGAAATAATCAATTTATGTCTGAATAACAAAACAAATCCTATCGTTCAAAATAATTCTATAATTCATAACCTCCTTGCATCTTGTTACCGTCGTGGAAAATGGATTAAAAAGGATAATCATCAAGCATTTATTCATTTTAAAAAATCAGCTGAATTGGGAAATTCTAATGGAATGGGTGATGTCGGCTTTTGTTATCAACATGGTATCGGAGTTGAAAAAGACCATAATAAAGCGTTCATTTGTTATCAAAAATCTGCGGATATGGAAGATCCGTATGGGATTGAATCTCTTGGCAATTGTTATCGAGATGGAATTGGTGTCAAAAAAGACATAAATAAAGTATTATTTTATTATCGCAAATTAGTTGAAATGGGGCATGCTATAGGAATGAACAGTCTTGGATATTGTTACGAAAAAGGAATTGGAGTTGAAAAGGATGAATACAAGGCATTCCTTTATTTTCTAAGATCTGCTGATATGGATAACTCTGATGGAATGGTTCAAGTTGGTTACTGTTATTATAAAGGAATTGGAGTTGAAGTAGATGAACATAAAGCATTTATTTATTTTCAAAAATCTGCTTATATGGGTAATTCTACTGGAATGTACCATCTTGGATACTGTTATGAAAATGGAATTGGAGTCGTAAAGAACGAACATAAAGCTTTTATTTATTATCAGAAATCTGCTAATATGAACGATGCTAAAGGAATATATCGAGTTGGTCGTTGTTATCTTCATGGAATTGGTGTTGAAAAAGATGAATATAAAGCATTTATTTATTACCAAAAGCATGCTAATATCGTGCTAGTGAAATAAGCGTCTTCTATATTAATATGAACGTTGAATTTGAGGTGAAAAGATGACTGTAATGGGGTACTTTTTTTCAAAAATCCACGAGAATCAACGATTCATTTTCAGTATTTCAACTTGGATTAAATGCAACTATTTATGTGGAATCGAAATAGATAGTTTAAAACATGATAATTTTGAAAAGCTATTGAATGAATTTTGTTATATTAAATAGAATTAAGACCACAAAGGACTTAAAGAAAACCTGTTTTGGTATCAACTGTAATGTCAATTTTTCCTTGCTCCTTACATAATTTTTTTTTTGTAATATTCGCGCTAAATAACATTAATAATAAAGATTATTAGATGATTTGTTTTGTTGCTTGACTTTTATTTCAAGATTTAAATTTAATAAAATTTAGTCGCAATGAAGATCATATTTCGCTTTTTTGTATGATGCTTAATATTAACGTTTTTTTTTACCTTAGTTATTAAAGGCATATTGTGATATTAGTTGCATAACTCCTTGTTTATTTTGGTCCTTTGTGTAAAAACCTTCATGTGTCATAAATAAAATTGAATCTAAGTAAATTACTATGTTCGTTGAATATGATACTCAAACAATTCATTTTTAAATATTCACATAGTGATCTATTTTCCAAGATACTATTATATAGCAAATACATAGCAGTTCTAGAATTTTTTAATCATCTAATGGGTTCGGGTTACAAGTCCGAAAAAAAAATCCTGATAGACAAAATCTTGAGTTTAATATCATAATTTATGATATAATAAGCAGAATCTGTTGTAATTTATATGTTTTATGATATAAAACACCATTAGTTCTTCATCTATTTGGTAATTATATGAGAATTTTTTTTTATCAAAAAATTGGGTCAAAATTCTATATTAAATATTTGATGAACCAAGTTTTAGAAAACTAATTACAATTAAAAAAGGATGTTGAAAAAATAATCAAAACATGTTTGTATTATAAAACTCAGAAATTTTTATTAATGATAAAATAAAGAAATATTCAATCTAAAATAAAGAAAATATTCAATCTAAATTTGAAATCACAAATTGTATGCATTCATAAAGAGAGTACAAGATTTTTCTCCACTTTTTAAAATTTTAAAAAAATCCAATATTAATCAAACTAAATAAATATAAAAGTTAAAGGAGGAATTCTTTATTTAATAAATTTTAAACCATATTATTCTTATTATTGATCTAAATTTTGAATTTGAAAATTACTCTATTTTTAAACTTAAATGCATAATTTTGAGCATAATAACTGTACTTTTTTATTATAAATAAATCTAAATTGCCTCATCAATATTATAAAATAAAAAATCTATTTGTAACAGTCTGTTACATAACAGCTATAAGATAGTATTAATACTAGATTAGGGTTAAGATTAGGGTTAGGGTTAAAATCAAATTTAATACAAAATTGCTAGAGGAGCATTTTTTGTTAAAAGTGCAACAGGTTTACCCTAGTAAAATTTTGAGTTATAGAATATAGCTGTTATGTAACAGGCTGTTACAAATAGATTTATCCTATAAAATATATTTTATTATTTAATAATTTATAGAATTAATAATCTTTATTAAACAACAAACCATATAATTTTTTAAAAATCAATTATATTATTAAATTTTACTAATATGATTTCTTTTAAATTTTAAAATATGAGTAAACAATACTTTAAACAATTTTGATTAATTAATATTATAACTTAAAAAAATTGTAATTATTAATTTAAAATTTTAAGAATAATACACTTGTTATGCCTTTGTTATATTAAATTTATTACAGGTCACATGTGATTGGTTGATTTATGTAAATCAATACAAAATAGATTTAATATATAGATTTTTTTTAAACTTTAAACAAAAATAGATTGTCAACTGCCAAGTCAAAATTGATGAAGTATTTTTTGTTTAAATTTTATAGATTCATAGAATTCAAAAAAAAGTTTATTAATTTGACATAGTGGTTATCAAGATATCATTGCTTATTGTTAAAAAAAACTCAAAATATCTATCAAAATAGAAGTAATAACCAAATTTTTCTAAACTTTATCAAAGGTATTTTGACAACCACCAAGTCAAATCTGATAAACTTTTTTTTGAATTCTATAAATTTATAGAATTTGAAAAAAAAAGTTTATTGAATTTGACTTGGTGGTTGTCAAAATGTCTTTATTAAGAAGTTTCAAAAAACTCAAAATGTCTATCAAAATAGAAGTAATAAATAGAAGTAATAAACAAGTTTTTTAACTTTGAACAAAGATATCTTAACAACTACCAAGTCAAATTTGATAAACTTTTTGTTTGAATTCTATAGATTCATAGAATTTAAAAAAAGATTCATCTAATTTGATATAATAGTTGTCATGAAAAAACTCAAAATATATCTATCAAAGTAGAAGTAATAACCAAATTTTTTTAAACTTTGGGAAAGGTATTTTGACAACCACAAAGTCAAATTTAATGAACTTTTTTTGTTTATAGAATTTAAAAAAATATCTATTAGAATTTGACTTGGTGGTTGTCAAGATTTCTTTGCTCAAAGTTTTACTCAAACTGTCTATTAAAATAGAAGTAATAATCAAATTTTTCTAAATTTTAAGTGAAGGTATTTTGACAACTACCAAATCAAATTTAATAAACTTTTTTTTTAAATTCTATAGATTCATAAAATTTAAAAAAAAGTTTATCAAATTTGACTTGGTAGCTGTTAATTACCTTCATTTAAAGTTTAGAAAAATTTAATTACTTCTATTTTGATAGACTTTGTAATTTTTTAAAACTTTGAGCAAAGATTTCTTGACAACCAGAAGCTAAATTCAATGAACTTTTTTTTTAAATTCTATGAATCTATGGAATTCAAACAAAAAGTTCATCAAATTTGACTTAGTAGTTGTCTAGATACCTTAGCTAAAATTTAAAAAATTGTTTATTACTTTTATTTTGATAGATATTTTGAGTTTTTTGAAACTTCAAGCAAAGTTATCTTGACAACTGTTATATCAAATTAGATGAATCTTTTTTTAAATTCTATGAATCTATAGAATTCAAACAAAAAATAATTCATTGAATTTACTTGGTGGTTGTCAAGATACCTTCATTCAAATTTTAAAAAATTTAGTTATACTTTTATTTTGGTAGATGTTTTGAGTTTTTTAAAACATTTAAGCAAAAATATTTGACAACCACCAAGCCAACTTTTTTTTTGAATTCTTAAATTCATAGAATTCAAAGAAAAAGTTAATTAAATTTGACTTGGGGTTGTCAAAATAATTTCACTCAAAGTTTAGAAAATTTGGTTATTACTTTTATTTTATTAATAGATATTTTGAGTTTTTTTTTGAAACTTTTTTGAGCAAAAATATCTTGACAATCACCAAGTCAAATTCAGTAAACTTTTTTTAAACTTTATGAACCTATAGAATTTAAACAATAAAAAAGTTTATCAAATTTGACTTGGTGGTTGTCAAGATACTTTTATTTAAAGTTTAAAAAAATTTGGTTATTATTTCTATTTTGATAGACATTTTGAGCTTTTGAAACTTGAGCAAAAATTTTTGACAATCACCAAGTCAAATTAGATAAAGTTTTTTTGACTTCTATGAATCTATAAAATTTAAACAAAAAAAACTTTATTGAATTTGACATAAAGTAAGTATAGATTACATGTACCAATTATAGCGCACATGTGATATTTTGTGATCTAGTGATAAGAATTGAACAATTTTGGTACCATTCTAATTGTCTCAGTGAGACAAGTTGAATGGTACTAGAATCATTTTATTCTAATCATTACACCACAATTTACTAGCAATAAAAGATTAAAATTTAAAAACTAATAAAAATAACTTTAATGCATTGTTAGCAAATTTTTTATTAGTAAATCGATCTTCATTATAAGACAATTTTATTAATCGTTATATGTTCTACTTATTTCTAAATTTTCATAAAAATTAGATAATTTTTTATTAATTGATTTTTATAAAATATATTTTTGTGCCAAAAGAGCCTATTATAGCACAAGTATACTTTTTACAAATAACTTAATAAAAATTCATCTGATTTTTTTTTTATGAAAGTTTAGAAGTAAGTAGTATTTGTAATAACAAACAAAATTGTTTTAATAATGAAGATCGATTTACTTAATAAAAAAAGTCACTATTAACATACTATAATTAGGTTTTATTAAAACCTTAAAATTAAAAATTTTACTTATTTTATTTTAGTATCAATATCTTGTAATCCAGTGATCAGAATCAGGTGATTTTACTACTATTCGATTTGTCTTATTGTAACAAATCGAATAATAGAAAATCATCTGATTTTGATCATTGGATCACAAGATATCACATGTGCGCCTTAATTGGCACTGCACTATAATACCCATGCTTACCTTAGTAGTTGTCAATATATTTTTATTCAAAGTTTTAGTTATTGTAGCAGATTAAAATAAAATTCGGATTAAAATAAAATTATAATATAAAATCTCTTTTTTGAGATACATTTTTAGGGTTAGAGGTTAGAGTTAGGGTAGAACTCTGAAATATATATAGATAAGTCAGGTTAATTATAGAGTTACTAAAAAGGAAAGATCTGCAAAAAAACTTCAAAGATAAGCAAAAAATTACTAAAATAAAAAGATTTGCATAAAAAACCTCAAAAATAAGCAAACTCATACCTAACCTATCTATGTATATTTTGGGGTCCTGTTAGGGTTTATCTTAAAGTAAAGTTATAATAAACAAATATTTGTTTTTTTTTTTTTTTTAGTGTCAAAGTGCCCACTTTGGGGATTGGCTTTTATTCAAGATATATCAGACCTCGGTACCCTACATGGAGAGAAAGCTGACATTTGTACATTGACGAGAATACAACTAGCCTCACCTGCAACTTTTGGTTGCCTATTTAAGTAGCCACCTGAAGGTTCTACCCTAGCTGCCATACCTGCAACCCACATACTGGCATTGCCTATTTAAACCCTCTGATCTTCTCCCTTCTGCCGGTCCATCTTGTATCACCGGAACAGCCACCAGCTACTAAACCTGGAGTTCGTACCGGATACTAACCGCACCCTTAGGACTAGTTTATCCTCAGTGGGAAACTTGGTAGAGTGTTTTCCTGTCCCACACAGGTATCACCTACTCTTCGGTAGCAACAGGGTTACCCCCTATCATTACCTACTTCTGCCCTTGCAAAGTTCACATTACCCCAGTACCACCCCGTTCCTCTTTCAGTTTCATTCCCTCGGAACTTTCCTTCCCCCGGTTGCTTTCTTACTTCCAATCTGAAGACCCGGAAGGGTTGGTCTGCCCTGGCAAACCCAGGGGCTCCCAACCCTTGTACATGATTTCACAACACATGTCCTTTTCCTCCGGTGTGACCACCGGCGGTCAGGTTGGTAGGGTCTGCCATAAACCCTTTAATCATAAGTCCACTTCCGGTCAGTCCGAACCAGTCAGTCCCCGTCCAATTCCTGTTTGGGCACCGTGAAAAGTCAGCTACCTCTTTACTCGGGTCTTGCCAAGTATGGTTTCCTGTTGTTCTACGGTTCTGTGCCCCAGTTTTGTGCATAACACAACGCCAGAGCTCCCAATACAAGTTAGTATAACCTAGGAAACAGATTTGTACATCCGAGCTCAGAGTTCAGGTTAGGGTTCCGAAGTTCAGTTCAGTTCAATAGAGGTTCAGGTTCAGGTTCAATGAACCTGAACCTGAACCTGAACCTGCTCTAAAAGTTCAATACTGAACTGAACCTGAACTTAAAATTATTGAACATGAACCTGAACCTGAACTTAAAAAAAGTTCAGTTCAGGTTCAGTTCAAGGTTCATGAACATGTTCAGGTTCATAATATATGCACATGTTTACCTAAAT
>QKWP01000626.1:53156-70848 GCA_003550325.1 Gigaspora rosea
TTTTTTTTATTTTTTGTGTATATTCTTGTTAGATTGTTTTTTACCTTTCTATTATACACATTTTTAAATTTTTATGTGTCAGTTTTTTTTTTTTTTTTTTTTTTAGGGAACGTTGTATTTCAAAAAAGGTAAAGATGGGTAAAAGTTCTATTTAATGTGTGAAATATAGCTTATATATACCAAACCAAACCCGCTAACCAAAAAATTTTTACTATGATACTCAAATATAACCTCATATAAATTATTCAAGGTCCTTCCTACCCCATCCCAGTTCTCACCCTTCCCTAATATTAAAGAGATTTAATTTTTATTTAGTTTGTTTTTTTTATTTTGTTTTATGCATTGTAGATCACTGATGATGATCACCATGATGATTTGTAGTAATTTTCTAGATTTTTTTATTTTTTATTTTTTTTTTTATAGAAGGTTCAGTTTTTTTTAGAAAACAGGTTCTTTTTTATTTTTTTTTATTTTAGAGAACAGTTTGTTTTTTTTTTAGAATATTATATTTCAAAAAAATTTAAAGGTAGATAAAAGTTCGATTTAATGTATAAAATATAGTTTATATATACCAAACCAAAAGTGCTAACCAAAACCATTTTTACTATAATGCTCAAATATAACCTCACATAGATTATTTGGGGTCCTATCTGCATCATGTTATACTAAGATCATTCTCTGTTGAGTAGCAAATCATCAATTAATATATTTTTTGATGCCAAACAAGTTTTTTTAGTGCAAAAAGTTATGATCAATTAGCAAAATTTCAAGTGATATAATATTTTTTAATAATAATTAATAAAATTATACAAAATGCTATATTTTCTAAACTTAACTAATTGAATTATACTTCTCACTATAAATAAACTTGTTCAGTATTCAAAAATGCATATATATATGTGTAGATTGGATAAAAAGTCTTGTCAGTAGATTAATATCTTGATCAATTTTAAAGATACAGTTTTAACCTTTATATATATAAATATAGTGGTTATAATAAATATGTAAAAAAATTTTAAATATTTTTATCAGATAGTTTTTAAAATATTGAATTTTTAATTTATTATATATAAAAAGAATTTAAAAATTTAATTAATTTTTCTAAAAATTTAGCTAATACTAAAATCAGTTATGTAGTTTTTAAATATATAATTTATTTTTAAATTAACATATTAAAATTTAAAAAATTTACAATTTAAAATTTTTCTTTGTTTAATTAGATTTTGCAAAGCTATAGTTTTTTTATTTTTTAATATTTTTATAAATTTTATAAATAATAATAATAATTTTGCAATAATTTTTATTTATAACTATTCTATTTTCAAATAAAATTATTAAATTTATTTAAAACAACCAAAAATTAAAAATTGTTATATAGATAAATTTTATTACTAAATTTAGTAAATTAATTACTATATATAGTAAAATATTTAATTTATAATAAAATTACTTCAAATAATTATAAATAAAATTTATTTATATAAATTTTAATTATATAAATATAGTTCATTATTTTGGTTATATAATTTTTTTATTATATAAAAATTTTTAATATAAATGACTTAATTTAAATTTTTATAATAATAATTTCATTTGGTTAAATTAATAAATTTAAAAACCAATTTTTTCAACAACTATCTAATTAAAATTAATTAAAATTTTTTTTATAAATTTATTATAACCACTATATTAATATATATAACTGTATATTTAAAAATAATTAAGATATTGATCTACTTACAAAACTTTTCATCCAACTCACGTATTTAGAGTTAGACTAGTTTGCAAAATTTGGGCCAAATCTGAACCAAACTTATAATTGAGTTTGAGTTTAGTATAAAGTTTAAAATTGAAAAATTTAGAGTTTGAGTTTAGTTTGAACTCTAAAATGAACTGGAATAGGCCAACCTGAATCTAAACCTAGAAGCACTAGTTCATATAAATACTAAATTGAATCTGAATCTAAACTGAATATAAATTAGCTCTAAAAGTTCAATACTGAACTAAACTTGAACATGTTTTGAAAAAATGTTCAAGTTTAGGTTCAGGTTTATTATTGAACCTAAACCTGAACTTACCTAAATTTAGTTTAGTTCTAATTCATAGGACACTACTAAATTATAGCATTTTTGCGGGTAGCAATCAATTAATCGACAATTACACGTATTTCACCAATATAACATTTCACGACAATTATTCACCAACACGTTCATTTTACCGACAGTTTATTTCACTGAAGCTCATTTCACCGACAAAGTAATTCTGGTCATTGTCGTTAGGGTCAGGGTAGAATTAGGTAGAATTAGGGCTAAAGTTAGGGTGCTTTTTAAAAAAAAACTTGTCGGTAAAATGAACTTCGATGAAACAAACTGTCAGTAAAATGAACTTGTTGGTGAGTATTGTTGGTAGAATATTATGTCGGTGAAGTGATTGTCGGCAAAATAATACGAACCCCATTTTTGCTATAAATAATTTATATAGTAATTTTCATTATGTTTAGAGTTGAGCACAGAAAATTTTTGAGGCATGCCCCTATAAAGATTATAATAGCTAATTTATAAAGATTGATTAATCAATAATTAATATACTAAACTTTTTTATTATTATCTTTTTTTGAATTTTTAGAAAAAATACTTTGCTTTAGTTTGCTATTTATTAAAAAAAAACTATTTTGTTTATATAGATTTCCTTTATAATTTTAAATTAATATAAGTATCAATATAAAATTTGCCTTTTGAATTTTTAATCTCTTGATTCTTTTGCAAAATAAAATCTAATTATTATAACTAATTATAATACATCATTTATTATTAGTTTTTGGACATTTTTTATTATAAATTATATAGATAATAAGAAATGTCTAAAAACAATAGCAAATAATATACTTTTAGTAAAAAAATAAATTTATACTACAATATTTTATCTTACAAATTATAAATATTTTAGATAAAAAATAAAAATTTAATAAAATTTGCTTAAAAAAACTGAATGTATATAACTAAATTTGGGCTATAGTTGTATTATAATTTTTACTATAACTCTGGTATACTTATTGTTCAATTGGGCGCTAGTCAAAAATTGACAAATAGAATTTCAACAGAGAATAATCCCAACAAAAAATCCTGACAGTAAAAATTCTGACAATCCTAATAACAAAAAATTATTAAGTTTATTTAAATTAGATTAGTGTTAGGGTGAGTGCTTAAGTTAGGATTAGAATAAGTACCTAGATTAGGGTTTGATTTAGTAAAATTGTTCAAGAAAAACTTTTTTTTTGATTGTCAGAATTTTAATGATTGTTAGGATTTTTTTTGTTGAAATTATAACCTGTTGGAATTTTGTTTGTCAGAATTTTGACCCAAATACATTCAATTATATTTCTTTCAAGTTACATAATAGAATCATATAAAAGAGTTTATCCTTTAGTTAAAAATGCTCTTTAATACTATGCCTCAACTCTAACTATGTCATACTATAATTATTCTTTAGATAACTTATAGTCATCAATTAAAATATCTTGGCAACTATTTAACCAATTTTAATAAAAATTTTTTTATTTTAATATTATAATACCCTGCCTTACTATTTGTTGTTTATGCCTACCTTCATTATGATTTCTCGCGCAATCATATCATGATCAGGAATCTTCCATGGGAAGATTCCCAGTCACAAATAATCACGTGAAAAAAGGTAGACATGAACAACGCAAGTCAGGGTATTATTCATTTATTTCCTGTGAGGAGTTAAAAATTACAACAGAGAATTCCTAATGATCATATGATGCAGACGGCCCTTTGGGCCATCTGTATCCTATGATCATCAGGAATCTTTGTTGTAATTTTTAAGCTCCCAGGAAATAAATAATACAAATTATTTAAAATTAAATCAATAAATTTTATTAGATTTAATAGCATTATTAAATCATGCTACTAGTGTTTAACACTACTATTATTTTTGTTATAAGCTGTGATTTAATATAAAATCAGATAGAATGCAATTTTTTTAAAAAAAAATAACTATAATACAATAATGGATTAATTGATTTGTTACTGTAGGTTACAGAGTAAATTTATAACCGTAAATACTAAGATTAGGTGTAATGTGACTATCAAACCAAACTTTCTATAAAAATAAAACCTTGCAATTAAGGTTAGGGTTAGAGTGAGGCTTGGTATAAGGCTTTGGGTTAGAGAGGGCTTTAGTTATATTAAAATTTAGCAAGGAATTTTTTTTGTTAGAAACCGAAAGGTAGTTTCATATGTGAAATTTTGATTTAGATGCAATTTTTGGCAAAACGAACGTTTGTTTTGACTTTTTCAAATGTGTAACGTTACACCTGATCTTAGAATTTGATTGGCATGTTGGGATGGGTTACTGTAACCACAGTTACAAATTAAATAACCCTTTTTTAAAAAATTAACCAACTTTGAGATTTTTTTAAAAAATATATAAGCAAAAATTAATTGAATTTTTTTTTATAAATATGTTCTATAAATGTTCAAATATTAAATATATTTATTTAATTGCAAGTTAATATATAAAATTTCAAATAATTACATTTTAATTCAAATGTATCAAATTGGTGTATTATGCTAAATAAGATTACCAATATTAATTATTAATATTATTTTTGCATTATATATAATTAATAATTAACTTTATATTACAGTCAGACCTCTCTAAATGCATATCATTGGAACCAAACTTTTGGAGGTATGCATTAAGAGAATAATAAAAAAATTGCATTTATAGAGGGTTGTATATATTTGGGCCGGAAAAATGATATGCATTTAAGGAGGTTATGCACTTAGAGGAGATGCATTTAGAGAGGTCTGATTAGGGCTCCGAAGTCCGGGTCTGGTCTGGTCCAGGTCCAGCTGGACTCAGACTCGAACCTGGACTCAATCCATAAATTTTGGAAATTTCGAACCCGAACTCGGACCAAAACCTAAAGTACCGAACCCGAACTGGACTCAAACATGATTATAGGTTCGGTCTGGGTCCGGTTCGAAGTTCGCGAACCTGTCCGAGTCCGGGATAGCAGTAAAAAAAAAAAAAGATAAAAAATTTCCTATGCTAATCTGATCTGTAATATGGCATAGATCATAAATATATGCAGTACAAAATGTAAAAAAAAAACTTAAAAAAAAAAANTGTTTAATTGTTGTTATGATTTTACGATTTTTAATATAACTTGCCGATCATTATTATAATCTTATTGGAGATAGTGCTTATACCCAGATAACTCTTTATCTGAAAGGTTGTAACCTTTAACAAAATCTAATAACCGGATCCTATTCAAATAAAAGAATAATGGTTATATCCGGAATATTCATATTATAATGCATCAATCAAATAAAGTAACTCTATATATGTTAATATAAAAAATGATTTATGCATGAAGTTGTACAGTACTTTGTACATTTTATTCTAACTTACGTATTCGTCAGATGTCATTAGTGGCCAGACAAAGAAGATCTAGGTGTATTTTGGAAATAAATAAGAGTCTAAAAAATCTTATTTGTGTATTAAAATTTTGAAATCAGAAAATGAAATGGGAGTATTTAGAGACTCCCATTTGATGAAATTATGCCAATCAACAAACTATTTTTTTTAGCGTAGAATACAGTTTGTTTGCATAGTTTTATTCTAATTCAGTACTTCTGTACTTTTTTTGTACGATGCTTTTTTTCCATATTTGGGGTTTTCCTTTTTCTTATATATTATTTTAATTAAAATAAATAAAAATTTTTCCTTAGTTACTGTGAAAATACTTGATCAAAGATCAACCTGTCTTTGTCTGCATACTCTCCTTTAGAATCAGATTATGCCAAATTAGCCTAAAAAATTTTTTACGTTTTTATATACTCTATTTAAATTTACTATTTCGAATTTGTAAACCATTACTAGAGTACTGCCCATTTTACTTATTTGCACGGGTAACACAAAATAAAAAAGGGAATCCAATTTTGTAAATAAACTAAGTATGTGAGATAAAAATTTAGGGTTAGGGTCTTAACGTTAGAGGTTATAGGGTTAGAGTGATGCTTAATATAAGTAAACTTTCATTCCCGTCATTTTAATTAGTGCACCAAGATGATTTAAACATTAGTTTTTGCGTATTTTCGCTTTTTTTTTCTTTTAAACGTGTTCGAATTCTTCGTTGGGCTGATCTGGAATAGGCAAAATTTGCACTCTCCGATTGGCTATATTTCCTCTCTAGGAGCTTGTATTACCCGCGCAAATTAGTGGATGCGAGTACTGTCCACCCACCCACCTTGCAAACTTACGTTTTATTTATACTTTTTATAATGAAATTTTTTGTTACACATTCTAGTAGGTCTCGATTTCATATTAACAGATCTGCGCCGATTTTCTTTAAAAAGATTGATTCCCGAACATGGCGGCAGTGTATTTAAAACTTCACTGACACGAATGGCTTATGTCTATTTATAATATAAAAATTACATGTTTTATCTACTTTATCCGTATTAATGTTAATCTTTATATTATCTGTATTTAAGCCTCAAATAATATTTTTATTTGTTAAAAAAAAAATAAAGATTAAAATTTCTTTCTTATTTATTAATACGTTACAATTTATTAACCTTATAATAAAACCGTAACAAGCAATCTAATACAGCTTTCAACTTGCGCTATTCTTATTATATTCCGTACTGTGTAAAGTATATAATAGGAAAATAAAATAAGTGCTTACTGTACAAGTATGTATTTATATATATAATATAATAATAATTATTACAGTATATACTTATAAAAAACTGAAAAGCCAGTATAAGTTTAAAGTATAATTTATTTATATCGACCTAATAAATAATATAATAAACAAACAAAATATTAAAATCATGTTCTTATTTAAAATGCATTAAATTTATAATGTAGACAAGTTTTATACCGGGTGATACTAGTACCTATATAAAATTTTGATGGAATAAAATGCGCATGATTCGGAAACATGCGAATTAATGCGCATTCACGCGCATGATTGGGGAATCATGCGCATGCATAAAACCCATTTCTAGACCCGGGTGATACTTACTCAGGACAGAACACTATGCGTGTTGGATTGGGTTTCGGACTTTCAGACCGGACTCACACTTTTCGGACCGGGCTCAAACTGGACTCAAACCAAGCAAAAGTTTGATATTCGAACTCAGACCGGACTGAGTTTTAAAATAGTTTGAGTCTGAGTCCGGTTCGAAATTCGAACCGGACTCGGACTTACTAAAGTCCGGCCTCAGTCTGGGTCCGTCGAAGCCCTAGGTCTGATTGTATAAAGCATAAGGGTTATATACAAAAATTATAATTCTTTCTAAAAATGAATAAACAAAAATTATTACTCCTACCAAAAAAGGATTTTGCAAAAATTTGCATAATGACACTAGTATTAACCCATATATAAATTAAAATTATATAGCTTCTTACAATTTTGAACTATACTTTAAATAGAAAAAAAGAGATAGCCATAATACCTTCTAAATTAAAAAGAAATATAGTGTACAAAAAGTTGAACAAATCTATCCTTTTATATTTTATGTAATTGTACTAGTATTAGCATAAAAGAATATTTAATAAAGAAATTTTTTGCTTATAAAAATAAATAATAAATTGTTAGCAAAAAAGCTAAAATTCTTTTGAACATAAAGACAGTATAAAGACAATCTTTGAAAATATTATTTTGTTAATATAAATACAACTTATCAATATTAAGGTTTTTACTAATTTATCTTCTATAAACAAAAAGACAATAGTATAATTTTATAATTATAACAATTTTTAATTGCTATTTTAATAAACTTAATTTTATAAATACAATAAATTTAATATATAAATATATTTAAAAATTAACCTAGATTAATCTTCAATTGGTAAAAATTAATAATAAATAATGCATATTAATTAAGAATTGTTAAAATTTTTAATTGATGTAAAATATGCATTCTAGTTATTTAGAACTCTAGACATCTAGTACAGAAGTTATACTTTATTTTTTTAGCAAAAACCCTAAAATTTGAGAAGAAAAAACAGTTTGGCAATTATCTTGCATCCAGTAGTCCAATTTGAATAAACGTTTTTAAAAAATGAAGCTCTTAGTGAGGTGTATCTAATAAAAAAATTTATTCAATTCTAATTACTAGATCAAAAGTTATTTAATTCGTGATTCTTTTGTAAACAATAGTACTGTCATAGTAAAAGTTGGGGAATCTAATATAAGTTTTATAATAGAGCTGAATCCAGCTTCACCCACAAGGTAGGTCATCTTTTTTTCAAGATAACCTTGCTTGGAGCTCTAATAAAAGTTATAGAGCTGATGTTTGTGGTTCTAATAGTAGTAAGATCGGTAAAATTGGCCTGGTGGTTGTTGAGATACCCTAGCCTTTCTCTTTATAATCATATAAAATTTCTTTAAAAAATTTTAAAGAAACCTTATATGATTGTAAGAAGAAAAGCTAAGGTATCTCAACAACCACCAGATCAATTTTACTGATTTTGCTACTATTAGAACCACAAAAATCAGCTCTATAACTTTTATTAGAGCTCCAAGAAAGGTTATCTTGAAAAAAAGATGACCTACCTTGTGGGTGAAGCTGGATTCAGCTCTATTATAAAACTTATATTAGATTCCCCCCAACTTTTACTATGATAGTACTATTGTTTACAAAAGAATCACAAATTAAGTAAATATAGTTTTGTCATTTTTAGCAAATTAGATCAAAATTGGCCAAAATCCAGTATACCTATATAAGAAATGTCCAGGGTCCTAGTTATTTATTCTAGTTACTTATTTATTGCAAATGTAATTACTAAGACAATTTTACTTTTATATTTATTTTTGCCACATTAATAATTGCAAATATGATTATTGGGATAATAGCATAGCAATTTTATTTTTATATTTGTAATGATTTATATTACCATATTTGTACATAATGCCCCTCTGCACATTATTTTGAGTCCCTGCGTGCTATTTTGAAATGTGCATGCACCTTATTTTGAATCAAAATGTGATTTTCTTTTGAAATTTTGTATGGTATTTAAAATAAGTTGTATGGGCGCTATAATAATACAAAATTAGCAACAGCAGTTCAAATATTAATAAAAAGAATCTTACCTCTTGTATTGTTAGTAGAGTAAAGTTGCAGGTGAAACTTGGATCATTGGGATGTGCTATGTTGAAACTTAGTTATAAGCTAGCCATAACTGGTAATTAAAAATGCAATAAATTGAAAACTGCAACTTCACTGATATAGTTACAGCATCATTCAATTTCTATATCCAATTAGAATCAAGGTTTTGTGAACAAACACAAAACTCAAATGTAAACTATACAGTACATTATGTACTTTGTACTATGTTCCTGGTAAAAATAATTTTTTATTTTGTTACAATTGAATTTAATTTAGCATTTGTATTTGAATCTTTATTACATTTTAAAACATTAAATTAAATAAAAAGGTGCACGTTATTTTGGGACGTGCATGGGCACTATTTTGAGCAAAATAGCTAAATTTTCCGAAAGTCAAAATTACCTTATGCACAGGAAACTGTGGTTTCTTTGCTTTAATATTACCTTGTTATTTTATTTTATGACTATAAATACAATACTGCTTTTTTCTAAACAAAACTCTATTTCTCTATTTATAACTTCTTATTTTAGTATTGTAGTCTTTGAATAAAACTAAAATTCTTCAATATATTTAATATATTTTCTTTACTATTTATATTAATGAATGCATTCAATTCGAATTTGAGCCTTCAAAATTTTCTGATAAACAAATTATCTAGCAAAATTTTCAATTGATATATATAGTTCTTAGAAGAACCATTTTTAATATTTCTGGTAAAAAATCCATGAAAATATATCGGTAGTTTTATTTTTCATATTATTCCTATTTTATAACTTCAATAATAAAAAAAAATTAGAGTTAAAAATCTATTACATTTTAAGTTAAATAATTCAACTGTATATTTTTTTAATCACTTCTATTTAATTTATGGAGGAGATCAGAAGATAGAAGAGGATAACGTTAAACGAAATTCAACTTTAATCGTAACAGTCTGCCTTCTATACAGTCACTCTCTATAGAGTCTTACCCTCTTTATAAGCACACTAATTTTAGAACAAACTTATATAAAACATATGAAATTAGATCTCTATACAGGCACAATTTCTTATCAGCACAGAATTTCTTGGAACCAAGGGCGTGAATGTAAAGAGGTTAGACTGTATTAATCTTTTCAAATACAGTTGAACCTCCCCAAACCAATATGCATGGTAGACAAGTTTTGTTGTAAGTCATCATCACATTTTTAATCCAATATTTTGATATAAAATAAAATTAAGATCTAATGATGTACATTGTAAAATACCATAAACTTTTAACATATCAACCTTTAGTATTATATATGAAACTGGCTAAAATCACGACAGTTAGGCTAATGATATCATAATTCCAGATAATTTTTTCGAGATTTACTTGACAGGATTTGGTTTTCAGAATTTTTACCTGAACCCATAGATAATATAGAACATCCTGAGACTGCAATATATTCTCTATGCAAAAGTATAATGTAGAATCCTACCACTCTGTTACCATTCATTTATTTCTTGTGGCATATGTGAAAGAACCGAATTTAGCAAGGATTAAAACAAGTATATAAACTTTTAGAATTTCAACCTTTTATATTCCAAAACATCGCAATGAATATCAAAATATGCCTTAAAAAATATTAATATTAGGTATTAAAATTCAGTCAGTCAAAATCATCTTCATGTGGTTTTTCATTTACAACTAAATTAGTTGAATTTAAATCTTAAAACAAAAAATCATTCAATAAAATAAATTGACATTAGTTGAATATCAGACAAGGCTAATGCTTTGAAGAAACGTCATCAGTGTTTTTTTTGCTATTTTTTTATTTAATATACATATTATAAAAAAATGTAATGATGTAAGAAACATAAGATTGCGATATTTTTGTTGATATCAAAAAACTGGTTTTCCTTGAGTTATCAGTGGCTCAATCATTTCGTTAGTTTCCTAAAATAATCAAGTCTTTAAATTGCCAATTTCAATTTTGAAGACTTTCGTTAAATTGAATTTCATTACACCTTTTCATTCTGATTCCAATTATTCTTCACGAGAATTTATTCGTTAATACCATATTAGCATGTTTTTGGTAATAAAGATATGCCTTATATTCATCCTTATCAATTCCAATTCCACGAAGATAACAATAGCCAAGTTTCTTTATTCCTTGAGCATTACTCAAATCTGCAGATTTTTGATAATAAAAGAACGCTTTATGTTCGTCCTTTTCAACTCCAATTCCATTCAGATAAGAATTTCCAAGATTGTACATCCCCCTAGAACTATCCATATCAGCAGACTTTTGATAGTAAATAAACGCTTTATATTCGTTTTTTTCAACTCCAATTCCATTTACGTAACAATATCCAAGATTGTTCATTCCTTCAGCATTACCCATATCAGCAGATTTTTGATAATAAATGAACGCTTTATGTTCGTCCTTCTCAACTCCAATTCCATTTAGATAAAAATTTCCAAGATTGTACATCCCCCTGGGACTATTCATGTCAGCAGATTTCTGATAATAAATAAACGCTTGACATTCGTTCTTTTCAATTCCAATTCCATTTTTGTAACAATGTCCAAGCCAGTCTATTGCATTAGCATTATCCATGTCAGCAGATTTTTGAAAACAAGCAACTGCTTTATGCACATCCGTTTCAACTCCAATTCCATTGTAATAACAATATCCAAGGTCGCACATTCCGCTAGTACTACCCATATCAGCAGATTTTCGCAAATAAATAAATGCTTTATGTTCATCCTTTTCAACTCCAATTCCATTTTGATAACCAAAGTAACCAACTTCATCCATTCCGAAAGCATTACCCATATCAGCAGATTTTTGATAGTAACTAAATGCCTTATGTTCATCCTTTTCAACTCCAATTCCTTTTCGATAACAATATCCAAGACTATTCATTCCTAAGGCATGTCCATTCTCGGCTGATTTTTGATAATAAATCAACGCCTTATGGTTATCTTTTTCAACCCCAATTCCATTTCGAAAACAATCACCGAGAGAATTAATCCCATATGGATCACCCATATCTGCTGATTTTTGATAAAAAATGAATGCTTTATGATCATCTTTTTCAATTCCGATTCCACGTTCATAACAAGAACCAAGATTGCCCATTCCAATAGAATTTCCCAACTCAGCTGATTTCTGATAATGACTAAATGCTTTACAATTATCTTTTTTGATCCATTTTCCAAACTGATAGCAATACCCAAGAATATTTTGAATTATTGGATTGGTCTGAATAATAGGATTCGTTTGGTTGTTTAAACATAAGTTGATTATTTCTTCTGGCTTTTGTTGCATATTTGTCATATATTGATCTATCGAGTAAATAATTGATTCGTTATAATTTTCTTTCATAACTTCTTTATTATACAAATCGCATAGTTCTTCGATAACTCTTTTTAAAAAATTCTGAGAATCATGCAATGACAAGCCTGCTAGTTTTGAACTACCAATTACTTGTTCTTTATCATCACAAGCAGTGTTTTTTATAGATGTGTTATTGTAAATGTTTAGCAGGCTTTTTTCATTTGACATGATATTTGAGTGTGTTCGTATATTTGAATTGAATATTTTACAATGATCGACTTATATACGTAATTGCGTGTCACAAGTATTTTGTACGCACTATGATAATGTCACACTACTTAGAAAAGCATTGCACGCATGTGATATATTATTATTTAGATGCATCAAGTAGGTACTTTAAACTTATTGAATGATCTTTATTGAGAATGACAGCATACTTGGTGTATAACCGAGGCTGAATATGCTCCCAGAAATGCAATCATCGTGCCGGTTATCGCCACCAGCAGTTGAATTCGCGATGTTGAGGCTTTAATGAAAAGCTTAAGCTACCATAAAATGGCAGAGCTCACGTGGATTCCATGCAAATTCTCTTGGATGTTGGATGGTAGGGTTCAGGTGCGAATCTCGCTTCTAGCGGTGATGGCTGCTGGTCTGCATGTCGCATGCGTCTTCTAATACTTATTCCTGGCAATGAAGATATAGTTAGTATCATCGAAAAGCACTCATATAAAATTTATGTTTGGGTTACGTCTGCAAAAAATTAGACAGGAGGTGAGTTTTATTGATTTTGAAGTTTGCAGATTACATGATAGAAATGAGGAATTGACCGAATTCGCCAGAACGGCAGAGACATCGCGCGAATGAAGCAACCGTAATTACACTGGTAGTCATCGTATTTGTTGGGACCATTCCCCGCCTGCTGAGGTAAGCCGGCTGCAAGTGAAGAAATGATGGAATCGCGCGACTTCGTTTTTCTGGGTAGCGGTAATTTACACTTCTATTTTCTTCGTCATCAGCAGTTAGAATTCTTGCTGATCGCGCTGCGCCACCTTCCTTTTCCGAAAATCATCTTCAGATTTTCACACGCGCAAACTTACTTGTGATGCCTTCGCCATCGGTGGTGGTCGCTCCCCTTTTTAGATCATGTGTTATCCATCACATTCATTCATTGCGCTTCTAAATTAGGCATTTGATTAGAACTACTTTCTGACTTCCCACGGCGTCAGCCTACAGCCCGATTGGGATTGATGGCTGTACTCTATCCGGATTGTTTTCGTCATATCCCTGCTTAGCCATCTTTTCAATCTGTTGACTTGCGTAATTTAATGATGTTTGGTCGGGCATAAATGAACGTACGTGCAGGAATCTAAAATCCATAACTACACTTTATAGAGATAGTGAAATTAAAGATTTTCTAGTTTTATTGAAGTCAATGACGTATAAGTAATAGATTACATAGATTATGCTAAGCAGGAAAAAATTTACTGTAAACGTTGACTAGTGGCTCAGGGTATTTACAATGGTAATACGTGTAGCCTGATTGTTTAGTTTGCCAATCAAGTTTTTTTTCGCCAATAAAGATTTTCTTGAGTACACTTTGTATATTACCTATTCGTAAGAGAATTTTAGCTTTCAAATGCTTCCTGTGTGCAAATCATAGAGGAATACGCATGTCAACAATTTAGGTAAAAACCACAATTTCTACAGATAGACAAAATTATTTTTAATAACGTAATTATACCAAATAAATAAATGTCTAGTGATGTTTTATACGAAAACCACCATACATTTCAACAGATTTTGTGAAACTGGTTAAAATCCTGACTGTTAGCCAGCATTAACTATAATTTTGGCTAATTTCTTGTCAAGATTTTGCTCGGCAGGATTCTGTTTTTAGGACTTTTAATCCATGCCCCATAAGATGATATAAAAATCTTATAACTGCAACACACATGCTATACTAAAGGATATTAGAAAATAATGCCATTATGTAAATTGAGGAATAAGTTTTGTAAATGAAGGTATGTTTAATTAATATAGTAAATTTAACTTAACTTTCATTTTATTTCTGCATATGGTAAAGGTTTTTATGCGAACCTAAATTAGCATGTTTTATAATTTTCTAATTGTAATATTTGATATTCTAAAACATCAAGAAAAAAGGTTTAATGCAGTTATTATTACAATAAGTCGTTTACTATAAAATTTAAAAAAAAAATTATTATTAATTAAACATTAAAAAAAGGTCATTTTTAAAAAGCAACATGGTATCATTAATCTTCATTTGAAAACTAAATTTTATTAAATGTAAAACTTGAAAATAAAAAAATCAAGCAATAAAATAATCTAATTATAATAAATATAATTACGTAGAAAAATATAAATTCGACATTACTGTTGATAACTAGTATTCTTTAACTGCGGTTTTATTTCTGCTTCTGTAACAATAATCAAAAAGCTCAATTCACTATCTTTTCAAAATTAACATTTTTTTGAATTGTTAACTTCAATTAAAAATATTACGACTAATTCGTCTATTTTTGCCTGTTTAATGAAAAAATTTCATTATATTCATTTATTTCACTCTAATTCCACTAACAATACCCGAGAATGTTTATTTCACTAGTACCAAATTAGCATGTTTTTGATAATAAATATATGCTTTGTATTCATCCTTTTTAACACCAATTCCATGAAGATAGCAATATCCAAGTCTTCTTATTCTGTTAACATTACCCTTATTGGCTGATTTTTGATAATAAATGAATGCCTTATGTTCATCCTTTACGACTCCGATTCCATAAAGATAACAATCTCCAAGACTGTTCATTCCATTAGAATTACCCATGTCTGCAGATTTTTGATAATAAATGAACGCTTTATTTTTGTCTTTTTGAACTCCAATTCCATTTTCATAACAATATCCAAGCCAGTTTATTCCACTAGAATTGCCCATATCAGTAGATTTTTGAAAAGAATTAAATGCTTTATCTACATTCTTTTCAACACCAATTCCATAATAATAACAGTAACCGACTTGGCACATTCCACCAGAATCACCTAGATCAGCACATTTTTGATAATAGATGAATGCCATGTGTTCATCTTTTTCAACTCCAAATCCTTTTTCATAACAATCTCCAAGATTGTACATTCCACTAGAATTACCCATATCAGCAGACTTTTGGTAATAGTCGAACGCTTTATGCTTATCCTTTTCGACACCAATTCCATTTTTGTAACAATATCCAAGAGAATTCATCCCACTAGAATTACCCAAATCAGCAGATTTTTGATAATAAATGAATGCCACATGATCATCCTTTTCAACACCAATTCTGTTTCGATAACAATCTCCAAGATTGCACATTCCATTAGAGCTACCCAAGTAAGCAGATTTTTGATAGTAAATGAATGCCTTATGTTCATTTTTTTCAACACCAATTCCTTTTAAGTGACAATATCCAAGCATATTTATTCCACTAGCATTGTCCATATCAGCAGATTTTTGATAATAATTGAATGCCTTATTTTCATCCTTTTCAATTCCAATTCCTTTTAGATAACAATACCCAAGACAATTCATTCCTATAGCATGACCCATTTCGACTAATTTTCTATAATACATTAATGCCATATTGAAATCTTTTTCAACACTAATTCCATCTCGATAACAATTGCCGAGAGCTTCGATCCCAAATGGATCACCCATATCTGCTGACTTTTGATAATAAATGAATGCTTTATCATTGTCTTTTTCAACTCCGATTCCACGTTTATGACAAATACCGACATCAGCCATTCCATTAGAATTTCCCAACTCAGCTGATTTTTGATAATGAATAAATGCTTGATTATTATCATTCTTAATCCATTTTCCATAATTATAGCACATTCCGAGAATATGTTGAATAATAGAATTGGTTTGAATAATAGGATTTGTTTTGTTATTTAAACATAAATTGAGTATTTCTTCAGGTTTTTTCTGTTTATTTTTCATATGCTGATCTATAGAGTAAATAATCGAATCATTATAATTTTCTTTCATAACCTCTTTATTATACAAATCGCATAATTCTTCAATAACTCTTTTTAGAAGTTCCCGTGAATCATGTAATGATAAATCTGCTAGCTTTGAACTAACTACTTGCTCCTTATCATCATAAATTCCGCTTTTTATTGAATGTTCAGTAGATTGGTTATTGTAAATGTTTAGGAAGCTTTTTTCATTTGACATGATATTTCAAGAGTGTTCGTACTGTTCGTACGAATCGAATCCACTGAATTAGTTTTATTGTTTACATTATTGTAATACACAATTATTTTGTACTAGACAACGTTGCACTAAAGTTGGCCACCGGAGGTTTGATTGGTCGAAATTATGTTGAGTTATGTACCAGGGCGTAATATCGATTTTAGTTTCACATAATTTCCGAATTACACCGACCAATTAAAATTAGGATCATACGTGACGTAAGAAATTTAAAACAAACGCTCGCTTTGCAAAAATAGCATTTATCACAAAGTTTAGCCCAGTAAACTATATAAAGAGCCTAACAAAAACTTTCTCGTGTAATATTACCATTTACTGCCTTTCTTATCCAATCTTAAAACCCTAACCCTAATATAAACGAAGCTTTAGTTCGGCATTACTTGTGACTCGAACATCACGTGACAATAAATCAATCCTACGTTGTGTAGATTTAGAAATTTTCTTAATAATTTTGATAATAAATAAATATACCTTACAAAAACTACCAAATTTTTTTTATTAATTTATTATAACTGATAATCTTTAAGATTATAATAAAATTATTAAAATTATATCTTATAATATCTTATTATACTCATAATAATCTTATAATAAGTTTAAAACAATCTTATAATACTCTTAGTACAGTTTAAAAAAATTATTTTACAACAATAAAAAATAATTTTTACTTAAAACTTTGCTAAAATATACTTTAATACTAATATTTTTTTCATTCAAAATTTTAGTATAAGTTACATATAAAAATTTTGTATAAATTTTCTTTAACCAAAACTTATATTTTGCCAAATTTGCTGTACTAAAGTTAGTACAGTAGAAAAAAAATAATTAAAAATACAAATTTATAAGATAATAAAAAAAAATAATAAAAATATAAATTATTTTTAATCTATATTTGATTTTAAAAGTATAAAAAAAATTATTAAAATAAAATTACTAGATTTTTATAAGGTGATACAAATCCAAAAATGG
>QKWP01000626.1:90201-210612 GCA_003550325.1 Gigaspora rosea
AAACATGTGCATATATTATGAACCTGAACGTGTTCATGAACCTTGAACTGAACCTGAACTGAACTTTTTTTAAGTTCAGGTTCAGGTTCATGTTCAATAATTTTAAGTTTAGGTTCAGTTCAGTATTGAACTTTTAGAGCAGGTTCAGGTTCAGGTTCAGGTTCATTGAACCTGAACCTGAACCTCTATTGAACTGAACTGAACTTTGGAACCCTAACTTGAATATTATATTATAAAAAGTACCTCTATGTGATAATTATGAAGATTCTCTATAATTATTATATGATAGTATCTTTTTTACTATTATAAAGACTATATAATGATCAAATTCTATTTAGTTAATTTTTGGAGCAGTATTAAGGAAGGTTTACCAGATAAGAATTATATGTTATCTAGCATATTGTGTATTTTTATTCTAGCTTAGGGAATATAGAGAATATCTTAATAAAATTTAGAGCAATTGTACAAAAATTGGTCAAAAAAATTTTAGCAAACAATTTGTCTACTAGATGATTTAAAGGATAATAATAACTGATAAGCTTAATGGGTACTAAATAAGTTTTTAGTACATGAAGCAGGCATAACTTTTTCTAATTATTATTTGGACCAAATTTCTTATTTAGAAAACAAAAAGTTTTTTGGTAGAAAGTTGTATATACAAAAGATATAGTAGGCTAATACAGAAGTACAGTCTTACAAAGTCAATTTTCTTTTTTTAAAAAATTCTTTGTATATTTAGTATACAAGCCAGAAGCATTCTATTACAAAATAACTAGCAGGAGGTGGCACCTTGTAAGAAAAATCTGGTAGGAACTAGAAGGTATAGTTTTTATCAACAAAGTAGCCTGTGGTAAAACAATAAAAACAACAATATAATGAGTTTTTTATAGTACACCTTTTTTTAAATTTGGTTCAAGTGTTTTTTATCTTTTTTTGTTCTACTTTCTTTTCTCTGAAATTTTTACAAAATGCAGTCAAAACAATTTACTTCTGTCAAAAGATTAATACTTTTTATTTTCAGATAAACTTAGTAAAATGCAATCACATATTTATTTTGTTGCAATACAGTGCTACTTTATATAATAGTGATTTAGTATTTTTGGTTAAAGAGATACCTAAAAGTAAAGTGAAAAGTTGGGAGAAACCTTATAGTTAGAGCAAAGCTTTATAGTATAAATATATAAATATTATATACAGTATTACTTTGCAATAGTCTTGCTATAGTTATCTTAATTTTCTATTTAATTATATATACTATATATAAATTTTAGCTCGCTTTAGTCAAAATTTCGCAATAAGTATATAGAAAGTCTGATTTTGGCATGTGACTATCATCGGGGAAGATTTTTAGTGCAAATTTTTAAAAAAACAATTATCTCAAATTAAAACAGTTCTGCGACCCTGCCAGCGATAATAAAGAAATTTTTTTTATGCAAATTTAATTTTTTGTGCAAACTCTAACAATAAACAATTCAATAATCTGAACAGGTTGTAAAAAATAAAAAATAACAAAAAGCGAATAATAAAAAATTACTATATGCTCGCCTAAATATTAAATACTAACTAATTTTTCATATATTAAAACAATAAATTCAAATATTCATATATTTTTATTAATAATGTAATTTTATTATTTATTTCTTGGGGGAATAGAAATTATAACAGAGTTTACCAATGAACATAGCACATGGATGGCCCTAAGTACTATCCACATACTATAATCATCAGTAAACTCTGTTATAATTTCCCTACAGGAAATAAATAAATAATCCCCAGGAGTGTGTCACTAGATGTTAATTGGACTACTATACTATAATTTTTACATGCGTTCTATATTTATATTCGTATTGTGCTTTACTAACTTTTGGGCTTCGCTTATTTTTTTTATTTACATCATTTTTATTGTTTCTATCTTTTTATCACCTTTGCTTTTTACTTCTATATTTAACTTTTTTCAAACTCTTACTTTCACTTTGCTCATATCATACCTTTTTAGCTTCAATTTTTTATGCTTATTTACTTTGACTTTTAAAGTTCTTTAGATAAACGTTAAAAAATACAAAAAAGAAAAATGATTCAAATAAAAATTGAGTTAAAAATTAGAGCTTCCCAATGATCAATATGAGACTGGGAATCTTTTGTAAGAAGATTCCCAGTCACAATATTATTATCATAAATATAGTTAATTATGTGTAAAAAATAATGATAAAGGTAGCATATGTGACACTTAGTGTGATAGAGGATTAATTGCAAATATATAATATTGATCAATAATAAATTTCAGAAAAATAATAAAAAATAATATTTTGATTAAAAAAAAAAACTACAAAATATATTACAAAAGGGTGGCAATCAATTAATTGACAATTATTTCAATGACATAACATTTCACCAACAATTATTCACTGACACGTTCATTTTACTGACAGTTTATTTCACCGAAGCTCATTTCACTGACAAAGTAATTCTGGTTATTGTTGTTAGGGTTAGAGTAGAATTAGATAGAATTAGGGTTAAAGTTAGAGTGCTTTTTGAAAAAAAACTTGTCAGTGAAATGAACTTTGGTGAAACAAACTGTCGATAAAATGAACTTGTCAGTGAGTATTTGTCAGTATAATGTTATGTCAGTAAAGTGATTGTTGGCGAAATAATATGAACCCATTACAAAAGATACCACAAAAATGCCTTAGAAATACCACATAAATGCTGTAGAAAGACACTATAAAACGCCATAGAGATATTGCCCTTTTATTTAAACATCTAATATAATCTAACCCCTCTAACTTTTCTAATTTCCTATCCACTAAATTCCAACATTGTATGAACAAAACAACAAAAAAAGCACCAAACATAGCATCACAAACTTAGTACCAATGACGAACATATCCAGTAATGCACCAAAAAAGCAAAACACAATGGTCACCTATTCTGAACCTGAAAAGAATTAGTACTGTACGAATACAATGCAAAGGCAAAAAAAAATAAAACTGATATTTCACTGTACAATGAAAGCCCAAGTAATGCACTAGTGATAAATGTGTTTTCAAACCAATGACAGTAACACGTCTGCAATTAAAGAACATCGAAATGGACAACTTCACTGGTAAAAAAGTTCTAGGTAACGCACTAATGAAAGAACACCAAAATGGATGACACTAATGATGAAAGAGACTTCAAATTGGACATAACAACACCAACGATGAAGAAAAAGCAACAATATAGTAAGTAACACCAACTACGAAAAAAATACCGATATGAATAATGAAGAAATAAAAAACTGAAAAAATATTGAAGATAGTGTTAGTGTATCAAAAGTAAAAAAATTAAAATACGATTAAAAAAAATTTATATTGTCCTTATCATGTGTAACCAGTAATTGTAACTGTTATTTTAAAAATAAATTATATAACATTAAAAAATTAAAATTATAATAATTAAAAAAAATAAATTAATAAAATAAATATAGAAAAAGAATCATTTAAAAAAATAATAAATAAAAAAAAATAAATAAATGATAAAAAAAAAAGATAAATTTATCATAAAAAAAATTTTAAAGATGATTTAGATCTAGATTCAGAGGATGAAATAATATATAAATAATTTAAGAACTGAAAAAAATAATAATAACAATAAAGAAAAAAATAATAGATGTTAAAAAACATAATAAGAAAAAATAAAAAAAAAACATAAAAATAAAAAAAAACATAAAGAAAAAAAAAGTAATAATAATAATACTGTAATAAAAAAGTATGAAGAAAGAATAAAATCAAAAAAACGTATAAAATCATTAATTAATAAAAAATATCATTAAATAAAAAAATATTGTTTGATTAAAAAATTATTAAATAAAATAAAAAAACATGCTTTGATTACTTATTTATTTATTTATTTGTTTTGTTTATTGATTTTCTTCTTGTGTTCTTACCAGCAGGTAAGTAGTTACTGTAATTTTGGAGATTATCGCAGATTATAATAGGCGGGCACCTATTATAAACTGTGAAGATCATACTTTTAAATATTTGCACAGATTTTTGGCAAAAAATCCTCAAAGAACTGCAAAAATCTAAATTTTGAAGATCTTTGCAATTTTTTAAACAAAATTCTGTACTTATTTGATAAATTTGAAGATCACTGCAGATTATTAATGTTTTTAATTTTCCAATGAATGTAGGGGTTGACTGTAGTTTTTTAGCATCTGGCACAGGTTATAACAGACAGTACTTTTTAATTTTTTAATTTTTTTTATATTAGTATTATTATGTTCTATTCACTTTTTGTCTTTTTTTTCTTTTATGTTTATTTTTTATTATTTTAGTTATTCATTTATATGTTGTATCTTTTCTCTATTTATATTCTTTTCTTTTATTTTCTATATTTGTTTGGTTTTTTCTAGTAAAATCCTTCTATTCAAGAAGAAGGGTTTAAAAGTAGATGATCATAATAGGTAGCAAAATTAGTCAATGATTTGAACACTTTAAGTTAGCCATATTTATAAGCTATAATAAGAAAATAATTTGCTATAGCAGATCACATTTAGGTGTTTCTGAGCAAACCATACTTTAATAAATAGTCAATCTAGAGTAAACAGCATATAATGTATTATTGGTACAAATTATAAATAAATAAAGCATATTGGTGAATTTGACTCATTGGAGTAATAATTAAAAGTTGATCTACAATATATAAATTAATATAAACAAATCACATGTACTACCAACTAAACATTTTGTTTGCATATTTATTAGCTAGTTTAGATTGGAGCAAGATTAACTTTTATTAAATAAGGAAATGTGACAATCTGATGTCCAATAAAAACATCAATTTATATATCTATCTCTGTATTATTACATCTGCACATCAGTTGAGTCAAATATGCCCATATGGTTATAGTATGACTGACAAATGGAAAAAGTTTTTAATACAATTATTATATAAACCAATTTTTCTAACTCTAATCCAATTCTAAACTTTAATTTTTTATAGAGTAGTAATAATTACTATTGGTAAAATTTAATAAAAATCTAATTTGAAAAGTAGAATTAAATTATATATAAATCAAATATTTGATTAAATCAAATTAAATTGTAAAATTCTATAATTTATAATATAGGGGTCTCAATAAAAATAAACAAATTATTTTTATTATTTTTTTTTAATTTTTAAATTAAAATAAAAACATTGAACTAATCTTAATTTTATATATATATATAGAATTTTAAATAAAAAATTTTTGTCATGATTGGTTTAATAGTTGTTAAGATATTTAATCTAAGACTTAAAAAGTTATTTAAAAAACTTTTTTGGTTTTTATCAGTACCCATATATAAGGATAGGAATCGGTTAAAAATTTTTAGTCGATTAGTCAGTCGACTAAAACTGTTAGTCGTCGACTGACTAAAAATCGACTAACTGATTAATCAACTAATCGATTAGTTGACTAATCGACTAATCGATTAGTCGACTAATCGAATAGTCAACTAATCAACTAATCGACTAGTCGATTAGTCGATTAATCAACTAATCGACTAGTCGATTAGTTGATTAGTCAATTAATCGATTAGTTGATTAATTCGCTAGTCAATAAATCTACAAAAAAAATAGACTAATTGACTAATTGACTAGTTGATTAATCAACTAATCAATTAGTCAACTAATTGACTAGTCGATTAGTCGACTAATCGACTAATCGACTAGTTGACTAATCGACTAATCGACTAATCGACTAATCTACTAATCAACTAATCGACTAATCGACTAATCGACTAATCGACTAATCAACTAGTTGATTAATCGACTAATCGATTAATTGATCGACTGACTATAAAAAAATTTAGTCGATTAGTCGACTAACGTCGACTAATCGACTAATGACTATATGATTCCTATCCTTACCCATATATTGATTTAAATTATAAAATTTTATTAAAATTAAAAATATTTTAATAATATTATTTTAAAAAATTACAATTAAAGTTAAATTTATATTTAAAATTTATATAGAAAAATCTTAAATTTGAAAAATTTTTAAAAATTTTAAAACTATGATTTTTTAAATTATAATTAAAGTTAAATATATATTTAAAATTGATATAGCAAAAATAACTAAACCTTATATTTGAAAATTTTTTAAAATTTTTAAATTATGAATTTTAAATATAAAATTAAAATATCTAAAAATTAATAAAATGGTTAAAAGTATAATTACTATAAAATTTACAAATAATAAGCTTAAAATATGTCCAATCTAGTATTATGAACTAAATATAACAGGTTGAATCAATGAATAACAGGTACATACCAGGTACATAACGGGAAACAAGTTTTCCAGTATGTACCCGAAGGACCTCAGATAATTCTAAAAAGGTGGTATTATTAAGCAGACATTTTTTTGACCATGTGATGATAAATTATGGGCAAAACAAAAATTTATTTTTTGTTTTGACCAGAATTTGCGTCACTGGCTCAAAAAAATGTCTGGTTTTAGTAATACCACCTTTTTTAGAATTATTCAGGTTCCTGTACCCGTTATTCTACCATAGATCTGCCAAATAACTGCATATTGGTAGCATATAGGTAAGATAACGGGAGGTAGATCGATATCAGTAACATAACAGTAACATACCAGGACATCCCGGTATCTTACTCTTAGTCCAAATAATGCTAAGAGTAAGATACCAGGATGTCCCGGTATGTTACTGTAATGTTACCGATATCGATCTTCCCGTTATATTACCTATATGCTACCAATATGCAACAGTTATTTGGCAGATCTATGGCAGAATAACGGGTACATACCGGGAAACTTGTTTCCCGTTATGTTCCTGGTATGTACCCGTTATTCATTGATTCAACCTGTGTATAGTATGGGTGTATTCAATTTATTAATTATAAAAATGCAGTCACTCAAAAAGTAGCAAAATAATATTTAATAGAATCTTTTTATTTAAATTATACAAACTATATAACGTACATATAAAAATGGCATTACTATTTATATCGAAAACTGGTTTTTCTTGAGTTATTTGTAGCTTTTGATTCTATTTCTATAACAATATTCCAGAAAATTCATTTCTTTAGCTTACCAAAGTTATCAAGTTTTAATTGCTTATTTAAATTTCACATAAATAATCATATCCGAATTGAAATAATGCAATGAATTGTTCATTTTTAATCTCGTCATTTCAACTCTAATTTGTTAATAAAGTTCAAGACTGCTTACTTAATTAGAGTCATGTCAGTATATTTTTGGTAATAAATATATGCCTTATATTCATCTTTTTCAACTCCAATTCCATGAAGATACCAATACCCAAGTAGTTTAATCCTATCAAAACTACCCATATTGGCTGATTTTAAATAACAAATGGATGCCTTATGTTCATCCTTTACAACTCCAACTCCATGAATATAACAATCTCCAAGATTGTTCATTCCATCAGAATCACCCATATCGGCAGATTTTTGAAAATAAATGAATGCCTTATGTTCATCTTTTTCAACACCAATTCCATTTTTATAACAATATCCAAGCCAATCTATTCCATTAGGATAACCCATATCAGCAGATTTTTTAAAATAAGTAAATGCTTTATTTTCATCCTTTACAACTCCAATTCCATTATAATAACAATTTCCAAGATTACTTATTCCGCAAGCACCACCCATATCAGCAGATTTTTGAAAATGAATAAATGCTTTAAATTCATCCTTTTCGACTCCAATTCCATTTCGATAGCAATAACCAACTTGATTAACTCCGATAGCATTACCCATAACCGCAGATTTTTGATAATAAGTGAATGCTTTATTTTCATCCTTTTTTACTCCATCACCACTTCGATAACAATCTCCAAGATTGATAATTCCACTAGAATTACCCATATCAGCAGATTTTTGAAAACAAATAAACGCTTTATGCTTATTTTTTCCAATTCCAATTCCATTTTTGTAACAATATCCAAGCCAATCTATTCCACTAGCATTACCCATATCAGCAGATTTTTGAAAATAAATAAATGCTTTATATTCATCTCTTTTAACACCAACTCCATTTCGATAACAATATCCAAGACCGTTCATTCCTATAGCATGGCCCATATCAGCTAATTTTCGATAATAAATTAATGCTTTGTTGATATCTTTTTCAACACCAATTCCATCTAGATAACAATTACCAAGAGATTCAATTCCATATGGATCTTCCATATCTGCTGATTTTTGGCAATAAGTGAATGTCTTATGATCATCTTTTTCGACACCTGTTCCATATTGATAACAAACAGCAACACCAACCATTCCATTAGGGTTTCCTAATTCAGCAGATTTTTTAAAATGAATTAACGCTAATTTATTATCATTTTTAATAAATTTTCCATAAAAATAGCACATTCCAAAGATTTGTTGAATGATAGAATTAGTTTCAATAATAGGATTTGATTGGTTCTTTAAACATAAATCGATTATTTCTTCAGGTTTTTCCTGTTTATTTACAAAATGTTGATCTATTGTATAAAGAATTGAGTCTGCATAATTTCCTTTCAAAGTTTCTTGAATATATAAATCGCATAATTCTTCGATAACTCTATTTAAAACATTCTGTGAATCTCGTTTTGAAATATGTTCTTTATTATCATGGATTGTGCCTTCATTGAACGTTTTCGTAGGAGAATTATTGTAACCGATTAGTAAGATTTTTTCATTTGACATGATCTCAAAAGTGTGTTTGTATTCGAATTGAATTATACGTAATTGACAGTGAATTACACAAGCAAGTCTGAAATGCTTGTTAGCAGACTCCTGAACTACAAATTAGTTTCTAAGTGTAACGTAATACAATCGGAATATTGACCGTTTTGGGGGGACGTCTAAAGCGGGGGCAACTCATATTTCTTAATAATTTTCTCGATTAACTTTAGGGTTAGGTCATCTTATATTAGGGTTAGGTTGGATTTTAGATAGTTACATATAAGCAAAATTGCCTTCCCGATATTTTTACTTAACCTGCCTGAGGTAGGTTTAGACTGCCGTTTTTTGTATTTTTTAGGTTTTTCGTTTTTGTTTCTTGTTTTGCTTCGCCGGCGATCATCAAAATTCTGTAATTTGATTGGTTGTGATCACGTGAATTTGCCCGCTTTAGATGACAAAAATCGTCTATCTATTCAACAAAAAAGTTTTCCCAAGCTATTTTACTCTATGACGTGTTAACAACCAACCTAAATTTCAATGAATATTAAAGAATTTTGTTAACATTATGTGATCGCAAATCTGCGCCATATTTAACCATATATAGAGACATTAAGGTACAAACGTACACGTACTACACACTTGCACATTAGAGTGGTTTACTGCATCTTACATTGGATTGGATAGTATTAGGGGCATCCACTTATTTGCGCTGGTAATACAAACTCCTGGAGAGGAAAGCCAATCGGAGAGTGCAAATTTTGACTATTCCGGACGCATAAAAGAAGAAAAAAGCGAAAATATGCAAAAACCAATGTTTAAATCGATCTTGCCGCAATGTCCGTGCCATTTTTACCGTGCCATTCCGTAAAACGTTCCTGTACGTGCCACAAGATCCGTGCCATTTCGAGCATTCGTACCACTTTTCTTATAGGGTTCGAAGCATTTGACTTTGACCTGCGTCGTAACATTGACTTCTGCATAACAGATAATATCTGACTTACGTACGCATCAACATCTGATTTATGCGGCAATATCTAACTTATACCGTATTATTTTATTAGAGACTGTGTATTTTCCTGCTTTTTTGTTTAACATTGATAATACAGTTTAATCGAAAAAAATGATTGTTTTGAAAATATAAGTTTTATTAAATACTCATTTGACATAAGTATCATTATTGCCTTAACCTTTTATATTTTCATTTTGTATTATTGTAATTTTTTTCTATTTCCGCAACTTTTCATATTTCTTCTTCAAATTTCTGCATTAATATTCTGCCGTAACTTGTATTGCCGTAATCTGTTGTATTGTCGTAACCGCCTGCATTTATAATCTGCAACTTCTGATTGGGAATTTTAAGATAACATTTCCAACAGTGTTGTATATCGTAAAACATCATAGGCTTCAATAGATCTTATATTTGTAATCTATTTTTTATGATGCAAGCAAGTCGAGCTGCTATCACCTCTATACAGATCTATCCTCTAAAAATTAACGGATACAGATATACACTTTTAATCCGAATTAATTGGATTAAGAATCAGACGCTAACGCAGTGCAGAAAAATTCTTAAAAATATTACTACTATGTAAATCACTGTGAATAACTTTGTAAGTGAGTTATTTGAAAATCATATTCAATGAACGTAGTAATTTAATTTATTGCCCCGTTTCTCATTTATTTGTGGCATACGTTAAGGTTTTTACAAAAGGATCTAAATTTTTAAAATTTAAAATAAGATATAATATTCAGAGTTGTAATCTTTGTTATCCAAAAAGATTATAAAAACAAAGGAGTTTTACAATTAATACTGGTTAAATAACGTTAATCATATAAACATTAAAATGAAATCATTCTAAAAAATCAAGATCAACTTGATATTGTCTTGCGTTCTCATTTGCAAAATTAAGTTTTATTAAACCTAATGCTTAAGTCAAAAAAAAAAAAAAAAAAATTGAGCAATAAAATAATCTATTTGATCATCTTAAAATTATTATTAAACTAATTATGCAAGAAATACGGTAAAATTAACAGCACTATTGATATCAAAACACGGTTTTCTTAAGTTATTTGTGGTTTTAGTTCTATTACTATAATAGTGTCCAAGAAAATTCATTTCTCTAGCTTTTCAAAATTATCAAGATTTGAAATTTTCAATTTCAGTTCAACATAGCAACTATATCAAAATGAATTATTACAACCAGTTCGCCACTTTTTGCAGATTTTTTTTAAACAGGGATATCATTGTAACTATTTATTTCAACTTAATTTGATAATAATATCCAAGATTGATTATTATTTAGAACTGTATCAGCATATTTTTGGTAATAAATATATGCTTTATATTCATCCTTTTCAACACCAATTCCATGAAGATACCAATATCCAAGTTTGTTTATTCTGTCAATATTACCCATATTAGCTGATTTTAAATAATAACTGGATGCCTTATTTTCATCTTTTACGACTCCAACTCCATAAAGATAACAATCTCCAAGATTGTTCATTGCACAAGAGTCTCCCATATCGGCAGATTTTTGAAAACAAATAAATGCCTCATGTTCATCTTTTTCAACACCAATTCCATTTTTGTAACAATACCCAAGCCAATCTATTCCATTAGCGCTAACCATATTAGCAGATTTTTGAAAATAAATAAATGCCTGTTGATCATTCTTTTCAACTCCAATTCCATTTCTATAGCAGTAACCAATTTCAATCATTCCATCAGCATTACCTGTATCAGCGGATTTTTGAAAATAAATAAATGCTTTTTGTTCATCTTTTTCAATTCCAATTCCTTTTTGATAACAATTTCCAATATGAAACATTCCACTAGAATTACCCATATCTGCACATTTTTGGTAATAAATGACTGCATTTTGCATATTTTTTTCAACACCAATTCCTTTTTCGTAACAAAATCCAAGCCAATTTATTCCACTAGCATTACCCATATCAGCAGATTTTTGATAATAAGTGAATGCCTTATGTTCATCTTTTTTAACTCCAATTCCGTTTAAATTACAATATCCGAGACTATTTGTTCCTATAGCATGGCCCATTTCAACTAATTTTTGATAATTACTCAATGCCTTATTGATATCTTTTTCAACACCAATTCCATCTCGATAACAATCACCGAGAGAATTGATTCCAAATGGATCATCCATATCTGCTGATTTTTTATAACAACTGAATGCTTTATAATCATCTTTTTCAACTCCTATTCCTCGTTTATAACAATAAGCGAGATCACACATTCCATTAGAATTTCCCAATTCAGCTGACTTTTGACAATGAATAAATGCTAAATGATTATCATTTTTAACCCATTTTCCAATATGAAAACACATCCAAAAAATATGCTGAATTATAGAATTAGTTTGAATAATAGGATTTGTTTTGTTATTTATACATAAATTAATTATTTCTTCTGGTTTTTGCTGTTTATGTGTCATATGTTGATCTATCGAGTAAATAATTGAATCATTATAATTATCTTTCAAAACTTCTTGAATATACAAATCACATAATTCTTCGACAACTCTTTTTAGAAAATCCTGTGAGCCATGCAATGATAAATCTGATAATTTTGTGCTAACAACTTGATTTTTATCATCATACATAGTGCTTTTTATTGAACTTTCTATAGATTGGTTATTGTAAATTTTTAGTGAGCTTTTTTCTGCTTTATTCTTTTGACATGGATGTCTCAAGTTGTTCGTATGAACTGAATACACTGACAGTGAATTATGCAGCTTATTGTTTATTACCATGCACAAATAAGTATTTTGTATCATGATAATGTTGCACTAAAAGCTAAACCACCTGAGGCTTGATTGGTTGAAATTATGAGCCAACTAGTGTTTCGGCCGAAACCGAAACTTTCGGTCGGGCGAAACTTCCGAAAACTCCGAAACCTAATTCTGCCGGAGATCACAATTCCGAAAACTGATGATAACTGAATTTAGGTATGAATTGTGATTTCGAATGGTCAAATAAGAATTCGAAATGGGGCTCACATCGACATGAATGAGATAATTGTATATATGTAAGGAACGAATGGATATGTGTCTATCAAAGACTTGAATTTAATTGGGCCGCATGACTTATTCATGAAATTCTGTTTATTTTTTCACCTATGAATTCATCACGCCTTATATATGTGTAAATAATATAATAGGGATTTCAAAGTTAAAATCGGAGAATCATATTTTATTTTTCCGATTTATAATACACAACATAGTAAAAAATATTATTGAAAAATTCCTATTTATTTTCGAAATGTTTCACTTATTTGTTAACTTTGAAACCCCCAATATATCGAAAAGAATTTAATTTTATTGCTTTTTTTATTGTTGTGCGTTTTTTCACGTGAGAATATGTTTAAATTTTAACGTAACTAGCAATGTTCGGTCATATTTGTGGCGATCACATACGTATTACATTTTGTTTAAAAAACTAGGACTAAGTGCAACTATACGGATACAAATGCTATAAAAAACGATAGTAAAAACCTGATTTTTATTGGTGGTTCGATTCGAATTTTCATATCTATTCGATGGATTTTTAGAATTCAAATTTTTTGTAGGATTTTTTTGGTTGATGAAATGATTATCACTAATCGTCAAAGATGAAAGAGAAGAATTTGTTTACGTATTTTTAAAAGACACTTTAAAAACAGTTAGCCCAGTGATCGACGACCACATAATAAACATACCATGACTACCAGAATTAAACAGACTTGCCTAAACTATATCCTTAACCTAATTTTAAACTGACTAGAATATTTTTAAGTAAAGTTGTTAAGAGAAACTTTTATTAAAAGTTCAGCCTTTGACGTTTATCGGTTAAATATATATATGACGATAAATAAAAGTCTACCTTTGATTGCATCTGATGTTTTTCTGTGTTAATAATGTTGTTAGTTCACATAAAATCGGGATGTTTTGATGATACAATTGGTTATTTGATCTGCTTTCAATAATTGCTTTTTAATTTCATTTGTAATATCTGTTGTGATCAGTAGAAGCCACATCTTTTTTGCAAAATGCTAAAATTTAGATTATGGACGCATTAAAGATTTCAGGTTTGTTTCAGATTGCGGCATAAATCACGGCTTGCAACTTTATTTCTACCTAAAATCGATGCCTAAATATTCTTAACACAGCCACTACAGCATTATATATATATATATATATAATATACAGTTCACTAGGTTAAGTTCGGTCTCGCCCAGATTTGAAGGATTTCGCCCATTTCGTAGGTTTCGCTATGTCTGAGGTTTCCGATTTTGAGAGAAACCGAAACTCCAGGGCTTGGGAGAGGTTTAGGCTGAATACTGGAGCAACTGAACCACGTTCCATGTGATTCATAATTTAGTTTTCGGCCAGAAATGACGAAACGTCCGAAAGATCCTAAAATGACAGAATAGATGAAAGGTCCATAATGGATGATTGGATCGGGAAAGGATGATAAGGGCAAATGGGAGGATTAGTCAAAACAGTCGTTTATAGCAACGTAGAAGCATAATATTAATTTATTATAGATAAAGGCCATTCGCTCATTAATAAACGTCTTTATTATTATAAAATTTCCTTTATTAGATTGTCGGATACAATAAATAGTTTAAATAATAATGCAAGTAGCTTCCACCTATCCTGGCATTAACCCTAATTATTCGACCAAATTTAAAAACTTTTTTGGTCCAAACAAAATCATAAACTTTGGTTAAATATAGCCCGGACCGGCGAAGTGACTAATTACCATTTTACAGTTTTCAACTTACGCATAGATTGCGTCTTATAGAGATAAAATATAAATATGAAATTAAATATTCTCTTTAATTTATTGAAATCAATAATTTAAGTTTATGTGTCCAGATTTTGTTGATTATGCAAAGCCCTATGCATCCGCGTATTACACAATGGTAGAGATAGGATATTTCTCAAAAATGAAAATACTGTATAGTTTGTATGCTCGACAACATTGTATATCCGGAGCATAATGTTTTTCGTTACACTAAAATACAATCTAAAAATGAATAAACTCTAATATTGTTTGTGTTCGGACTGATATCAAGTTATGAAATTAAGTTATTGATATGTAACTTTGATACATTATTTTGATTAAACATTAATTATCCTCATTGCTCCGGAAATTAACAATGCATAAAAAAAATTTAACTCTCAAATATCACCCTGCGGTACAAATCTCAGGCATAAACAAGTCAACAGTTTAATCAAACAGCACATTATGTGTAATTATGAATTTTATTTGAAATAAAAGCTTAATCTGCATTTGTATTTTTTTTTATCTTATTTATTTATTTTATTTTATTTTATCTTATCTTATTTTATTTTATTTATTTTTTTGCAATAAAATGAAAGTGGTAAATATGCAAAAATTAAGTTAATAAAATTTGAATAAGATTATGTTTTAGGTATGTATTTGAAAGTAATGTTGAATGTATCATAAAAATAAATCTATTTTTACTATACGGTTCAATTTTATCGTAACCATTACAGCATTATTATTTACCAATTTCTATAAATGTATGTATACTTGCCGGCAAAATCCTAACGCAAAAGTCAAACCAAATAAAGAACAATTTTGATATTTGTAAATATATTATATACTATGAACATTATACCATTTATTTTAATAACAATTAATAATATTAGTTTGATCAACGTTTGGCATTTAGGCACGGACAAGCCAAAACTATAATAGCTTGATATTTGGAACATATTTTGGAAACAAGAGGGACATGCACAAAACATATGAATAACCCTTTAATCTTACTCGTTTTCTAATAACGATAGTAAACCGATTTCAAATTATATGTAATCACCATATAAATCAGAAAATATTGGCATCTAACGAGATGGCATAACATAAAGCCTATAAATTAAAACGACACTGATTTCACAATAATGTTCCCTTGTTACTTCATTGACAAGGTTCTCAATATAGATTAAATCATATTTACATTTTAATGCAAGCAAATAAATAAATTGTGATATAGTGCCGGAAACTTATACGTGTACTAGACAGTCACAGAAATGTTTCAATTTTCTTGTGTTCGTGGTTGGCCATATTAGAGGATCCGTTAAAGCCAGGTACCATCACGTGACTGACAGCCAATCGAATTGTAAATTTTGATCGTCACGGATCAGCCCGACGAGACAACAACAAAGAAAAAAGTGAAAAACACCAAAAATACCAATAAACGAGTGTCTAAACTATCTCGGAGCATTAATAAAAAATGTCGGGAAGGCAATTTTACCTATAAGACCTAACTCCTAACTAACCCTTACCCAATTTTAATTAAATAATAAAAAACATATAAAGGTACCTGGCCCTTAACGGTCATTTTACTTATTTGCGCGGGTAACACAAATCCGATTTTGTAAAATAAATTTTAGGGTTAGGACCTTAACGTTAGAGGCTATATGGTTAGAATGATGTTTATTATATGTAAAATTTCATTCCCGTCATTTTTAATTAGTGCACCAAGATCGATTTAGCCATTAGTTTTGCATAGTTTCGCTTTTTTCTTCCTTTTTCTTCTTTTATGCGTGTTCGAATTCTTCGTCAGACTGATCCGGAATAGTCAAAAATTGCACTCTCCGATTGTTTATTTCCTCTCCAGGAGTTTGTATTACCCGCGCAAATAAGTGGATGCCTTAACGGTCTCCCCATACTAGGTATGCTGCATCAAAATATGGTAATATTACGATCGTTCACACACATTTCTAAAGTGAGTGCCTTGACGTGTGGTGGAATCGGTTTTTTAGAAATATTTTCCACTAATTGAGATAATCTTAATGACGAATAATCAATGTCAGTACAGCCATAAATGCGACAAACAAATGCCATATCCACAAATATGTAGAGTTCGGATCCGAATATTCATTATTCAATAAATTAACATTAAGGTATTCGGATTAGACTCTACAAACATGTTAATACATACTTCATATTTTTACGCTCTTCTCTTTTCTCCCATAAGATAACATTGTAACTTCTAATTCGTGGTTTTTTTTTTTGAAATAATCCATGAATTATGTAGGTGTCCCATAAGCTCCATTCTGTTTCATGATGCTTCATTGCAAACACAGGTTAAAATTTTATATAACTAATCTATTCATATAAAGCATATTACTTTACCTTATTTTTGGCATTGAAATAGGATCAGAGAATGGTAATGCTAAATTCACAAAACGTTTTTATATTCATCCAACTTATTTGTTCCCGCAATGATTTTATATAATTCTAGACAAACTAGCCCGGTTACCAATGAAGTTGTTGTAGCGATGACCGGTATGATTTTACCATCAATGAACTTGGTCTTATGACGGTCGGCAGGTTGAATACCATAATTAGCGACTCGTAAGTTAGAAGCGGCAGTGATAAAGTTCATATGGAAATTTGCATCGTCATCCTTCTCGAATTCTACAGGATTTAATCGATATCCTGCCAATAATGATGGTAATGGTAGAGATGAACAATTTCTTGTAATTCATTTTCATCAGTAGAGGCCTGAGGAACGGTTTCATTTTCCTGAACTTGAATTTTCACACCAGATTTGGATGTGAATTCATCAGGCACAATAACATTGCTTAGTACTTTCTTAACGTACTCTCTATTAGTTTCACCTATAAAATTAGGAAACCACATAGAAATAAAATAAATTAATTATTAATAGTTAATATTTAAATATGATAAATATTATAACCTTACCTGCAAATTGACGGCAGCTATAATAAATTCCATATGAGTTTCCTGTGAAGAATCGTATGATCATTAGCAAATCAATATAAGGTGAATATTAGATAAGTTTTTATTTAGAAATATAAAATATATTTTCTGGATCAAATATGAGCTGAATATAAGAATTGAATGTATATGTATTTATTAATCTTAAGTCGAAAAAGTTTACGGAATCTTTCGAAAATTAAAGAGCAATTGCTGAATATTGTTATTATAAAATTCTTCAAACTTTAGTCTGACCCATGTGACGCATTCATCAAGGCTTAGTGGTTTAGCAGTGATGAGATAATTTTGAATTCCCTCTAAAATTTCTTCCGAACTAGTCCCTTGTTTTATTGTTGCCTCAACAAAGTTAGGTTGACTAAATATGAATTGACATTTTCAGCCGGCGATTTAAATAATCCCTCAAACGCGTCATGTGCCCACTGAATAGTATATTCAATAGTGTTTAGGAAATTTTTTAAAGTTTTAAAGTACAAATTGGAATTGACTTTTCTGGAGGATCCTGTGAAGAAAGGAATAACAACTTGGTGTAACCCTTTGTGCCTAATGTTTCAGACTCCAGTAATGGCTTCCTAAAATATACACAACGTCTATCCATGTATTTGCCTATAAAAATATAAAACATAGTTGAAATTCATAACATTAAGTCATGATTAACTGCACTTTATATTTTATGATTTACAGCATACTCACGAGCAGTGTTTAAAATTTGACGTTCTCATGTTCTCATGAGAACACTAAATTTTTTTTAAGAACATTAATATTTAAAATAATGTTCTCTTATTTGAGAACATTTTGTACTGATAAAATGTTCTCAAAATATTATTAGTATTAGTTTTTTTTTTACATATTTGAAGAAAATGTTTATAGTTGCAAAAAGATAAATAAGTATATCACATGATCAATTCAACCAATTTAAATGTTCTAAGTACTATTAAAATCAGAAAGCCTTTGTCTACAACTTTACTTAAAAGTCCAATATAGGTTTATACAATAAAAATATATGCATATTTAAAAAATAAAATTCTATATAATGAGAACATTAAAAATTTTTTGAGAACATTAATACTCTAAATTTAGTTCATTTGAGAACATAATTTTGAATTTGAATTTTAAACACTGCTCACGAGCATCAACGTTATCTAACGCGTTTGTAACAACATCCAAAGTCTCAAAGAAGTCATCATTATAAATTTTCGGTTTCAATCCCAATACGATCTTGATGAGAAATAATTCTAGATGCTATTTGAGGATTCATTTTAGCATAGCTGCTGCTGTACATTCAGATTTTAATCTCTATATAGAATGGCAACAATTTTTAAACTCAGAATTGAAATTAAAAAGTACTACTTAACAAAGGATTACAATATAATAATTCAATACATACGCCCACATCGTTAGGTCGGAACAAGAACTGTTGATTTAAATTACTCTTTTCAATAGTATCCATATCTGTAACGTGATTGGCACCTCTAGTGCCGGTTCCTAAACCCATCATAGCCCAATTTTTTAACATTTCGCAACCGATGGCACCAGAACCAACCTATTCTCGCAAAAGTTTTCATAAAATAAGCAATTTTATATTACAATTAAAAATTATTTAATAAATTAAATGAAATAATGAGTTTTACCAAGAAAATTCTGAAATTTGCTATTGTGTTTCGAAATTCTTTGCCAAAAACTGCTATTTGACCATCATAACGAGAATCACACTAGCATTAAGCAGAATTAAAGTAAGCCATGAGATAAAAATTTATTTAATACGTATTTACTAATGTTTTATTGCTTACTGGTGCACATTCTTCTTCACCAAATTTCACATTATCTGGAAGTGATTCTAGTGAATCGAAATAGAAGAATTGACAGATTGGATGGAATTTCCGCTGTATGCTTGAGTACTTCTTGGGAAACTAAACCTCCGAATACCGCAGCCATCGGTGATAAATCACCAGCAGCACCATATGCAAGTTGTTTGATAAGATTATTACTTAGTTCAACCTATAAATTCAAAATTTGAATATTAAGGAAAAAGAATGATAAGACATTTAATATTACTTTAATACCTTTTCCTCGCACTGCTCATTAAGCTCTTTGGCTAATTAAGAACTTCATCGGCATCAAGTTCGTTATACGGACGAGGAGAGAACCATTATATGCATGTAACGCTTAGAAACCCAAGTGCAATTGTCCAGATCTATCCCAGTTACCAAAAATCAGAAATAAGAGTTCTGGCTTTTTCAAAGATTCTCTAAAAGATTTAAAACTAATTGTTTTTGGCTGTTTAACTTGCGTAAAAATACCACCACTAATATAGTCGCCAAAGTTCGAAGTATCACCGATGCTGAAAGTATAAAGGCCTAATAGTAAAGAAATATATAAAATTGTTGACATGTACTCAAAAGTCAATCACAACAAGCGAAACTTCAAATTTACACCTACCTCAGCACTTTTACTTTTCTTGGCTCACAATTATTCAATTCTTCCATACCATTAACTTCAGAAAAGTCACATCTCCATCTTCAAGGCCATGCTGCAATTCATCAAGACACGTTACAATTCCGTCAATGTCTTTTGAGATCGCAGCGATCATACCGGTTAATGGATTCTCTCCAGTAGTATCAATGGCATTAAAATCGGCAAAAGCCATGCTGATTCACAAATAAAAATCAATAATAATTATTTAAAAAATTGGACAACATTGTAAATGTGTGGCTCCAAGCATTCTTCTTATAATTTCAAAAATCCCAATGTCACTACTCTAAATAATACGTTAAGTAAACGCCAAAATAAAAACGGAAATATTTGTCATGTCTATTCACCGCAACTTCCGTGCGCAGTTTTTCAGCTAATGAAGTTAACAAAGTTCGTTCAGTTACCCGTTCAAACTCACAAAAAGGCCACAGCGTAACATGTAACTTCAGATACAAATACCCAGTAAAATTAGAAATATATTTCATCTTTATATTTAAAAGTACTTTCTTTTCCACGCAGGCCCGAAATAATCGAAACGAACAAATTCACGTAGAAGCATAACAAAAGTAACTTAACCAGAGACCATTGACAAAAAAATTTTTACGATTCGACGATATAAAAACTAGTTCAATAGCAGCCAATAAAAAATTAATGATAAGGCGCAGCTAACTGGCTAACCAATATTATTCACCGCAGCCAATAAAAAATTAATGATAAGCGTGATCAAGGCGCAGCTAACTGGCTAACTGGCTAACCAATATTATTCACCGCAGCCAATCGTGAAAAATCACTCGATGACTCACCCGATATTTATTTATTTTTTTAAAAAAAAACAAATTCCAGAGTACTTGTTTTTTTTAAGTAATCATGTCAGACGTTTAGAACGATCAACAAACTTTAGAAGAAGAGAAGACAAAAGAAGTAAGCCCTTTTTATATATACATTAATTTATATATAGTATATATAGTAATTGTGAAATTATTTTGTCAAAAAAAAAAAACATATAAAATATCGACTAATTAAAATTATAATATATAGCTTCTGTTTGATCCAACTTTGAAAAAGAAAAAAAACCTAAAGTAGTTTTCGAAGATCAAGTACACACAAAAGAAGAAAAAGTAGCCGAAAACGCAAATAATTCAGGTAGAATGGATTTAATAAGATATGTCAATTTCTTTTCTTGGAAATTTTGTTGTCTCGTTGTCCTAATAGCAATATATGTTCTATTAATTTAATGGAAGTTCAAGCCAATGAAAATGAAGAAAAAGCTGAAGAAGACGATATGTCAACCCTATAAGAAAAGTGGTTCGGGGTATGGCACGGGAAACAGTGTATATGCACGGGATAGTACGGATCATGTGGCACGCACAGTGTCTGAAATTAACCACCCTAGCATACCCCTAAAAAAAAGTTACGAAACTGAGTTTAAATTTTCTGAACTAAAGTTCCGTTTTCGAAATTACAAGAATTATGCTTTACTGAATAGCAGAAAATTATATTAAAATTTATATACACTACAATTTGAATGTAAAATTCGAATAAGTTGATTATTATATATATGCATTAATTGATTCGCTACAATTGAATTTTGCAGAATAATTCATACGTTTTAATAATTGCATTAGCTATTTTGACAAATTATTTGTACTATATTGCATTATTCGTAAATGTAAAAGAAACAACTACATTATATAATTGAAACAACTACATTATATAATTTATTCCCAATAAAATGTATTTTTATTTCTTCCCGCCCAAGTTTTTTTGGATTTTTTTGCATTTTCATACCCTTTTAGATCATTAACCATTCGTTCTATCGGGTTAAAATTTGATTCGATATTTTTCAGCCATTTTTTTTTGCTGAGGGAGCTCAGACGACTTAGAAATAAAAGTATTTGCCTATATAAAATTTTAGTATTAATAATTATATTATATTATTAAATTATAAATTTACAATATACCTCATTTAATATTTTTGATAGCCGTTCAGCAATTTCGTCTGCATTTTCATTATCGCTAGAATTTGTTTCGTCTGTTTTTTCAGCAATTATTTCATTATCTGAAGTCAGATTCATATTTTCATGCCATAAATTTGTGAAATTGTTGCTTATTACTTTGTCTTCTTTAATTAACTTCCAAATTGTTTGGTCAGTTTTGGATATAAGCGGATAGGTTTTATTTCGACATACCTTTAATGTAAAGTTTTAGTTTAATATATATACATATCGATCTGAATTGCAATAAAAATAAATTTATACTTTATGAAAAAAACCACTATCCATCATTCCAACAGGTGCGACAAGATGTTTGCATATAAAAAATCTACTTTTTAAAAATGAGGCGCATGAACAAATCCAACGATTATAATCAACGAAATATTTGTCTTTGTTTATAACTTGTTTTAATGCTGCTTTTTTCCATTCCAATTTAATATCTTTGCGCCATGGTGATAATTTCCGACCATTAATAAGGAGATTATATCGTTGAATTTGTCCAGGAATTATTTGACTAATAAGGATAAAACAGACAAGATCTAAGCGTGGTCGATTGAACTTGTAGAAATAGTCACGTTTTAGAGTTCTCCAGTGTGATTCAACAATCATTGTTGTTAGCAATGGTGATATTTCAGAATTTGAAGATGTAGCCCACAACTTCCAACGACTATCACGATACCATTCATTCCATAGGTAACACCATACATCAAATAAGTCATTCGTGTAACAAAACTCAAACATTTCTTTAATCGCAAGTGCACGTATTTGCTGTGGATCATTAATGAATTCTTTATTATTAGTTGGTAATAGCATGTGTTGGCGTAAGTGCTTTTCCACAAGGTCGAGGATTATATTTCGATAAAATTGTACACAAAAAACTTTAGAATTAGTTTTTTGGTTTGATGATTGTACATTTCGTGTGTTTATCCATGCTGGATCAATAAAAGAGCATTGACGATTTGCTTCAGTAGCATCATAAGAAATATTACTTGATGTTTTTGATGATGAAAGTTTCTGTTTGATAGCACGACTCACATGCCATTTGCAAAGTTGTATATTTACATCTTTCCATACGGCCTGAGCACTTGAGATCTGTGCAAAATCCTTATCGGATAAGAATGTTTTAATATTATTAACACCATGATTGCGCAAACATAAAAACCATTTGGTTAAAATTGATCTCATATCACGGTTTTTATTGGAAGCAATATAAAGGTAAGAAACTGGAAATCCTGTATAGTCAATAGTCGCCATTAGAACATAAAGTTCATATTTTAATTTGTTTGTGTTGTAAGTAGCGTCAACTAAAAGACACTCATATGCCATTTTTGGCAAAAAAGAAAAAAATGGTGTTAAAAATGCAAATGAATCAACTGGCTCTAATGAACGAAAAAGAAATAAATAATTCTTTTCTTGTAATAAAAGTTGGGCCGATAAAGATTCACTATCATGCCGTTTATACCGAATTATATTGGCTTTTGACCACCAATAATAGACCTGATCCGTAGTTAATGTCTTAAATCCATCCATTTCATTTATTACAATTTTTTTATATAATTCGGATGCTGTATAATCCAAATTATTTGTAATAAATTCTTTTATTTCATTTGTGGTGGTAATATTTTCTGGTCGTGTATGTAAAAGTTGGTGATTTATTTTAATAACTGCAAGGTTGCTCTTATTATCTACTTTAATTGAAACATTGCCGTTACAGTCATATCGATTAAGTCTGGGTACTGTGTCACGTTGTTTTTCTTTATCTAAATGTTTCCGTGATTTTTTAACAGTATCTATACGGCAATTACATCTATAAATAACTGTAACACATTTCATTTTTTTGTGCATAATTTTGGTGTGATATATATAACGATACCCATCACCAGCTTGAACTTTTTCAATTAGCTTATTTGCAATGGAAGATTCGGATAAATCGCTGCTTTCTTGAAAATCTAAAAGGTCTGTAAAATCAACACAATACTCGAAAAAGAATCCAGCATCACCCTCTAAATTTTCATCGAGTTCCGGTATTGAAATTAATGAATCGTAGATGGCTTGTGTTAGATTACTTGAAGGAATAGAATTTTCCTTTGAGTTAAAAATTTTTTTTCATTCTCTTTTTCATATCGCCGTTTTGAATTTGTTCTTGCACGTTCTAAACATTCATTACAGCTCCTTTTTTCTTCAGAAAAATTTTCGATGTTCTTAAACGAGTGACAATTTTTGCAATGCTTGGTTATTTCACTTGACATTGTATAATGTAATCAGCAACGTTTGAGAGAAAAGCAAAAAAATTTATTTTATTAAAAATTGATTATTATACAATAATAATCGTCGTCATTATTACTGCATAATAAAACCTGCATTTTAAATTTAAACTCAGTTTCGTAACCTTTTTTTAGGGGTATACTAGGTTCGTGGTCTGAAATTGGGTTGCGGAGTCTGCGGACCGCAACAAATTTTAAATTTCCGCAACCAAAATCTGATGTGCATATGCGAATTCCGCACATAAATTTGCAAATTTTACTTATAAATTTTGATTAAATGCTTATGCGCGCAACTAAATTTTTATAAACTCTTATAATCCGCAACTAATTTAAAAATTGAATTTCAGACACTGGGCACGCATATGCACGTTTTACGGAATGGCACGGTTAAAAATGACATGGACACTACGGTAATGGGTGGCACGTTATATCACGTCACACGGAATGGCACGTATCAGATGGCACGCATATGCACGTTTCATTTCACGGAATGGCACATGTTAAAAGTGACACGTGCTGGCTCGTTTCTCGGAGTACAATAAGGGCAACAGATTTTTTTTAAAAAAATTGCAATATCTCAAGTAAACCTCTCTGGATATCTTAAGGAAAAAGATTCCTTGCAAGATTTTACACATTTGCAGCTGCTTTAGTTTCCAGATATGCACATACTCCAACTATTATCAGGTCCCTCTTCTAATAAAATTTCTATTGGAAAGTGGACCATAAGTTATGTTTACTTACCCGATCCATCACGTGCCAACGGGTATACGGATTAGGGTGTCCAGGATTATGCGAAAGCATAATATGCGCATAATTTACCAAATTTTCGCATCGCATATGCTTCGCATAATTCGACAAAAAAAGCACTCAGATCACGTGCTGAAATCTGATTGGTTTGGGAGACGTTAACTTCATTCGGCAAATACTTAATTCGTAATTTGGGTGGTAGAAAGTAAATTCCGAAAAGTTCCGATGTAGAAAATGAATGAACCTAAATTACGAGCATAGTTGAGGTAAAAATATTCAGCAAGTGTCCGAAAAATTCCAAAATTCCGAAGAATGTGATTATAGCAGATCAGTATAGGTGAGCAAATCCGTATAGTATAGGCCGAATTTAAGATCTATACTATACCGATCAGCTATAATTCCTAACCCTAACCCTAACACTGGATCAGTATAGTATAGATCTTAAATTCGGCCTATACTATACGGATCTGCTCACCTATACCATACTGATCTGCGAAATACCTCCGAAGAATAGAACTAATTACATATAGCGTACAATAAAAAAAATCGCATAATCGATCGCATAATTTTAAATTTATTTCGCATCCATCGCATAATCAACCTCAGTTCGCCCGCATAATTTACCTCATCGCATCGCATAATCCTGGACACCCTAATACGGATCAACACGGTCCGCCGATTCACGTGCCATCTCGAACCATGCACGTGCAAACCCGGCCCATAGCACGTGCCTATACACTGTTTTTCCGTGCAATCCCGGACCACTTTTCTTATAGGGCAATATTTGCGGATATGAGGAAAAAGAAGAAAAAGAAGTTACTGATGTAATATATTTATTATCTTATATATTTATATATTTTTTAATATTTTTATGAGAATTAGATGTGTAAGGCTGTTTTATTGTATTAGAAAGAAAAAGTTGAGGAAGAAGTTCCTGCTGAATTAACTGAATTAGAACAACCTAAGCAGAAAAAAAAGAAGAAAAAATTGATTTTGCTGATTTTGAAAAACAATTGAAGGAAGTAGATGAGGATGAGGCTCGTGGCGCTGAAGATGATAATATGATTGTACCAGAAGGCAAACAGGTAGAAAAAGAATCAAAAGTCGAGGAAGCTTGGTTAAAATCGGATCGGGATTACACGATCAAGAAGTATGTAAAATAAATATTTCTTATTAACTTTTAAAAAAATAATGAAAGTTAATCAGTTGTAATTACTTTTAGCTTTTGGGACGTGTATTTCGAATGTTTCGGCAAAACAACCCTGAGCTTGCAGGTGATAAGAAAAGATATGCAATTGTCCCACCATCAGTCCATCGAGAAGGAAACAAAAAAACAATTTTCGCGAATTTTTCAGATATTTGCAAGAGGTAAAAAATGTTATAAGTCGATGAAAACTATGCTTTTTTTCAACTATATTGATGTATAATTTGTACATATCATAAAAATACAGGATGCAAGACAACCAGAGCACGTTATTCAATTCTTATTTGCTGAATTGTGAACAAGCGGTTCTATTGATGGTTCACAAAGATTAGTTATTAGAGGTCGTTTCGTACAAAAACGATAGAAAGCGTTTTGCGTCAATATATAGGTAAGGACTGAATTTTACTAATTGTTTAACAATATATCTATCAGTTCTAACTAATAACAAATTTCATATACTGTAGTTGAATATGTTACATGTAAAACTTGCAAGTCACCAGACACGATTCTAACAAAAGAAAATCGTATTTTTTCCAACAATGTGAAAGTTGTGGATCCACAAGATCAGTGTCTGCAATAAAGACAGGTAAAATTTCATGTTTCTATCAATTTTATTTTTCTTTTACTACGATATAACCATTCTTATAAATGATAAACAGGGTTAAGACACAAACTGAGAAGAGAGCAGCTCGAAGAAGGACTGTTGTGCAAAAAAGGGGGATTCTTAATGTAAACCTGGGGTAGAGTTTGAAACCGGTTTTATTTTTCATATTTTAAAATCGATTAAAACCGGTTTTAAAGTATGAAAAATAAAACCGGTTCCAAACTCTAACCTGGGGTTTACAATTTTGTCCTAGATGGGGTAGCTTGAAATATGAGCCTAATTAGTTTTAGCGTTTTTTAACGTTAAAAAAGTTCAAGAAAATTGTATATATTTTTTTTCTTTTTATAAAACATAATAATAAAAAACATTTTAAATATCATAATTATAATAAGTATTGCTGATCTTAACAGGATTTATTGCACGGGTCTTATGTGACAACCCGTGCTTTTTCATTTACTTATTGGCACGGGATTGTACGTCAGACACCGTTCAATAATATAGTTATTATATGGGTGTTGAATAACCCGTTTCACACACGGGTCATGTGCAGAAGGCACGGGTATTCACTACAACCCATACAATAACTATAAAGAACTTTATCGCAGATTGACCATGAAATTAGGTGTGATTTGCGAAATTTTTATTCTTGCCGATACAATGTAATTATATTATATAATGCTGTATAAAAAAAAAAACCTTGATTTTTGATTATATGATGTATAGTACATTTTAAACAAATTAAAGAAATTAAAATCAATTATTGGATACATCCACATTAAATTTTCAAAATTTTCTTGAACTAGTAAACCTTAAAATTGGGCCTAAAATTGGCTTTAAAGTTGTAATTTAACGTACTTGTTACAGTGACTCTCGATATAACGGACAGTTCAAAAATTGGTTTTATTATCATTTATTTCTTGGATCGATTTATTGTTAATTAGTATTTCTATATTTAGAATCTCTTTTACCAAGTCACGATGCACTTATAAAATTGGTTATTGTTAATTAGTATTTCTATATTAAGAATCTCTTTTACCAAGTCACGATGTATTTATAAAATTGGTTAAGCCAACTAATTCTAAGTCAACCAATGTCAGAACCTATTTTCGACGATTAGTGAACTTTTTGACCTTGATGCCGCAAGATAATTTTCAAAATTTTCAGTTTAAAATTTATTGACGGTTACCAATTAAGGGTGTTCTTATGGTTGGTTTGGTTCGTCCGGTCAATCTCGGACCATAATAAGACCGGTTCCATAGTATCTATCGGTCCTATTCGGTCGGGCCCCTGGTTCCAAAAATAAACTATTCTTGATCATCATTCTTAATGACTCGTTTTCTTGACAACTTGGTGTATTTATAAAGAAATCATTATCGTTAGTTATAAGTTCATCATTATCATTTGGCATAAATTCGTTTACATTCATTGTAATTACAAAATATAGCGTAAAATGCAACTTGTATGTGACCTTAATTTCAGGACTTACCGGTAGGTCCGATAAAAAAAAAACACAATTTTCTGATTCCATATTATACAAACCGAAAAATTAGCTTTGTATGTAGAGTTCTTGGCATTAGGGTCCTTGGCATGCCACTTATGGCATGCCATTAATTATAATAATATATAAATATATAAAGATACAGTACAATTTATATTTTTTGTACTTCAGAAAAAAATTTTTTATCTAATTAAATTAAACAAGTAAATCATGTGTTTATGGCATGCCTTGGCATGCATTTGGTATAAAAGTTAGAATTTGGCATGCCATTTGGCATGCCAATTTTTTTTTATCATGCCAAGAACCCTATTTGTATGGCCTTAGATGTGAACATAAATCTATCAATTTTTATAGTAGATTTAAAAAAAAAATTCCGGAACACCAGGTTATACAAAACGAAAATTAACTTTGAATGTCCTAAAAAAACACATAAATTATCGATCTAAACAAAGTGGCACATCCGAAATTTGTACAGATTTGTGATCACATAAAGTTAACAAAATTATAGTTAGCTATAGGGACATTATAAGATAAAATCGCTCACGGAAAGCTTTTTATTGGTAGAGAACTGGGAAACCAACCTTCGACAATTTTGGTCGAATTTACGATTTTTGTCTCTAATTATAATATGTTTCTTATTTTATTTGCAATAGAAATTTTATCTAATCCAAACTAATGAAATGGCGAGTTATTTTAATTTAGCTCATAGAAGGCATAGTAGAAAATAACCAATCGGAAAACTGTCATTTTAACTTGAAGAATTGGATCTAGCATGTACTATACCTTGTTTCATAAAAAAATTTATAAGACATGCATACGTATGTACTGTACGTACCTAAAAATAATCAAGAATTTAAATTTATGAAACAAAACTAATAATAGCATTTTCAAAGGCTTCCATTACCCAATTAGGCGATTTTACAAAAACGGACGAATTTCCGATATATTAAGTTACACCGGTCTTTAAATCTGATTTGTAGTTCAGTGAATGGCGCATGTTCCTGACGTGTTTGTGTAATAAGCAATTACATATATAATTCATTGTCAATCATAGTTCAGTTCGAATATATGAACTCATAAAAATGAAAAGAACTTACAATAATCCATCTACAAAACGTTCTATAAAAGCACAATCCACGATGATAAAGTTCAAGTTGTCAATATTTTCAAAACGAGATTCACAGAATTTTTTAAATAGAGTTGTCGAAGAGTTATGTGATTTATATAATAAAGAACTTACGAAAGAACATTTTATAGACTCAATTCTTTACTCAATAGATCAGGATTTGACAAATAAACAACAAAAACCAGAAGAAATAATCAATTTATGTTTAAAGAATAAATCAAATCCTATTATTAAAACTAATTCTATTATTCAACATATTCTTGGAATGTGCTATTATTTTGGAAAATGGATTAAAAATAATAATCATAAAGCATTTATTCATTGTCAAAAAGCAGCTAAATTGGGAAACTCTAATGGAATGTGTGATCTCGGTTTTTGTTATCAAAATGGAATTGGAGTTAAAAAGGACGATCATAAGGCATTCATTTATTATCAAAAATCAGCAGATATGGAAAATCCATATGGAATCGAATCTCTTGGTAGTAGTTATCTTCATGGAATTGGTGTTGAAAAAGACATAAATAAAGCATTAATATATTATCGAAAATTAGCCGAAATTGGCCATGTTATGGGTATGAACTGTCTTGGGACTTGTTATCGTCATGGAATTGGAGTTAAAAGGGATGAATATAAGGCATTCATTTATTATCAAAAATCTGCCAACGCAGGTAATGCTACCGGATTACACAATCTTGGTTATTGTTACGAAAAAGGAATTGGAGTTGAAAAGAATACTCAAAAAGCATTCATTTATTATCAAAAATCCGCTGACTTGGGTGGTAATTGCGGAATGAACAATCTTGGATATTGCTACGCAAAAGGAATCGGAGTTGAAAAGGATGAACATAAAGCATTCATTTATTGCCAAAAATCTGCCGATTTAGGTGGAATGGATGGTCTTGGTCACTGTTATTTTCGTGGAATTGGAGTTGAAAAGAATGAACATAAGGCATTTCTTTGTTTTCAAAAATCTGCTAATACAGGTAATGTTAATGGAACAGAATGGCTTGGATATTGTTACCAAAATGGAATTGGGGTTGAAAAAAACGTAAATAAAGCGTTCAATTATTACCAAAAATCAGCTGATATGTATAGTCCTAGTGGAGTATACAATCTTGGAAATTTTTATCTAAATGGAATTGGAGTTGAAAAGGACGAAAATAAAGCGTTCATTTATTATCAAAAATCAGCTGATATGGGTAATGAACAAGGAATAAAGAAACTAGGATATTGTTATCTTAATGGAATTGGAACTTATAAAGATGAATATAAAGCATATATTTTTTACCAAAAACATGCTAATATGGCGCTGGCGAAATAAGCAGTATTTGATATTATTATCAAAATGAAATTGGAATCGAAATAAATGGATGCAGTGAAATTTTTGTAGTGAAAATCTTTAAAAATGGACGGTACATTTGTAATATTTCAATTTGGATATAATTATATTTGAAATGAAATTGACAGTTCGAAAAATGGAACAATTTTGAAAAACTAGTGAACGAATTTTCCTGAAAAATTGGTATAGAAATGAATTTGAACTACTTTTGGACATCATCAGTAATGTCACAGTTATTTATGTTCTAATATATTTGCATTTTTTATAATGTGTGCACTAAATAATATTAGAGATTATCTGATTTTTTATTTAAAGTTTTAAATTAATAAAATTTTAATGTAAATTAAAATGATTTTATCTCAATATTTTTTAATATATAATTTTTACTATTAAAGGCATATTGTGATATTAATTGCAAAAATCTGTTATTTTTGTTAGTGCTTTGGAATATCAAAGATTTAAACAATTCCGAAAAATAATATTCGAGTTTAATATAATCTGCTAATTTGGTTTTTTTTTTTTTTTTTTTGTAAAACCTTCACTATATGCCACACAAAATATGATTAAATTTATCATATATGGTAAATAATTTACAAAAAATTATTCACAATGAATTGAATATATTGGTAATATTTTTCAAAATATATTTGTTTGCATAATCTTATTATCTCTATTCAGTTGATTTATCTAATGTTTTAGTAAAGTAAGCTACAGTACTCACATTTCAAACTTCAAATTATATTTCCAAAACTCATCCTGTCGAACTGATAATCTGACAAATCTTAGAAAAAAAATTAATCTACCAAGTCTGTTTCTGTTGTATATATCTATTAGTTTATAATGCATTTAAATTTGATAACCTTTCAATATTGATACAAAATCTGTCTACCATGCATATCAGTCCAACTGTATATGACTTTATAAACCTAAGCTACACAAACAACGACTTTCTCCCTCTATATGATTACTGATTTATCTTATAATATACCATTTTAGGCTCGCTTTTTATTGGTAACTATAAATATTTTACAAATATTTATTTGAGCCAAATAATCTGGATTCGTGCAACAATTTTTTCTCGTTAATTATCGTTATATTACAAATAATACACGTTGAATGTTATGAAAATTGGTCATAAGAAAGTATCCTATAGTATTTCTTCGTAGTTAGTTTTTGCTTTTTGCTCCAGGCATCTATTGCGTCCGACCGAAATTAAACTCTAAGTAGTACATAATTTGGCGAGATATCGTCGAAAAACGATTGGCGACTATATAAAATCTTACCTATTGCGCATAAACAAAAATATTCCATGTGAAACTTTGACATTTATAAGTCCCTATTTAGATCATTACCCTAATCCCAACTTAAGGTTTTATTTACTTTAAAAATATTACACATATTCTATTGCTTTGTTTATTTATCATGGTTCAACCGGGATAGCCGCATTATAATGACACAAAAATATTGCATAACAAAGCAATATTACCGGTATATAATCCTACTTGCCAATCATTGTACATATTTGTCATTTGAATATACGAACGTTCTTGAGTTAACAACTTTATTTAATTTATGCCAGCCGAAAAACGCTTGCTAACAGCAACCCATCTACAGACGTCAATAAAGAGAACTATTTATGATGATAAAAGTCAAATTGTAAATAATTTAAAACGAGCAGATTTGTAATTTTATGAGTTACAAGATTTTCTCAATAGAGTTATTGAAGAATTATGCGCAATGATTCAACTATTTACTCGATAGATCAGCATATGAAAAATACTCAGCAAAAGCCAGAAGAAATAATCAATTTATGATTAAATAACGAAACAATTCCTATTATTCATACTAATTCTATTCTTCAACATATTCTTGGAATTAGGGATGGGTTCGGTCAGTCATCGGTCGATCATTATTGGTTAATCGATCATAGCCGGTTGACCGCGGTCTATAGACAATAAATTATTTCCCCAATTATTCAATCAAATATCTAAATAAGCTGAAAGAGAACATATCAGCCGATTTGGTTTGACCCAAAATTAGACAATCATATTGAGAATTAATTTTTTTAAAGGTGGGTTTTTACAAAAATGGTCTTTTAAACTTACTTTGAAGCCATAATTAAGTGTATAGAATATTGCAATATCTAATATTTTATTATTAGCTAAAAGTAGGTTAAATAAAACTGTTTCCTGAAAAATTACTTTCGAATTCGCCCTTACCCATTATACAACCGATCGTTCAAATGGCAAACCGATCGTTCACTACCCGAATATACCCGAGCGCTTCAACAACTAGTGATAGTGCTTTCTTTTACGGCTTAGTGTAGTTGTTTTTTTAGTATTTATTGCTTGTTTATCTCATATAAGAGCTAAAAGCTTTGTTATTGAATGTTTCGTTTGTTATTCTTCACGTCATTTAATGGAAAAAGTCTGTGTAACCGTTTACCCTAAAAATCAAATCAAATCGGCTCGTTCATTATTCTGGTCAAACTTGCAGATCATTTGAGTTGTTTTGTTCTAGATCTGGCCAAATAATCTGCAAATTTGACCAGAATTACTAACGATTTGTTTTGACCAGGCATATTTTTCGAACTCAATTAATTATTGCGGTTTGCAAAAATATGTTAATCAAAAAAAAAGGGTTATTCTGATTTCCGAGATTCTAGTATCCAATTCTGGGGGTAGTCTAAAGCGGGGGCAAATTCACGTGACTACAGCCAATCAAATTACAGAATTTTGATGATCGCCGGCGAAAATACGATACAAAAACGGCAGTCTAAACCTACCTCAGGTAGGTTAAGTAATAATATCGGGAAGGCAATTTTTGCTTATATAAACCCCAACCTAACCCTAATATAAGATGGCCCTAACTCTAAAGTTAATCGAGAAAATTATTAAGAAATATGCCCCCCAATTCTGTAATAATTGCAGATCATTTGACCAGAATTAAAATTGGTTTGTTATAATTCTGGCCAATGATCTGCAAATTTGGCCGGAATTATGAACAAGGTATTTCTCAACCGGGTTTAAATCACCACCTAAAAAATTTTCAGATCATGTGATTTACATCAATTTATATACTCGTTATTGTTATATTCACTTATATCAATAAAAAAGTTTTATTTAAAAATGAATCATACCAGTTTTAAATATTCGAGTTTAGAGCTGGAACCGGTTTATCACATCACTTATTAATAATTTATGTGATAAACTCGAATTTTGATGTGAAAAACTCGAAATTCGAGTTTACCACATAAATTATTAATAAGTGATGTAAATCGAATTTTGTGAAATAAACTCGAATATTGATATGATAAACTCGAATATTTAAAACCGGTTCCAACCTTTAGCTGATGTTTGATAATTAATAAAAGCTGAATGATTATCAACATCAGCTGAACTGGTAAATTCTAATGGAATATGTGATATCGGCCATTGTTATAGACATGGGATTGGAGTTGAAAAAGACAATAATATAGCATTCATTATTATCAAAAATGGTTGACCCCTTTGGAATCGAATCTCTTGGTAATTGTATCGTGATAGAAATGGATAAAAAAGATATTAAGAGGTCATTAATTTATTACTGACAATTAGCTGAAATGAGCCATGCTTTAGGAATGAACTATTTTGGGAATTGTAGCTAAAAAGGATGCGTATAAGGAATTCATTTATATCAAAAATCTGTCGATATAAGTAATGCTAACGGAATAAACTGGCTTGGATATTGTTAAATAAATGGAATTTGAGTTGAAAAGAACATGTTCATTGATTATCAAAAATCTGCTAATATGAATAATGCTCATTGTTATCTTCATGGAATTGGAGTTGAAATGATGAATTTAAAAAATAAATTTATTGACAAAAATTAATGGCGTTAATAAAATAAGCAATCTTGGTTATTATTAACAAAAATTAATGGCGTTAATAAAATAAGCAATCTTAGATATTATTATCTATTTTGAGTTAAAATTAATAGATAATGTTTTTTTTTGCAAAAAATGGACTATTCATATGTGAAATTAAATTAACTATTCAAAACTTTATAATTTGTGAATAATTTTCTTGAACATTGTTATAGAATTAGAATTAAAGCCTCAAATGGCTCAAGAACACCATTATAAATATTACATATAAAAGTAGGTACAAAGATATATTTGTTCATTTAATTGTTATCGATGTTAAAATCATTTATTTTTAAATACGCAATTTGCCTAACAGCCAAGTGCAACTTCTTTCTGCATTTGGGCTATATTTTCTAATATTAATATTTTGTAAGATATACCATTTTGCAAATTACTTGAATAAGTTTTGTGAGTGTATTAACAAATATTAATTGTAAAATAATTGCTAGCTAAATAAGAGCCTTTCTAATATACTATCAAAATGACCTTATAATCAATTAAATAATTAACATAGTCTTCTTTGTATAATTAAACATTTGACGAGGTGTTGTTCGACTATAAATAAACTTCAGTAACTTTTGTAAAGTTCAAATGGATTTCTTTTAAAGAAGTTTTTCAAGAAACAATGTCAAAGATTTTCTTTTTATTTTTACATTTAAATCTTGATAACTGAATTATATAATTTTGGATAATGATTAAACGTGTATCAGAATGTATCAAATACAGTCAACTCTAAGTGCAAGTCAATGGGACAGAAAATATCTTGCATTTAGAGAGTTGTAATTAAAGACAATTAAATTAATATATTATTAATTCTCTCTAAATGCAAGTTTTATAAGTTAAAAAAATAACTTGCACTTAGAAAAAAATCTTTTAATTAAATAAATCAATTTAATTGGTTAATAAATATCTTGCAATTAGAGAAAATAATTTTATATATACTGGCTAAAAAAAATATGCACTTACGAATAAAGAATTTGTACTTATTTTATAAGTCCCAACTTAGGTCAAGTCCATTTTATTGCACTTAAAGAGAACTTGCATTTAGAAGATTGCATTTAGAGGGTGTTGACTGTATTTTTCAACAGATTTACATCAAACAATCATGATTTTCCCTATGAAAAAATATTTTCAGAAAAACATGGTAAAAAAATATGTAAAAAATACGTAAAATGTACACTTTCCGTGTTTTTGGACAGGAAAACACATTGTATTTTCATGTTTTCTAAAACACGGAATGGCCTTTTCCGTGTTTCAAAATACAGTGTATTTTCCTGTTCAAAAACACGGAAAGTGTATATTTTACATTTTTTTTTTTACATATTTTTACGTATGTTTGCGTGTTCAGCTTCCATGCTTTTCCAAAAAAATTTTTTATAGGGTTTTAGGACTTGTTTTAAAACATTTGATGTCCTGCGGACGGTGCAGAAAATAATCTCACATTACCCGCCGACCCAAATTTTTCAAAAACCCTAAATTTTTTTTTAATGCCAATTCCTTTAAAACAAGCACAATAATGTTTATTTTAATAATATTAATGAATATTGTTCAAAAAAATTGATATTGATTATTATAAATTAGTAGGCATTAAAATCAGAAAATGGATAAGGGATATCGGGCATTTCGGAATTGTTTATAGTCAACAAATAAGAACACATGTAAGGCCAGCAGGAATTTTCGGAGGTATGACTAGACCTGGGAATGAGGTTTCTGGTTTTTTGACTCTTAGACCTAAGGTCACGCAAAGTTGATTTTTCGTTTTGCATTACCAGCTGACCCACTTTTTTCAATTTTTTCAAAAAAATTATTTCTGTCATTTATTTTTTCCCTTTATTCTCATCCGAGGTAGGGATGAGCATGGTCCGGTCATGACCGGTCATGACCGGTCAATGACTGTGACCGATATTAGCCAGTCAGAGCGGTTTGACCGACTGGTCAAGATTATGACCGATGCCAAATTCTTAATATTGTGGCTAATAAATGAATAATTATTGCTTAAAATTCATATTAGTGTTTATCTGTATCATCTGATAAATAGAAAAATCAACCCGCCTCTCATAAGTTTTTCAGATCATGTAACTTTGCATGGTTGATGGATGATACGTTTTCATTTTTAAATAAAATTTTTTTATGATATAAGTGAACAATAATGAATATAACAATAAAGTATATAAATTAATGTATATCACATTATCTGAAAATTTTTTAGGCAGTGTTTAAACCCGGTTGAGAAATAAATTTAGCCAAATTTGCTGATTATTTGGCCAGAATTATAACAAAACAATTTTAATTCCAGTCAAATGATCTGCAATTTTGACAGAATTGTATGCAATGGGTTTCTTTTGGGTAACAGAACATTACAAATAAGGGGACATCTAAAGCGGAGGCAAACCATATTTAATAATTTTACAATTAACTTTAGGGTTTAGGGTCGTATATAGGGTTATATTAGGTCTTAGGTTGATATATATAAGCAAAATTGGTTTCTGACATATTTGCTAAGACTTTTCCAGTGATCATCAAAATTCTATATTCTGATTGGTGGTTGATCACATGATTTGTCTCTGCTTTAGATGTCACCCAAATGGGCGATGGACTAGAAAAACCTGTCTTCGAAGTGGGGTTTCCATTTTGAGAAAATGACGTTTATTGTTTGTGAAGCCTAAATTTTTATCTCTGAACTTTTTGTTTATTTTTAGATATCAATTACTGAATAAACAACATCATGTGATTATAAAACATTGATTGACCAATCTAATTTAATTGAGCCATCAATCATTTGCTGTTGATCTATTTTTAGAACACATACGTTTAAAGATTGGTCTACCTTCAAGTTAAAATATCTCGATAAATTATTAGGGAGCCTACTTTTATCACCTGATTTTCTAGGGGGGGTCAAAAATTTTGGAATTATATATAACACATGATAATTTTCATATCTAGGGGGGGTAAGGGCTACTAATAAACTGAAATCAGATGATAAAAGTAGGCGCCCTTATATCATCGTATGGTGAAAAGTGAAATACATATAAACAGAAACTGGCACTTCGTTTTGAATCAAAAATCTCGAAATTGATAAAAAAGTGTCAAAGACGGGTTTTCCTAGTCCATCGCCCAAATGAATCATACGTTTTTGATACTCCTGCACCTACTTTTTTGATACTAATCATGAAAATTACCAGTAAAAATAAGAATTTTCAAAACTTTGAGTGAAGATATCTTGGCAACTATAAGACCAAATTTGGTAAAACATTTTTATTCGAATTCTATGGCTTTATAGAATTCAAATAAAAAAAATTCATCGAATTTAGTCAAGTGGTTGTCGTGTTATCTCACTCAAAGTTAGAGAAATCAAAACGCCTATCAAAATAGAAGCTGGCCAAATCTTTTATCTAACTTTGAACGAAGATACCTCGACAACCATCTGACCAAATTTGATAAAATTTTTTTTTTGAATTATATATCTTCATATAATTCAGATAAAAAATTTTTTATCGAATTTAGTCAAGTGGTTGTCAAAATATCTTCGCTCAAAGTTAGAAAAAAATCAAACCAACTATCAAAATAGAAGCTGTACCAAATTTTTGAGTGAAGATATCTTGACGACCATCTAACCAAATTCGATAAACCTTTTTTTTGAATTCTATGGCTTTATAGAATTCATATAAAAAAAGTTTTATTGAATTTGGTTAGATGGTTGTCAAGATATCTTCGCTCAAAAATTTGGTGCAGCTTCTATTTTGATAGTTGTTTTGATTTTTTTCTAACTTTGAGCAAAGATATCTTGACAACCACTTGACTAAATTCGATAAAAATTTTTTTATTTGAATTATATGAAGCTATAGAATTCAAAAAAAAAGCTTTATCAAATTTGGTCAGATGAGTGTTGAGGTATCTCGATAAAAAATTTGTTGCAGCTTTTATTTTGATAGGCGTTTTGATTTTCTCTGACTTTGAGCGAAGATAACTCAACAGCCACTTGACTAAATTCAATGAATTTTTTTTTATTTGAATTCTACGAAGCCATAGAATTCAAATAAAAAAGTTTTACTAAATTTGGTCTTATAGTTGTCAAGATATCTTCGCTCAAAGTTTTGAAAATTCTTATTTTTACTAGGATTTTCATGTCGATCAGTATCAAAAAAGTAGGTGCAGGAGTATCAAAAACGTATGATTTACCTCCCAAATAAATAAATCATTAATAATTCTGGTCAAATTTGCAGATCATTTGGCCAGATCTAGAACAAAACAACTTTAAATGTGGTCAAATGATCTGCAAATTTTACCAGAAATATGAATGAACAGTTTTATTGATTATGTGATGCAAATCGCTATGTTTTGTTTCTCTTACGGCAGTCTGTGCAGTGTACCATCCCTACTTGTCATTTATTTAGATATTTTGATTGGATAATTGGGTAAATAATTTATCGGCTATAACCGGTCATTAACCGTATGAATGACTGCAGTCAACTGGTCATAAGCGGTTAACCGATCATGACTGACTGATGACTGACCGTGACCGACTGTGCCCATCCCTAATCTGAAGAGACCTTAATTACTCGTAATTGTCCGATAGGACTGACGGGAAAAAAAAGACTGCTGACCCAATTTTTTGATTCCTTGCTGTGCAAAATGAAGAATTAAATCTTGTATGACTTTAGATGTGAACATTGTTCTATTATTTACAGTAAATTAAAAAATAATCTGAACAACCGACCCATGTTTTCAGATTTCATGTAATGCAAAACGAAAACCAACTTTGCGTGGCCTAAACTAACAGCACATAAATAAATCCACTAAATTATTGATCTCAATAAGTGGTACATCTGAAATGTATGCAAGCTCGTTGTAGATTTGTGATCAATTAACTTAAAAAATCTCTAAAATTCACTGACATTAGGTTTGGTTGTAAACACATTAGGCCATGAAAATTGATTTTTCGGTTTGCATTATCAGCCGTCCCTAAAGATGCATCGGTCCTGAAAAAGGCCGGTCCAGGACCGGTCCCGGACTGGGACCGATGAGGACCGTGGGACCATTAAAGGACCGGTCCTTGTAATATTCGTATCACCCAATCAAATTTCTTGATCAGGTGTAACGTAGATCATATGATGTTTGTTTACATCCGACAGTAAATAATTATGTCATTTTTGGGCAATAAAATCTTATGCATTAAGATGACGTACATTAAAGGACTGTTATGGGACCGAAGGACCGGACCGGGACCGTAAACACTATGATAACGGTCCTCTTAGAGACCGGACCGGACCGGACTGATGCAACCCTAGCCGTCCCATTGTTTTTCAATTTTATCAATTTATTTTTTTTAGATCCCAATTGTGCCATGAAATCTATTTTTTCTCGCTATTTCATCCCGGTGTCACCTGATGAGGCCTTAATTTCCCATAATTGTCCGATTACTGACAGAAATATGACTGCCGGCCTAATTTTTTGATTCCTTCTTGTACCAAATGAAAAATTAACCTTGTATAACCTTAAATGTGAACATTCAGTAAATTAAAAAAAAAATCCTCCGAATTTTGAAATCCATGTAATGCAAAACGAAAAATCAACTTTGCGTGGCCTTATAGAGCTAGGTTCTTATTTATATGCTGTGTAATTTTTATCCGATGTTAAATTAACAAAATAATGAGATATTTTAATTTGGAAAATTCGGCTCTTAGAAAATCAAAAAAATTGTATATTTTAAATTTGCGAATTTGATTCAGCATGCTATAATACGTACCTAAAAATAGATCATAGTTTGTAATTTAAACTTATGCAATATAACCAATAATAGCAAACTCAAACTATCCGTCGAAGGCTGGATTTTCCTAGGTTATTACTAGAGATGGGCAATTTTTATAAGTATTTTTACTTATACATTAGGTCACGCAAAGTGGATTTTTCGTTTTGCATTACCCGCCGTCCCATTTTTCAATTTTTTTCAATTTTATTTTTTATTTTTTTTTTTAGATCCCAATTGTGGCATTTGTTCGATTTTTGACATCTATTTTTTCTCGCTATTTTCATCCGATGTCACCCGATGGAGACCTTAATTTCCCGTAATTGTCCGATAGGAGTTGAAAAACCAACTAGTTGACAACTTTTCAACTAATCGATTTAAAAAAAAAATATTTAAACAACTAATCGATTTAAAAAAAAAATTTAAACAACTAATCGATTTAAAAAATAATATTTAAACAACTAATCGATTTAAAAAAAATATTTAAACAACTAATCGATTTAAATAAAAAATATTTAAACAACTAATCGATTTAAAAAAAAAATATTTAAACAACTAATCGATTTAAAAAAAAATATTTAAACAACTAATCGATTTATTATCAACTAGTTCGATTACAATCAATTGTTAGTTATCTATCAACTACTGTAGTTATCAACTTAATATAATTTATATTAACCAACTAAACAATTATTATCATTAATCGTAATGATATAACAGAAATCACAACCATTGATAACTAATTATGCTTCTCAGGTTGAGATGTATCTGGTGTGTATTTTTTTATTTCAACTTTGCCAGTTTTCAATGTGTTTACACCAACTGGGTATCCTCCAAAGCATAAAGGCACTATTCTTCGTATACAATATGAATTGCTCCGTGTATCAATCATAGAGTCAGTATTTTATTTACAGTTGTCATTTTTCAATTTTCACTGATTGAAAAATGATTCGGACGATTCTTGACGTAACAGATTAATAATAATAATAATAATAATAATAATAATAATAATAATAATAATAATAATAATAATAATAATAATAATAATAATAATAATAATAATAATAATAATAAACTTAGTTCATATTTATTAATGATATTAATAATTTTAAATGGCTCTTTTAGTGACACATGTTTCATTTTTTTTAATCATACTTGAATCGTTTTATATATTATTTTTGAATCGACCATTTTTTTAAATCACTACTGTATATTAGACCTACCATTAAATGATAGGTTAGGTTTAACCATTTTTAATCAAGTTTACAGTATATAATCTATTATAGTAGAGCTTGTCTGTTTTCATATTAAATTTAAAGGTATAGTGTAATACAATATAAATATAAATGCCGAATTATTTGTTGTACATACAAAAATCAGCGGTTTATATAAACAAAGTTAGAATAATTTTAAAAATTAAAATAAATTAGTCGAAAACAATTTAAAAATTGATTTTTAATCTTATGTAAATATAAACAAGAATATTTCAATATATTTTTCAATTTTTCAATACTATAAAATTTTGCGAGGAGTTGTTAATTTTTACGAGGAGATCTACATAAATTATCAACTCTGATTGGTTAGAATCTATGTAAATCATATGATCATCATATGATTTGTTATGATTTGCATAATTTGCAACGTGATTACTATTAAAAATGATCTACGTTACACTCTACCTTTAACAGATATCCGTCGGATTTATTATTAAATTTAGTATACAAATCCAAGTTCTATATTGTGGTTATAATATTCTGCGAAATATAAGTGAACAATCTACGTCTTTTCAAATTTCCTACATAATAAGCGAGATGTATACTAGTATCGAATTAAGATGACAGTCATGTGAGTGTACATGAAAATCCAAATAGTTGAATCAAGCAACAATCCTAACATCTCTTTATGATTAGTGTAAATAATCATTTTAACAGCTCATTATGGTTAGCGTTAAATAATCATTCTGACAACTTTTGATGATTAGTGTTAAATAATATATCATTCTAATAATTTTTTATAATTAGTGTTAAAAAATAATCATTCTAAACAGCCCTTTATAGTTAGCGATAAATAACCATTCCAAAAACTCCTTATGGTTATGTTAAATAATCATTCTACAGCTCTTTATTGTTGCGTTATAAACCCATTCTAACAAGCTCTTTCGGATAAGCATTTAATGTTTGGATTAGGATGGTTGAGAGATGGTTCATGATTTGTGAGACATTTGATCAACTTTCATCAACAACTATAAATATATATTTTCAAATGTCTTTACCGAAGTTTAATATAATGTATAATATCTTATATATAATTTATCATATAAGAATTGAAAAGTACATGTATATAATAGGGATTAGTTAATGGCAAAGATTGTCGTTTTTATGACTTTATGAATTTATTAAATAAAGTCTATGTCTGACTGTATGATTACGTACACTTAAAATGTATATATACTTAAAACTAACAAATTAACGATTAAATTTTTATTCATATTATACTGCAAATTTTGATGATAATATAAGTTACAGTATTTAAATTCAAAACCTAATATATAAGCTCCAGCCCTATGAAATGCCCCTGTTTATAAATAGTTATTTAATTGCCCATGTATGGTTCAATTTGTAATTGTATGTTAAATATGAAAGTGGTACTACATCTGCTTAACGGATTACCACGAAGTCTTTATGCTTTTGTGAAAATGCATTATTTGGTTTAATTTCTAATGCTTTGCTAAATCTGTAAGTTATCATTACTATAATTTTAAAGATGAAATATTTTTGTAATATCAACTATACAACTTACAACTAAACAATTTAAACAACTAAACAACTAATCGATTATTTAGTCACGTATATTCGTAATCGATTAGTTGCAATTATAGTTAGCAACTAATCGATTGAAAAAATTTTGTCAACTCGGAACAGACAGGAAAAATATGACTGTCAGCCCAATTTTTGATTTCTTGTTGTGTAAAATGAAAAATAAACTTTGTATAAACTTAAATGTGAACATTATTCCATTATTCTACTGTATTTGAAGTAAATTAAAAAAAAAAATCCGTCTTTCCGTCCCGAAATTTGAAATTCATGTAATGCAAAACGAAAAATCAACTTTGCGTGGCCTTACTTCTGATTTTTTACGTAATAAGTAATAGTTCGAAAAAAAAAATCTGATGTTAACAAAAGCAACTTTGATTGGCATGCAAAAATACCGAAATTTTTTTCATCGGAGTTAATATCATCCATGTGCTGCATGGAATTGACATTAACACCGATAAACAAATGACCAGTTATTTTTCATCGCATGACTAAACAATATGTAATAGGTAACGGTTATAAATTATAATTATTACGTACATTGCATATCCATTACAAAATAGGATATTTTTACAAACTAGCCGAATTTTAAAGTTACACAGCACTGAAATCTGATTTGTAGTTCGGGAATTGCTCACGTGTGTGTGTAATAAGCAATTACATATATAAATCACTGTCAATTATTTTTAAATCCGAATATACAAACATATGCAAAATGAAAAAAGTTTACAATAATTCATCTACAAAACGTTCAATAAAAGCGCAATCCATGATGGTAAAGATCAAATTACCAATATTTTCAAAAAGAAATTCACAGGGTGTTTTAACTAGAGTTATCGAAGAAATATGTGATTTATACACTAAGGAGGTTATGAAAGGAAATTACAATGATTCAATTATTTATTCGATAGATCAACATATGAAAAATAGGCAGACAAAACCAGAAGAAATAATTAAATTATGTTTAAAGAACAAATCAAATCCTATTATTAAAACTAATTCTATTATTCAACATATTCTTGGAATGTGTTATGATTATGGAAAATGGGTTAAAAATGACTATCATCTAGCATTTATTCATTATCAAAAATCAGCCGAATTGGGAAACTTTAATGGAATGGCTGATGTCGGCCTTTGTTATCAACATGGAACTGGAGTTAAAAAAGACAATCATAAGTCATTCATTTATTGTCAAAAATCAGCAAATATGGAAGACCCATATGGAATCGAATCTCTTGGTAGTTGTTATCTTCATGGAATTGGTGTTGAAAAAGACATAAATAAAGCATTAATATATTATCGAAATTTAGCCGAAATTGGTCATGTTATAGGTATGAACTGTCTTGGATCTTGTTATCTTCATGGAATTGGGGTTAAAAGGAATGAATACAAAGCATTTATTTATTATAAAAAGTCTGCTGACATGGGTAATGCTATGGGAATAGATAGCCTTGGATATTGTTATGAAAAAGGAATTGGAGTTGTAAAGGATGAACGTAAAGCATTCATTCTTTATAAAAAATCTGCTGACCTGGGTAGTAGTTATGGAATGAATAGTATTGGATATTGTTACGGAAACGGAATTGGAGTAGAAAAGGATGAACAAAAAGCATTCATTTATTGTCAAAAATCTGCCGATTTGGGTGGAATGGAAGGTCTTGGTTATTGTTATTGTCGTGGAATTGGAGTTGAAAAGGATGAACATAAGGCATTTCTTTATTTTCAAAAATCTGCTAATATAGGTAATGTTACTGGAACTGAATGGCTAGGATATTGTTATCAAAATGGAATTGGAATTGGAAAGGACGAATCTAAAGCTTTCATTTATTATCAAAAATCTGCTAATATGTATAGTTCTAGTGGGATGTACACTCTTGGAAATTTTTATTTAAATGGAATTGGAGTTGAAAAAGACGAACATAAAGCGTTCATTTATTATCAAAAATCAGCTGATATTGGGAATGCTCAAGGAATAAAGAAACTTGGAGATTGTTATCTTCATGGAATTGGAACTGATAAAGATGAATATAAAGCATATTTTTATTATCAAAAACATTCTGATATGGCGCTAGCGAAATAAGCAGTTTTGGACAATATTATTAACTGTTAATTGAAATAAATGGATGTAATAAAATTTTTTTATCAATAACCTTTAAAAACGGATGGTTCATTCACAATATTCCGATTTGGATGTAGTTATATCATCGGGCAATTTGAAAAAAATTAGATAATTTTGAAAAGCTAGTGAAACGAACATTCTTGAAAAAATTGATATAGTAATAGAATTTGAACAATAAAGATTCAAGGAAAACTAGTTTTAGATATCAACAGAAATCACAGTTTTTTATGTTTCTAACATACAGTAATTGCATTTTTTTTATCATGTGTAACTAAAAAAATATTAAAGATAATCAAAAAGTTTATGTAATGCTTGATTTTTTATTTTCAAGTTTTAAATTTGATGCTAAATGAATGATTATAAATATATATATATATATATATTATTTTAAATTTTTTAAAATGATTCATCTTAATATATAATACTTATTTTAATAGTTAAAAGCATGTTATGATACTAATTGTAAATATCAGTTATTTTTTGCAATGTTATGGAATAACATTTCTAAAAATTATTATTCCCATGTTTAAAATAATTTTATAAACAACCATTCGTTACATATTGCATATATTGATAAAATTTTTCAAAATATATTTGTTTACACAATCCATATTATATCTATCTATTCAGTTAATTTATTTAATATTTAGTAAAGTCAACTACTCACATTTCTAACTTTAAATTATAATTTCCATAACCCATCCTGTCGAAACTGATAACATGTCAAATCTTATAAAAACTTTATTTTATCAACAGTCTGTTTCTGTTATATAAATCTCATAGTTTATAACGCTTTAAGCTGATAACCTTTCAATACTGATACAGCACAGGTTTTTTTTCGATTTTTAACAGTTGTCCTACCTTGATTAGCGCATCAGGGGTACGTCGAGTGTAATCCGGATTTGCATGAGGAGAGCATCTTCCTGCGTTGAGAATATAAAGCAAAATTTCCAATTATATTATATAATTGGAATTTTCTTTGTATTCTCAACGCAGAAAGATGCTCTCCTCATGCAAATCCGGGTTACACTCGACGTACCGCCGACGCACTAATCAAGGCAGGGCAGCTTTTAAAAATCGAACAAAACATGTGCTTACTGATACAAAATCTGTCCACCCACATATCAGTTTTGGTAGGCCCAACTATATATAAACTTTAATAAACCTAGGCTTGCACAAACAACAGCACTCTCATTTCAACCCATTTACTAATTTATCTATAATACACTAATTTAGGTTCGCTTTTTTTTTTGTTTGAAGCTATAAATATTTTACAAATATTTATTTGAGCCAAATAATCTGAATGAGTTCAACGATTTTCTCTCGTTAATTGTCGTTATATTACAAATAATACACGTTAAATATTATAAAATCAATCACGAGGAAATATTCTATGATATTTCCTCTTTCATCACAAAGTTTGCCAAAATACTCAGAATTGTTTGCCAAGTATTTGTTAAATATTTGGTAAATACTTATTGGTCCTAAGGTATGATGGATATAATTATTTAAAGTATTTAAAAAATATTTAAAAATTAAATATATTATAAATTTAAAAATTAAATATATTATAAATATAAAATTTAATATTATTTAAAATTTAAAGTACTTTAAAAATATTTAAAAATTAAATATATTATAAATTATTATTTAAAATTTAAATATATAAATATAAAATTTATATTATCTAAAATTTAAAGTACTTTAATGATATTTAAAAATTAAAAATACTATAAATTATTATTTAAAATTTAAAGTACTTTAATGATATTTAAAAATTAAAAATACTATAAATTATTATTTAAAATTTAAAGTACTTTATAATATTAAATTTTAGTACTTATTTAATATTGCTATTTAATAAATCTAGGTTAACGTAGTAGCGTAGTACAACTTTAGATCTTTATACTCATACGTATATTTAATAGCCAGATTTATTTGCTTATCATATGCATGCTACATATGTTCGATGTAATCAATCACCAAAAATGCTGTGACGAGATACGGAATAGTTGCAGCATACAGTTGAAGTCAAAAGTATCCCATCTCCTGTAAATTTTCAAATTAGAAAGCTATAGCCTTGAAATTTTTACAGTAAATAATAAACAATAAACACTAATTAGTGTTTTTTTTTTTATTTAATTGCCACAACAAAAGATAGATGAGAACCAAAGTTTTGTCAATTTTTTATCAAAATAATTGAAATTAATTAAAAATCAATAAAAAATCAGGATTATATTCAAAAATTCCAAAAATTTAGTATGTTAAAATTAATCATTTTTATAGTTATTAAAAAAATTTTGAGCTAATTTGATGAAGTAGCTGTTGAGAAATTAAGTTTTGAAGTCATTTTATATGTATGCTAAAAAAATTAGCTACGTGACTAGGTTTTTTTAATTTTAACATAGAAATTAAATTAATTTCTATAATAAAATTAAAAACCTAGTCGCATAGCCAATTTTTTTAACATACATATAAAACGACTTCAAAAATTAATTTCTCAACAACTATCTCATCAAATTAGCTCAAATTTTTTATAATAGCTATAAAAATGATTAAATTTTAACATATTAATCATTGGAAATTTTTAATATAATCCTGATTTTTTCTTGATTTTTAATTAAATTCAATTATTTTGATCAAAAAATTGACCAAAATTTTAGTTCTCATCTAACTTTTGTTGTGGTGATTAAAAAGTTATAAAAAAATCACTGATCAGCATTTATTGTTTATAATTTACTGTGAAAGTTTCAAGACTGTAGTTTTTTAATTTAAAAAGCTACAGAGAGTGGATACTTTTGAATCTAACTGTATATAATTATCATTAATTATTCTTAAAAAAACTTAGTGTGTCAGCAGAGAAAAAAAAAATCTACAAATTGATGGCTGATAAAAATAACATAAAAATTGTATTTCAAATAATAAGAATTTTATATAGAAGCCAAAAACCATATGTATGCTATACTGCGCCATGTGGTGCTCATAATGCTTCTGTTAAATGATCGACTACATATAAATGATATAAAGTTTATTGCTTTTACATATCTCAGATATTTCGGCATTAATATTAAATATATTAATATTTCTGCAGTTTAACAACGAGCAAAACATGATATCAAATTTTTGACTATATAATATAATATATGTAATATACTTCAAATGTTTAAATGATTAAAGACATAAGTTTAAAGGCCGTTGTTGTAAAAACTCATTTTGTAATAAATTTTAACAGCAAATAATTCTCGATCATGATTGGCTAATTTTTGGGTCAAACCAAATCGGTGGATATGATAAAACTAATATGGCCGACCTAATTATTTTTATACATATATGTATACTATATACGCTTTTGTTTTAAACAAATATGTATACTATACGCTTTTCTATTTTTATTGGTCCTACGAAACGTCTTTCATGGCGTTAACTGTACATTTATATGCAATGCCTGCGGTATTATTATATGTGCGTAGCTACACAGTGGTCCCGTGAAATATGCACCAATCAGCCTCCTTCTAATAATCGACTAATCGACTCCAATAAGATTTTTTTTTTTATTAAAAAAAAACCTGCCAAATAACTCAAAAATTTTGTCGATGAAACTACTTATTGTATACTAACTCAATATGAAATTCTGACATAATGTAAACCCCTATTTAGGTCATAACTCTAACTCAAAATAAAGCTTATTACTTTAAAATATTGCACATATTTGATTGTTTTGTTCATTTCTCACGCATTATAATAGTACAAAATATTTGTGTAACAAGCAATACTATATAATTCATTTGTCAATCATTGTACTGTATGTACAGTACATATTTTCATTTCGAATTATACGAACGCTCTTGAGTTACCATACTTATTTAAATTTAATAATATATCATGTCAAACGAAAAAAGCTTGTTAAACAACAATTTATTTACAGAACTTTCAATAAAGAAAACAATTTATGATGATAAAAATCAAATTGTTAATAATAATACAAAACGAGCAGATTTATCATTAAATGATTCACAGGATTTACTAAATAGAGTTGTCGAAGAATTATGTGATTTATATAATAAAGAAGCTTTGAAAGCAAATTATAATGATTCAGTTATTTATTCGATAGATAAGCATATGAAAAATAAGCATCAAAAGCCAGAAGAAATAATTAATTTATGTTTAAATAATAAAACAAATCCTATTATTCAAAATAATTCAATAATTCAACATATTCTTGGAATGTGTTATCGTCGTGGAAAATGGACTAAAAGTGATAATTATTTAGCTTTTATTCATTATCAAAAATCAGCTGAATTGGGAAATTCTAATGGAATGTGTGATGTTGGCCATTCTTATAAACGTGGAATTGGAGTTGAAAAAGATAATTATAAAGCTTTCAATTATTATCAAAAATCATCAGATATGAATGATCCTTTTGGAATTAAATCTCTTGGTGATTGTTATAGAGAAGGAATTGGAGTTAAAAAAGACATTAATAAGGCATTGATTTATTATAGAAAATCAGCCGAAATGGGTCATGCTATGGGAATGAACAGTCTTGGACATAGTTATCGAAACGGAATTGGAGTTGATAAAGATGAACATAAGGCATTTATTTATTATCAAAAATCAGCTGATATGGGTAATGCTCGTGGTATAAAAAATCTTGGGCATTGTTATCGAGATGGAATTGGAATTGAAAAAGATGAGCATAAGGCATTGATTTGTTTTCAAAAATCTGCTGATATGGGTGATGCTAGTGGAATAAACTGGCTTGGATATTGTTATAAACATGGAATTAAAGTTGAAAAGAACAAAAATAAAGCGTTCTCTTATTATCAAAAATCTGCAGATATGGGTAGTTCTAGTGGAATGTATTATCTTGGAGAATGTTATCGAAATGGAACTGGAGTTGAAAAGAACGAACATAAAGCGTTCATTTGTTATCAAAAATCCGCCGATATGGGTAATTTTAACGGAATAAGGAGGCTTGGATATTATTATTTTCATGGAATTGGTGTTGATAAGGATGAATATAAAGCATATATTTATTATCAGAAGCATGCTGATATGTCCCTTGTAAAATGAGCAGTCTTGGGTATGAAAGTGGAATTGGAATTGGTATAAATAGATGTAATGAATTCTTTTTTTGCCAAATATCAGCAGAAATGAACTATTCAGTTGAAATATTTTAATTTGGATATAATTATATGCGTGAAATTGAAATTTGATAATTCAAAAACTTGATAATTTTGGGAAACTTGTGAAATGAACTTTTTTGAATTTTGTAAAATTCAAACCACTAATGACAGAGAAAGTTAGTCTTCAATATAAATAGCAATCTCAATTTTTCTGTGTTTTTCTAACGTGCTTTTATTATATAATATTCCCAATTTACGCTCCTGACTATATAACTCGCTCATAAACCTAACGAATTGAATAGCGGAATTTTTTTTTTAATTTTATTTAACCCCAATTTAAGCTTTTAAATTAAGTTTTAATTCTCAATTTTACATATATATATACCTTTAACCTAACCGTAATTTTTAAATTTAAATTTGATTTGAAAATTAAAAAAATTTAAAAATTTTATAAATTAGGTGGTGATTTAATTACAACTCAAATTACTTTATCATTATTAATTAGCTTATTTGTTGCTCTTTTTTTTAAATTTTAAATTTAATAAAATAAGCAACACCGCCTATTTTTCACTATGGAAAATTGCTATTTTCACTGACCATAATTTATCAAATGATATCCGTTATATAATTTTAAGTAATGGTGAAAATAGCAATTTTCCATGGTGGAAATAGGCGTTCCTTAAAAATATTCAAACATTAAATCTAATAAAAATTTAGATACAAAGAGACCACAAAATACTAATCGATATTAATTGAGCTCAAAGCTGAAATTTATGTGTTTCTATTTGTAGATATTTAATTACTAAGGCTGTTATATGCAAAAATAGCCTTTTCAATGCATGGCACCCATATTTGAAGCTTAATTTCGCAAGTTCATATCGGCCGAATTGTTTTGACCCCAAAATTGACCAATCATGATCGAGGATTATCAAAAAAATTTTACACGAAAATTTATTACAAAGCCATAAATTGAAAATTAGCTTCCGAATTTACCCTTGATAGTTACCAACTCATCAAACAATTCCCAACGCCCGAGCTTTTCAACAAACGGTAAAAGCACTTCTTTCTACGGCTTAGCATAGCTCTTTTATTGAGTTTTATTGTTTTTTTTTTAACTTGTCTAGACGTCAAAAAAAACTCTTTTGTTAGTTGTAACAAGAGCTTGTTTGTTAATTTTTCAACGACACTTGGGACAAATTTTTGTGTAACAGTTTATCGAAAAAAGGCCCAAAAAATCAAATCAGCCGATATGTAATGTGAATAAATAAATCCTAGTTTTTATTGGCATCAACATAGTTTCTGGATACATACTCATTGTTATATTTGGCATATCATATTGTAGTATATTTATTAAATAATAAGCCAATATTCCTGTGTAATGTATTTTGTAAAGTGATGTATAAATAATATGACAGATAAGTATAAAAAACTTTTCTGTCATGCTATTAATTAATGCATTAATATAACCAGTTTAATTTCATGGATATAGTTAACACTCTAAATACCTTTTATTTATTTCATTCGCATTTAAATATATTTAATTATATATGTATTCGGAAATATTAATGGATTAAACAGTAACGCAGTATGCTGTACATATTATGGTGATAGTATGGTGATATACAATGATTTTTTATTCATTTTTAAAGAATTCAATGAGATCACAGTAACTATTGATACTTGATAACAATGAAATTTAACAAAAATACTCCAAGTGTTAGGGACTATCACATCTACAATTGATGTCATATGATTTAATTTCGAACACAGAAATTAGAATGTTGGCTAATAATGGCAAAGACTTTCTCGATTCATTTAAGTAATTACATTGTTGATTAGTCTTGTAAAATTCAACATTTAACTTTTACTTAAAACCAGGATTACAGTAATCTAATCTTATCTATTTTATTTATTTTATCCAAAAGAATATAAAGTGCGGGGATTTTTCCATTATGCCAAGATACGACAGTTTTACAATTTTTACATGAAATTTGAGCAAAGTCGTCAGTCATACAAATTTATTGCACGGGTCTTATGTGACAACCCGTGCTTTTTTCATTTACTTATTGGCACGGGATTGTTACGTCAGACACCGTGCAATAAGATAGTTATTGTATGGGTATACTGAATAACCAGTTACACACGGGTTCATATTTAAATCCCGTGCCTTCGGCACGGAATATGAACCCGTGTATAACTAGGTTATTCATACAATAACTATAAAATACATATCTGATATGTGTACACGTATGACAGTACAGTACTTGAATCTCTAAATTTAAGGCTAGATTCGGAAATTTGTAATCTCCTATAGGGTGGTATACGATAAAAAATAATAAATTCATTGGTCAATAAAAATTTGTGAAAGGTAAAACTAAATTAATTACTAATTTGAATTTGGATCCTATGAAAATTTGATGCGCCCTATCTTGCATGACGGTTTCATCAAGTACGTATTTTTTAATAGACTAATTGACAAAAGTCGAAACTTAACCCATGTCGAATGACAATCCAATAACGGACGGTAAGGTCTAGGCTTTCATGATTTTCATAAATAGACAAATACGCTTATGTGAAGTTAATCTTTTTAATTGTGTTGTCCTATCTACACATTTTGAAATTTATTTGACATTATTCGATTAAGGCTTTAACTTCATTATGATATCCGAATCGTCTATGGCGGAAAAATAATCAATAAAACTGCCAAATTCAGATTCGTTTAATGTAAAAACTAAAAGTTAACTATCCTATAAACATTTTTTGAACAGTTAATTTTTTTTTTTTTTATAACAAATATGATTTGATAAAAAAAAAGGTTCGTTGCTAATTACAAATTACCAACAATACTTTAAAGAATTAGTAGATTTACCGCAAAATGAAAAATATACCTAAAGTTAATTATAAAAACCATTGAAAAGGAGTTAACTATAGTTTAATACTGTACTTTATTAGCCGAATTTATTTGTCAAGAATTTCACATCGATGTCAGAAATTTTCATCAAAGGTTCTTCAAATTAATATCTTTCATCGTTCAAATTTAATTATAGTTTGGTATCTAATATGGTTAGAGTATAAGTTGATTTAATTGTGAATCGTCATGTGCAACAATATCAACTATCCATAATTAAATGACAATTGGTACGTACTATGCAATGTTAATCTATGAAGTATAAATGCGACACGAATCATCGTTATCCGTTATCAATATGACACATTATGACAGAACCAAGCCATTAAATACGGTACTGGAGTTCGGAACCGGTTTAATTTTCTTATACTAAAATCAAATGAATCCAATTTTAATAAAATAAAAAATAAAACCGGCTTCGAACTTATTTAGTACCCTAATGACAAATATAGAGGTCTTTTAAAATTTATATGTGTCACGTGATATTTAATTTACAAGTCGATTAGATGCTATTGGCCTTTAGAATTTCAATTTTTTTTTTGTAGTCACGTTACCACAATTATTAGCGCACCGCCAAATAGTAACCAAATACGGAAAGCTGACAAATCGACAAAAATTAGTATAGATATTCGTGTAACAAGTACTTAAGTATATATTTCCGTCAATCATTATTCACTCTTTACGTACTTTAATCACATATCATGTCAAATAAAAAGAACTTTTACAATAATCCATCTAAAGAACATTCAATAAAAAGCACTATTTATAATGTTAAAGATCAAGTTATTAATAGTTCAAACCGAGAAGATTTGTCATCATATGATTCACAAATTTTCTAAACAGAGTTGTTGAAGAATTATGTGATTTATATAATAAAGAAGTTATGAAAGAAAATTATAATTCCTCAATTCTTTATTCGATAGGACAACATATGGCAAATAAGCAACAAAAACCAGAAGAAATAATCAATTTATGTTTAAAAAATCAAACTAATCCTATTATTCAAAATAATTCTATAATTCAACATATTCTTGGAATGTGTTATCGTCGTGGAAAATGGATTAAAAATGATAATCATTTAGCATTTAGTCATTATCAAAAATCTGCTGAATTAGGAAATTCTAATGGAATGGCTGATGTCGGCATTTGTTATAAACATGGAACAGGAATTGAAAAAAAACGATCATAAAGCATTCATTTATTTTCAAAAATCTGCTGATATGGGTGATCCATTTGGAATCGAATCTCTTGGTAAATGCTATCGTGATGGAATTGGAGTTAAAAAGATATCAATATGGCATTAAATTATTATAGAAAATTAGCAGAAATGGGTCATGCTATAGGAATGAATTGTCTTGGATATTGTTATCGAAACGGAATTGGTGTTGAAAAGGATGAACATAAGGCATTCATTTATTATCAAAAATCGGCCGATATGGATAATGCTTATGGAATGAACAATCTTGGGGATTGTTATCTTTATGGAATTGGTGTCGTAAAGAATGAACATAAGACATCCATTTATTATCTTAAATCTGCTAATATGGGTAATGTTAGCAAAATAAAAAAAACTTGGTTTTTGGTATCTTCATGGAATTGGTGTTAAAAAGGATGAATATAAAGCATATATTTATTACAAAAAATATGCTAATATGACGCTAATAAAATAAAAGTAGCTTTGGAAATTATTATCAAATTTAGAGAAGAAATGATTAGATATAATGAAATTCTTTTTTAACAAAAATCTGCAATATTTCAATTTGGATAATATTCATCTATTATAATTTTAGGAAGTTAGTGAAATAAACTTTCTTGAAAATTTTACAATAAATTACTCAGAAAATTAGTTTACGATATTAACAGCAATGTCACAATTGTTCAATGTTTTACATAATGTAATTACATGTATGCTAACCATTAAAAGTATTGATAACTTGTCCTTTTTGTTATATATCTCGTCTATATGATTAACTAATGGAATAACAGAATATTTGTAATCTCCCGTATTTGAAGGTTTTTAGTTCACAATTTTACATATAGGCTGTTGTCCAATAGGAATCAAGCAAATTAGCATTTAAAAAAAATCAATGCCTTAACTTTCACAGTTCATGTCTTGATGAATTTCGAAGCTATTATCATCATTTAATAGTTAAAAGAAACTTAAGACCTAAGGTTTTATTTGATTACTAAATGATGATAATTGCTTTGAAATCATCAAGATATGAGCGATGAAAGTTAAGGAATTGATTTTTTGAAAATTATTAATCTACATGATTTCTATTGATTAAGTCCATATCAGATATATATTTTGTACGTCGAAATCGAATTTTATGGATTTCGAATCAACTTGAGCTTTTGTCAGAAGAAGCGGAGGATACACATTGTTTGATCGACAATGTCACATGAGTTTGTCTGTTTGCTTCTGCAATGCTACCTCCGATACTAGCCCTGAAATTTAATTTCCCTTAAATTTACCGGTTTCCTCTGCATAATTTATATCTAATTATGTTCAATTATTATTTTTAGTTCTTACCACTTTTGTTCATTTTAATATTGTTACCTAGCTTAAAATTATTTCTTACCGATATCCCGTGCAGATCAGCTACAATATGGTGCACCTAAATTTTATATGTAAAATTTAGGAAATTTTTGTTTTCTGGGTTTATTTAATAATAAAAAATCTGTCAATTTAATTTCTGGTTATCATTTGCGACTTCTCTGGCATTTGAAGGTTCTTTTTATAAAATTTCAAGGGTGGTTTATAATAAAATGGAAAATAAACTTGGTTGTAAAGTTAGCCTATTTTTTTATGGTTTTTACTGTTTGTTTATAAGTAATGCATATCATTTTACCAAAATAAGGGGGTGGCTAAAGCCAGGTACAGATCACTTGATTACTGGGTAATTACAGGATACCAAAATTTTTTAAATGCATAGCTTATTTTTATAATTGTTATAACAATTTCATATTCATTTTATTAAAAGCAGTAGTGTTCCGAAGTTCAGTTCAGTTCAATAGAGGTTCAGGTTCAGGTTCAATGAACCTGAACCTGAACCTGAACCTGCTCTAAAAGTTCAATACTGAACTGAACCTGAACTTAAAATTATTGAACATGAACCTGAACCTGAACTTAAAAAAAGTTCAGTTCAGGTTCAGTTCAAGGTTCATGATCATGTTCAGGTTCATAATATATGCACATGTTTACCTAAATTACAAAGTTAGAATTAATTAGTAAAAGTTAGAGAATCATAGAAATTTGTATAATTTTATTAATAAAATTATACAAATTTCTATGATTCTCTAAATTTTACTAATTGATCATAACTTCTTGATCTAAGTAAACTTGTTTAGCACCAAAAAATACATCATATCGGTATATTTTATTTTATTTTCCTTAAAATTTGCGTCAAAGATGCTTAATTTTGAATTTTTGATGAAAATTTCCAAAATTAAGCATCTTTTCTTCAAATTTTAAGAAAAGTAAAATAAAATATGCCGATTTGATGTATTTTTTGGTGCTTAACAAGTTTACTTAGTGCAAGAAGTTATGATCAATTAGTAAAATTTAGAGAATCATAGAAATTTGTATAATTTTATTAATAAAATTATACAAATTTCTATGATTCTCTAAATTTTACTAATTGATCATAACTTCTTGATCTAAGTAAACTTGTTTAGCACCAAAAAATACATCATATCGGTATATTTTATTTTATTTTCCTTAAAATTTGCGTCAAAGATGCTTAATTTTGAATTTTTGATGAAAATTTCCAAAATTAAGCATCTTTTCTTCAAATTTTAAGAAAAGTAAAATAAAATATGCCGATTTGATGTATTTTTTGGTGCTTAACAAGTTTACTTAGTGCAAGAAGTTATGATCAATTAGTAAAATTTAGAGAATCATAGAAATTTGTATAATTTTATTAATAAAATTATACAAATTTCTATGATTCTCTAAATTTTACTAATTGATCATAACTTCTTGATCTAAGTAAACTTGTTTAGCACCAAAAAATACATCATATCGGTATATTTTATTTTATTTTCCTTAAAATTTGCGTCAAAGATGCTTAATTTTGAATTTTTGATGAAAATTTCCAAAATTAAGCATCTTTTCTTCAAATTTTAAGAAAAGTAAAATAAAATATGCCGATTTGATGTATTTTTTGGTGCTTAACAAGTTTACTTAGTGCAAGAAGTTATGATCAATTAGTAAAATTTAGAGAATCATAGAAATTTGTATAATTTTATTAATAAAATTATACAAAATACTATGATTCTCTAAATTTTACTAACTGATTTATACTTCTCACTCTAAGTAAACTTGTTCAGTATCAAAAAATTCACATATTTTTATTCAGACTCATACTCATTTGCAAAATCTGGACTAGCCTGACCAAACTTATGATTGAGTTTGAGTTTAGTATAAAGTTTTAATAATAAAATTTAGAGTTTGAGTCTGGTCTGGACCAGACCAAACCCGGACCAAAACCTAGAATCACTAGTTCATATGAACACCAGACTGAACTTGAACATGTTCATGAACTTATGAACTAAACCTGAACTGAACCTGAACCAGCTCTAAAAGTTCAATACTGAACCTGAACCTGAACCTGAACTTGACATAAGTTCAGTTCAGTTCAGGTTCATAGGAACACTAAAAAGCAGTATGAATGTAAGGTTTGCTCTTATCAATTTACTTAAACTTTAAAATTATTCATGTTAGTAAATCTAAGTAAATCTAAGTATAAAGATTGTTAACTAATTGCACTAAATTTTATTTTAAACTATTAATATTTACAATTGTTAACTAATTGCACTAAATTTTATTTAAATTATTAATATTTACAATCATTAGAAAAGCATTTATTGTTAGGTAATTACTCAGTATACTTATAGTATACTGTACTTAATTTCATTAACAATTAGCCTTTGTAAATTCAAAGCATACTTGAATCCAATTTATAAATCACATATATTATTTAAAGTTAAATTTATTTACAGTTCTATTTTAGTTAGCAAAGTTAGCTAGGTTAAAGATTAAAATTAATTAATAAGACAAATAAAACTTTGGAAGTAGAATTGGATAGAACAAGGCTAAAAAACTGAAATAGCCAAAATAAACATGTCAGAATATTAAGGCTCAAATGAATCCTTTCATTACTTTCCAAAAGACAAATGAATTAGCTTTTTTATACTGCATTATTGATTATGAGATTTTATATTAGTTTTTTATGTTTTTTAAATTAATAAAATAAATCATTTTTACAATATAATATCTTGAGACATATCTCGAATAATATATTATGAAAATTTTATTTTTTGTAAACTTCAAGTTATAATTACTGTTTTTTTCTCAAAAAATAAATTGAATTTACTATCTGGATAAGTTTTTAGAATTTATAAAAATTTTATAAAGTTAAAAGTCAGTTGCTAAGTCACTTTCAATTTATATAATAACCAAAAATTAACTAAGTATAAACTAAGGTATACAAAAAATACTTTCTTTGTTTACGAAAAGTTTTTGTTGATCTATAAAAAATGGTGTAATATTTTTTATTTTGGACATTGGTCATGAGGTTCATATTTGCAGGACAAAAGGGTTCTCTGCCAAGACTGGGCTAAATACATTGTTTAGCAGAAAAATGAAATAAACAAACATTAGTAGCAAAATGCAAACTGGATTGTAGCTATAGCGAGCAGAATTACTATGTGCAAATCTATTGCTTATAGAAAAAGAAAATAAAAAAATAGTAGCAGTGAAATGCTAGGTACAAGAACTGACATGCACTTATTGTTTGGTAAAAAAGAAGATACACAAATATTAGCAATGAAATGCCAGATGCAAGAACTGGTTTGTGGCCTGGCATGCGCAGTTACTATATACTTAGATTAGAATTTGCTGTGGTACATTTCTAATCTAGTTTGTCCAGTTTGTATTGCATTATTCATTGAAGTCTATCATAATGATAGTAAATACAATATTGTCACAAGATTAGGCATTGGTGAGTTTTTGCTACTGGTCAAAGATATATTCAGTCATTGTGAAATTTTTTGTGAAGCAAACCACATTTAAGACAATATCACTTACTATTAGATCTATCAAATTTATATGGGCTGCCATCAATAGAAATAAGGCAGATTGACATTTTAAAAAAAATTAATACCTTAACTTTCATAGCACATATCTTGATGAATATTGAAGTTATCTTGATAAATTAATATTCAAAAGAAAGCCTATGATCTAAGCTTTCTTTTGAATATTAAATCATCAAGATAGCCTCAAAATCCATAGAGATGTGTGCTATAAAACTTAAAGTATTAATTTTTTTTAAAATGTCAATCTGCCTTATTTCTATTGACGGCAGCCCATATCTTTACTTGCATAGATTTTTATAGCAAAAGACTGATTCTTTTTATTTATTTTCTTTAACTTTTATAAATAATTTTTTTATGATCAGAATCAATGATAATGCCAATACAAACCAATATAACTTTAACTATATACTGTGCATTCTACATCATGAAATTTTTTAATCCGATAATCATCAATATATAACAAAAAATGATTTATATCAATTAAGATATAATGATAAAAATTGATAGTGCAGTTGTAAAACGATAGATATAAATAATCGATAACTACTAATTAACAGATATAAATTATTATGATCTGCAATTGATTATTATTGAATTGATTCAAGTCAATATATAATAATTAAATAGTTACCAATCATTTAAAATTTGAACTTAGAAAATTTTTGGATTTACATTTTTTATCATTAAGACTTATGATTTATGTTATATCAGATATCAATTGTCAGTTTTTTTTCTGTATTATTTTTTTTTGCTTTTATTGTTTTAGTTAACTAACTTTTGTCCTTTCTGGTTACAGGATTTAGTCGATGCTGGTGCCATCATTATGTAACTAGTGCCATCATTATGTCACTAATTTATTGTCGCTACTGCCTGTGTTAAACTTGTACTAACTTTCTTTTGTCGCTAGAATCAGAATCATAAATAGGTTTCTTTTTTTTCTTTTTTTGCTTCCTGGGACCAGGATCCTATAAAATTTTTTTTATTGTTCACTTGTTTTATTTTTCTTATTTTAAACTTTTTCTTTCTTTTACAGGTTTTTTTTACTAGAAAACCTAGTAGAAAATTGGAACCAGCTCTTGCGAAATACTGAATATTGGAGATTTATAACTGGATTTTGTAAGATAAGTAGTTTTGGTAGTTGCTTTTTTTCTATTTTATCCTTTTTTAGCTTGAACTAATAACTTTTGTGTGCTTAGTTAGTAGTATACCATCATTTATGGAATGTAAGATTCTGAGCTTTCATTGTTTTGGTACTATTATTATAGAGATTCTGGGTTTATATCATTTTAATACAATTGTTTATAGAATATAAAGATTCTGGGCTTTTTGTCATTCCAGTACTATCATTTATGGAATATGAAGAATATGAGCTTTTATTGTTTTGGTATTGTTGGTGATTTCAGACTTTTGCTATTTTTGTGCTGTTGTTTGTGAAAATTTAGGTTTTCATTAGTGATTTTAGGCTTTACTAGTTAATAGAGGCTTTGGACTAATTCTTTTATAGTTTCACTAATCATCTGGTAGATTGCTTTTGTATCTTTGTTGAACGCTTCATAAATATAATTTGTCATTTGTCTTGGTTTTGTAAGATTAGTAGTTTCTCTTTTGTTTAATTCTTTGTTTGTTTTGTTTTTTTTGAACTAATTTTTTTATTTTCTAGATTTGGCTTTGTATGTCATTTTGGTATCGTTTGTTTCACGCTTTTAGCATCATTATTGTTCAAACCTTTAATATTATTGTTCTTGAAGCTTGTTATCAATACGTCGTATTTAGGCAGCTTGATAATAGCAGTTGTAGTACGCGACAGTGTAGTGAAAATGTTCATTACATAATGGTTTAAGTTTAAGTATTAGCAATTGTAGTTGTAGTTGGATTGTAGTTAGAATTAGTTGTTTTTTTTTATTTGTAACTAATCATACTATAAAATTAATCATGTTATAAAAAAAATGATTAATAAATTAAAGAAATTGGGTAATTATTATGGTATCTTGTTGATAGTTCCATGATCTGCAAAAATTTTTCTCTGCTGACTGTATATGTGCACCAAACGATAAAATTGATTACTATCTAAATCGATAAAAATTGATTACTATCTAAATCAATAAAAATTGATCACAATTTAAATTGATAAAAATCGATCACTATTTAAATCAATAAAAATCAATAGTGGGATTATAATCAATATATATTTTAACTATTACATATTAATACTATTTAGCTTGCAAATTTTGGTGATATATAACTAGTAAGTTTTTAATTAAAATTTTTATTGTAAATTATGATTGATTTAGAAATTTCTATATAAAGCATAACATTAAATTAAAAAATTTCTTGAAGCGAAGCCAAAAAAAGCATCAACAGTTTATGTATATAATTATATTTCATTAAAGAAAAATAAATACATAATGACTATATTATACTTTGATGTTAATTTCACAAAAACATTATTTTAATTGTTAATATTGTCGAATTGTCACTTTTTTAAACTTCTATTGTGCAATTTGTAAAAAATTTAAAGTTAATTAAATTTTAAACATTACAAATTAATAAATATTCATATAGTATACCAACCCAATCTGCTTATATAGTCTTCTAATTCTAATGACAGACCAATCTTTAACCTATATTTCTTTAGATCATCTTTGCATAGTCTTATAAATAGATTTAGTTATATTTTCCTTATGAAGCTTTTTGAAAAAATTTCATCAATATTTATATCAGAAAACTCTTCATCATTTATAAAAAATTCAATTAGGCTATCTATATTGTTTCTTCTTAAATTTTCAACATTTGATGATGAGGAGGTTTCATATAATTCTGTTTGCCTTTAGTTTTAGGCTTTGTTTTTATGGAATTTTGATCTATTCTTGAGGAAATTGTCTTTACTTTTTTTGCTTTGTGGAATTTGACACATTTGTAAAATATAATATTTCTTTGCCATTGTTACAATCATTGGAATTTTATTATAATAAGCAGATTCCTTAAAATATACTTTAATTGTTCCTGACTTTTTTATCTTTGATTGTAAAAATTTGACCTTTTAGCTGTTGCATAAAATTGTTTAGTATCTTTCTTTGATTCAAAGTGCAAATAACTATAACTAAATTTTATTAAAATAAAATTAAAATTTTATTTAAATCTGCAGTTTGTTATATTTTTTACCTCATGTGATAATCATAGAGGATTTTATTTTAATTAAATGCAAGTAAAACTTTGAACTTACTTAAACTTTTCTTTTTTCAAAACATGGATGTTTTTATCATCTACAATTAAAGCAATTATATTTCTAAGATTGTTTCTACTTATATTTATTAAAATATTTTCTACACTGCTAATATATATCAAATAATTTGTTGGGCAATATAGATTGCCTGATGTAGTTTTCTTTACTAAAACTAGGAATACTATAAAAATTTTGTCATTATGAAGCATTATGAAGGTGATATTCTTCAGAAAAAATAATATGAAATGTGAAAAAAATAGGTTAGCTATTTTTTTTGACATATTAAACAAAAGAACCTGTAGAATTGAATTAAAAACATTTATTGGTATGAAAAACATTGGCATGCACTTTGGGTTGACCCATTTAAACAGAATTATTAGATCTGTAAATTCCACTATAAAGATGCCAACTATCTATATATCTGTTGTAAAAATACTAACTATCTATCTTATTTATTGTAAAAATACCCAACTACCTATACATCTACTATAAAGTTATCAAACTATTCCTATTCACTATAAGAGCACTTAACTATCTACTTATTTACTATAAAAATATTTAGTTATCTACTTATTTACAATAAAGATACTTATTTATTAGCTTACTAAAATAAAACAAAAAAACTATTAAAAAATTAAAGAAATATATACAAAAAGATAATAAAAAAACTAAAAGAATAATTTAATTAATTTAAAAAAAAATTTAAATACTAATCTATCACTATAGTAATCTTTATGTTTAGCTGATTAATTTTTTTGCAATTATTTTTTTTTTGTTTGATTTTTAAATAACAAGCTTTTTTTTTTCTTTTTAAAAGTTGTTGCTAGAGCTGTATTGAAATCATTATTGGAGCTATTATTAAAGCCTTAGAGCTATTGTTAATATTATTATTAAAGCTATTATTGAAGCCTTGAAGGCATTCTTGGAGTTGTTATTGGAGCTATTATTGAAACCTTGAATTAGAGATCACAAAGTCATACAATTTGGATAGCTTGGTAGACTGTTTTATTTTTATTTTAGATTTTATATTTTGGTATCTGGGATTATTTTAAAGATAAAGTATAATAATATTATAATTATTATAATACTTATTGTTATAATTATTGGTAATACTAAATATCTAATATCAATATATAATTGAATATTATAAATATTTTATTTACTATTAAAAACTGATTTTAACTTGTTTTTACATTATAAAAAAATTTTTGTGCAACTATTGCTAACTTCTTAACATATTTTTTTAAAAAATTAAATATAAAATAATAAATTTTTTGTTTTGAAATAAAAATTCTAACATTGAAAATACTGTAAATATGTTTTTTTAATGTAACAAAAATACATTTTATTTAAATATAGTAGCAAGATTTTGTGTGCTATGCTATAATACGACGTTTTACTATTATTGAAAAATAATCAATATATACTCTACTCTTAAGTTTACTAATTTATTGTTTTTCTTAGTATATTTTTTATTATTACTCTCTGAATCTTTATAGTTTTTTTTGTAGTACTTTTAGTAAGTTTATAGTTCTTTTAGCAAATATTTGTTGTTTTTTAGTAGATTCTTTCAATAGCTTTGTCATAATTTTTTGTTATTTTTTAGTGAGTTCTTTTTGTAAATTTGTTATTTTTTTAGTAAGTTTCTTTTAAAGTTTTTTATAGTATTTCTGGTATATTTAAATTGAATATTTGTAGTTTTTACTTTTTTAAGGAACTAAAAATAGTTTTACCAATGATTTATTTTCAAGATTATATATAAACAAATACATCTTGTTGTAGTTAAAAAGGTTAAGACGCTAACAAAATTTTTGGTAGATATAATTCTATTAGTTAAAATAAGTTAGTTTGGATAGAGAATTATGCAATATAATATATAATTTAAACCAAATTTAATACAGTCAAACCTCCTAAAGCCAATATGCATAGTGAACAGGTTTTGAATCAGTATTGAAAGATTATTAGATTTCAAAATATTATAAACTATTAGATTTATATATTTGGTACCAACTTGGTAAAATAATTTTTATCAAATTTGGCAAATTATCAATTTTGATAGAGGGAGGTTCAACAGTATATTGTATATTGCCAAAAATAAATTATTTCCAAAATAAGATACCTCCTGATTTTTTTTGAAAATTTTAAAATATCTGCTAGCAGTTGCTATATATAAATATTGAAATTTTACTAAGTTAATCTCCAAAAATTTTAAGTAAAGTTGTTCAGAATTTTAAATATATTTATATAGTTTAGGCAATTTAGTCCTGACAAATAAAATTTTCTAGTAGCCAAATCTGAAATTTACATAATGTGGCCAAATTTGATATTTTTATTAGGACTTAATTAGGCATCGCGCACTGCGATGTGCTTGTATATCGCACCCCAACGATTTACCAATTAAATTTGAAAATCAGGTGTAACGTGCAAATTTTCTTTGTGTAACAAAATAAAGAAATTTTTTTTAAAATTTGTAATATCAAAAAATTTCATCTACTTAACCACCTTTCACACTCTAACAAAAAAAATTCCTTGCAAAATTTTGTATATACTATCATCTACTCTAACTTCTAGCACAAACTCTTACCCTAACCTTATATTAATTTAAATTTTTGTTATATAGAACATTTTGTTACACGGATCTACAATATATGTTTACATATATGTGCAATGAATTAGCATGTCGCAGGGTGCGTTGCATATATTTATCCTTTTTATTATATGTGCCAAATTTAATATTTTCATTATATATAGCCAAATTTGATATTTTCATTATATATTGCCAAATTTGATATTTTTATTATATATAGACAAATTTGATATTTTTATATATATATGGCAAATTCAATATTTTTATTATAATATGTAGCAAATCATAAATTTAGCATTTTGAAAAGTATTGCTAATATGATTTTATAAATGGAATAGTCTGGTCTGATATACTAGAGTTTAAGTTTGTTTAATAGATATTAGTTTCGAATTATACATTATTGAATATTAAAACTTAAACAGGATATGCTCCCAGAAATAGCAAATAATATTGTGCTAAGTGATAGCTATAGGCAGTTGTTTATATGGCTTTGTGCTGGCCAGTAGTTTTTCACCTGCATAATGCAGACTAGCTGTCAGTATAAACATATGATATTGATATTTGCTTATATAGCAGTTGAGTTTGTGAAACTTAACACTAACTACTACAAAATACAGGCTGGCTATTAGTATAAGCACATGATATTGATTATAAGAAAGAGAGTTGGGTTGCAAATTGTGGTCTGTCACAGTTGAGTAAGCAATTATTGACATAAGGCCCAATTGTGTTTTTTATAGATTTATCTTTGTTTTTATTGCCACCTTTATCAAGTTAGTGATTACTGTTTATTAAAAGTTATTCAAATCATACTCACCTCCTTTAATTATCTGAACCAGACTTGTTCTAGTTGATAGTTTCACAATGCACATTACTATGCTTAGAAGCTTTTTGATTTGTTGACTCTATATCAACTCAAATCATTATATGCACCAAGTTTATTTTATGAAAATTTGGAACTTAGTTTATAACTTACTGGATCTAATTATATTTATTCAAATTAAAACTTAGCAAGCAACTTTCTACCAATCATAATCATAAATTGCTATTATTTGACAATTTTATCCCAATAATGTATACTTATTATAGATAGCAAATTACTTGCTTTAATAGCGTACTAATACACAAAGACAAGCAAATTGCATATTTTAATCATATATACAAAAGTAGCCAAGTTATATATATATAAGGCAGCCAAATTTAGTAGCCAAATTTAGTATATATATAGAGTGGCCAAATTTAGTATTTATAGAGTGGCCAAATTTAGTATATCGAGCAGCCAGCCAAATTTAGTATATATAGGGCAGCCAAATTTTATATTTAATTATAAAAATACTATAACTTTAACCTCTATAACTTTTTTATAAATAGATTTTAAAAAAATTAAAAACTATAGAAGTGTTTAGCTTGTTTTGATTTAATATTTTAAGATAATATTTTTTGTTTCAATTTTTTTTTGAAAAAGAATTAGCAATTTGAATGTTATCAATTTTATTTGTCAGAGCTAGGTTGTTTGCACTATAGTAAAAATTTATATCATTTGAATAACTTTTTATTAGTACAATTTTCAATTTTGCAAAAAATTTAACAATTCAAAATAAGCTACTTCTCATTTTTTGTATAATTTTTGGTCAAAAAAGGGAATGGCTAAAGTCAGATACATTACAAGATTCCCAATTTTTCCAATTTTTAATTAAAATTGACTGATATTAGAGGTAAAGCTAGATTAAGAATATAGAGAATAGTTTATATATAGCAATATAACACTTTTATTTAGTAAAACAAAACCGTTAGATAACTAATTTTTGTAACTTTTGTATTTTTGGTTTGTTATCTCACTTTATTTTGTTTGGACAGATCTAGATTACATATTAGGTAATCTCATAATGTATCTGGTTTTAGTCAACCTCCAAAAAAAAGTAGCTTATTTTTGGCAATATATAGTATATATTTTTTTTATCTTGAAGCTCTTTACCAATTTGATTTTTTTTGATTTTATTTTTTTTTTAATAATCAAAATTTTATTAAGCTACTTTAAATATGAATATAAGTATGTTAATTTATAGTAGATTAAAAAAACTGACCTGCTACTAAAATTTTGGAACACGATATAAATCTAAACTTGAAAAAATTTTTGATCCCAAAACTGAACTTAAAATTTAAGAACATGAACTAAACCTGAACTTAAAAAATGTTTATTTGGATTTAGTTCAAGGCTTATATACACATGTTTACCTAGAGCACAAAGTTAGAATCTATTAGTAAAATTTAGAGAATATAGATAGCATTTTGTATAATTTTATTAATAAAATATATTTTATTTGAAATTTTACTAATTTATCATAACTTTATGCACTAAGTAAATTTGTTTAGCACCATAAAATAGATCAAATTAGCATATTTTATTTTTCTTTTCTTAAAATTTGCAGAAAAGATGTTTAATTTTGAAAAAAATTATCAAAAATTCAAATTAAGTATCTTTGTTCAAACTAGTAAAGTTTAATTTAACTAATATTTTTAATAATTTTATTAATAAAATTAAACAAATTTCTATAATTCTCTAAAATTTACTAATTCTTTCTAACTTTTTGCTCTAAGTAAACCTATTTAGCACCAAAAATACATTATTTTGGTATGTTTTATAAAAATTTGAGACATGATACTTAATTTTGAATTTTTGCTGAAAATTTCCAAAATTAAGTATTCTTTCTTCAAATTTTAAGAAAAGTAAATAAATTGATGTATTTTTTGGTGCTGAACAAGTTTACTTAGTACAAGAAGATATGATCAATTAATAAAATTGCATGTAAACTAGTATTTTTAATAATTTTATTAATAAAATTTATCCCCTTGATTTGTTAAAATGCAGTTTCTTTTGAAAATCTAAACTGTTAATTTTAGACATAAAGTGTGAATGTGGTTTAAGATTTTTTTTACAAATAAACTCTGCTGCAAGATTATAAGCAGTGCTTTTCTATGATATTATTGAAAATTAAAAAAAGATGATCACGATTGCTTAAATAATGCATTCTTATTGGTTGAAGATGGTCCGGTCTAAGGTCGGGTCCCAAACCGAACCGAATAGGGTCGGCTTATCGAATCAGTTCATGAACCTTGGCCTGGTTGATGGTCTGCTGACGAGACCGGTCTTTTGAACCAAGACCGAACAGGACGGATCGTAATATCCCTACTAATTAAAGATAGTGAATCTATTTTCCATGTTTTTCAAAATTAGTAATAATGTTTTTAGGCCATGTAAAAAAAATTAATTACAGCTGTTTTCATAAATTCTGGAACCACGGAAAAAATTGCTAATGACCGAATCGATAAGTTTCCATGTCAGAAATCAATAAGTAACCGACTTCGACCGAACTCAGAAACTTATTAATTTGGTCATCGGCAATTTTTCAGTTGTTCAAGAATTTATGAAAACAGCTGTAAATGATTTCATAACCCGGCCGAGTCAAAATTTGAAAACTTCTAAAAAAAAATTTTTTTTTTTTATATGTTTTAATAACAGGATTAATTTTTAAAAAAAAATTTATAAAAGTTTATATATGAAATTTAAAAAAAAGCCGGTTTATTTAAAAGTTTCATGTTACGAAAAATCAACTAAATCAATTTGTCTGTCCTTATCTATCTAAATAAAAAAATAATTGCTGTGAAATCAATTTGATGTGATAAACTTATTGCAGTAACTTTTTATATTTCCATAATACTGTAGCTTTTTTGTATTGCTGTAACTTTTCTATTGCCGTACTTTTATAATGCCGTAACTTTTTGTATTACCATAACTTTTTGAATTGCGTAACAACTGACTAAGGTTACGACAAATTTTAGCTATTATGACCTACGTCGTTATAACACTTTTGACGTGACGAGGTGTCAATTGGACGTAACCCTACGCCTTCAAATGTCTGCACCTATAGGACAGAGTCAAGCCATTATCATTAGAGGTGTAGGCGAATTGCCGTAACTTGTCGTAACATAATAAAGTTACGACAAAAACGCCGTAACTCTATATTATTACATATCAGATATTACAGAGATAGTTACGGTAAGCTAAGGAAGTTTCGTTTCATCTGCGCCTCTAATTGCCAATAATGACAAATATGGAAAGTATGACAAATATTAGTTGACAATATTAGTGTGACAATGAATTATATATAATTTTCCGTTCGTCATTACAGTATTCAAAACGCCCTTGAGAAACTATACCGATAACTTATTTAAAATTTTAAACACATAACATGTCAAATGAAAAAAGCTTGCCGAACATTTACAATCCATTTATGGAGCATTTAATAGAGAGCACTATTTATGATGATAAAGATCAAGTTGTTAATAGTTCAAAGAGTGCAGACTTATCGCAGGATTTTCTAAATAGTGTCATTGGAGAATTATGCGATTTGTATAATAAAGAAGTTATGAAAGAAAATTATAATCATTCAGTTATTTATTCGATAGAACAGCATATGAAAAATAAGCAGCAAAAACCAGAAGAAATAATCAATCTATGTTTAAATAACAAAACAAACCCTATTATTCAAACTAATTCTATCATTCAACATATTCTTGGAATTTGCTATCATTATGGAAAATGGATAAAAATTGATTATTGTCAAACATATATTCATTACGAAAGATCAGCTGAATTGGGGAATTCTAATGGAATGTGTGATCTCGGCTTTTGTTATAAATATGGAATCGGAGTTGAACAAGATGATTATAAAGCATTCATTTGTTATCAAAAATCAGCAGATATGGGTGATCCATTTGGAATAGAGTCTCTTGGTAATTGTTATCAAGATGGAATTTGGGTTGAAAAAGATCCCAATAAGGCATTATTTTATTATCGAAAATCAGCTGAAATGGGTCATGCTATAGGAATGAACTGTCTTGGATATTGTTATCGAAATGGAATTGGTGTTCGTAAGGATGAACATATGGCATTCGATTATTATCAAAAATCTGCTGATATGGGTAATGCTAGTGGAATGAACAACCTTGGGGATTGTTATCTTTACGGAATTGGTGTCGTAAAGGATGAACGCAAGGCATCCATTTATTATTTAAAATCAGCTAATATGGGTAACGTTAACAAAATAAAAAAACTTGGATTTTGGTATTTTCATGGAATCGGAGTAGAAAAGGATGAATATAAAGCATATATTTATTACCAAACATATGCTAATATGGCGCTAATAAAATAAGCAACTCTTATCAAATTAGAGTTGAAATAGGTAAATATAATGAAATACTTTTTTTAACAAAAATCTGCAATATTTCAATTTGAATATAATTATGTAGAATAGAAATTAACGATTCAAAATTGTGATAATTTTAGGAAGCTAATGAAATAACCTTTCTTAATATTGTAGAATTAAAGCCGTAAATTATTCAGTTTTTGATATCAACAGCAATGTCACAATTTGTTAGTGTTTTTACATATGTACGCTAATCTTTAAAAAGTATTGCTAACTTGCCTCCTGGCCATATATCTCGCTTATATGATTAACCAATCGAATAGCAGAATTTTTAAATTTTATTATTAAACCTTCACAAATTTACTATACATGTTTGTTCGTTGAGACCGAATTTGTGGATTCCGAATCAATTTATGTTGTAAGGAATCCAAACTGACTCGATTGGTCAGAGAATTCAAATGTTATTAATAAGTGGGTTTAAAATCAATATAAATCAATAAAATAATTTTATAAAAAAATAAAGGATATGTGAGATTGAAATTCGGTAAAACGCTCTATAACGTAAGTTTTTAAAAATGATAGAGTTACAAGAATCGTCATTTTTATCTTGAATGCGTTTGAAAAGCTTACTAATTTTCGATGATAAATCTAATATTCTATGATGTAAAGGCTTTAATTTGTTACACGAAAAGATTATGATTCTGAATTAAAGTTCTTCAAGATCCATTAAATACAACTGGTTGCAGTATTTTTATTTATTCTGCGGTTCTTAATTACTGTATACTTCCATACTATTTTTTCATACTTATTACCCAGATCTTGCGTTCGGAATGATCCGGAATATTTAGACTTCTTTTTTTGATTGTATATTTTTTTTTGTTTTTGTCGTTTCGTTAGAAAAGTCCCGGGCTAAAAAACAAAAAAAGAAGAGAAAGAATTTCTGCAATGAAATAAACAAAATTTAACGTTTTTAGTTGAAAAAATAGTATGGAAGCATAAAAACCGTGGAATAAATAAGTCACTGCCGTGAATAACTATAGAATTGGGGGAGCGATACCAATCTAGGGATTTAGCTCCTATAGTTACGTGTAATGCACAACGGTAATAACTTTAAGAAATACAATAATGTAACATAGTAATAACATTTAACATTTATGCTGAAACAGAAACAAGGTAACAAAGTTACGATTAACAATAGACAACAATAAACGGTTGAGACTTCACGGCTAATTACTCAGGGATAAGTCAACACTACTCACTTCCTAGATGTTAATTGGACTCAAATCGAAATCTAGGCTTTATTGAAGTCAATTGAAGGTATATTTATACATGAAAATACAGTAGTTGAAGCGAATCCGCTCTACTCTACACATATTTTACTCAGATTTGCTCAGGTTCAGCTACATACTATTCAGCTTTCGTTCTATGTTACCTAATTTACATTGTCCGTACCACCAAATCTATACATAATATACCCGAAAGACACAGTATTCTGTCCAAATTGCTCAGGTACCGCTTCAATTGGGGCATAACTCGCTACAAATTTCAAATTGGGCTTGAGCGCAATCGCAGATCCAGCTTTCCGAAAAGTTCTTACAAGTTTCAATTTCAAATATGCCCGGAATTACAATAAACAAATAACGAAAGTTCTATAGAAGAAAAGAATAAATGTAATGAGAACTAAATATAACATATATTTAAGAAAAAGAAAAATAAAGTAGATAATGGGTGACGGAATGGCTGCTCATCAGATCTTAGGTCGAATTTTCTGTTAACTATAACTTAATGGTAGCTTATTGACATTAAACAACTTGCATAAGGCGAAGCTTTCAAATCCAGTTGCGCATAACCAATCGTCACTAATAAATTTCTTCGAGTTCGGTTGATTTAATTTCAATGACTAGCTTACCAGATGGTGATTTTAATAGATATATGCATAAACGCTTTGCGATATATTGCGCTTTTAATTTTAAAATTGAATATGAAAATGGATTCTTAATTTCTTAATGATCCGAGTAAATTTAAAATGTTGTTCAACTTAAGTTTATTTAGAATCAGCTTATTGATTCTAAGGGCATTCCCAAACTATAATCCAATATGAATAGCATGTGATCGTAATGACGCACGACTTTAATTTTATTGCCGCCAAGTCATGCCTGAAATTAACACCCGCCTGAAGATGCAACTTCAGACACCTGAAGTTACACTTTCCTAAACATACCTAGTTAACACGTGCAAAATGATCTAATTTCAAGGGTTAAATTTCAGTCAAGTGTGTTTTCAGGTAACTTCAGGCAGGTGTTAGCTTCAGGTACGACTGTTAAATAGTAAATCAGATGTTATATGGCTAACAAATCACAAGAATCTTATAGCATTTGATCAATTTCATTCTTCCTTAGTTAGTCGTTACTCCGGACACCTGGAATTGGAAATTAAGCTCGAAAATGCATGCGTAAAGTAGTACGTAATTTCAGTTGATCAAGCTTTAGGTGGCAAAAACAGTATAAACCTTTTGCCATAAGTTACAAAAGTTAAATATATAACAAAAAGATTCACGAATGAACTTTAAGCTAAAAATTATATACCCATGTTAGAAGTTAAATCTTGAAAGTTAAAATTAAGTGATTAAATACATAAAACTTTTACTTAGGGATTTTCATTAGTATCAACGTAATTTCTGGATTAATGATCTCTGTTATATCATATTGTTTATATTGTAACGAATTCTTTTTTATTTATTTTAATTATGTTGTAAATATTTTCAAATCATGTATACAAATAAGGTCACTGAGACGTGGCTTGGTGGCTTAGAATTAAAAAGTCGCGAATACGCGGCTATTGTCACGAATACGCGACTATTGTCACGAATACGCGACTATTGTCACGAATACGCGACTGTTCCAAGCCCTAAAATGTTCCGCCGCTTATGCCTACGTAAACTCTGTCGCGAATTCGTGCTAAAAATCGCGAATACGTTACAAATTCCACGAATACGTGACAATTTCTAAAATGTATTTAAGACCTTCGAATTCAATAAAGTTTGAAATAAGTTCCACGTTCAATTTAAACAATGCAATAAATAAATGTAAACCCCTTATCTTTTGAATTCGACTTTAACCTTAATAAACCTTGCGAGACTCAATTCGACGGACTGAATTGACTTGTAACTTCGTATTGGCTGCAGGGACAGTGATTTTCTGTGTTTCACATAATACCGCAGAATTCACATAAATATGCTTATATCACATAATTTGGTGTTTTCACCGCAGAATAGCACATAATGTGGTAATTTCACCGCAGAATAGCACATAATGTAGCAATTTATAAGAATTGTCACATAATTTGCCAATTTATTAGACAAAGTCTACAGATCCGGTATCTCCCGACGTAGAATTTGAATGAACTCAAATTACGAGCAAACAAAATCCGGAAAGTTCCGAAAATTTATGTCACAAAATCGCACATAAATTTGGTAAACACGCCACAGAATCTCACATAATTTGGCAAATATGGTTCACATCACATCACATAATTTAAATTTTGTCACCACATAATTTTGGCAAATATGGTTCACATCACATCACATAATTTAAATTTTGTCACCACATAATTTTGGTTTTGTCACCGCAGAAAATCACTGTCCCTGATTGGCTGTGACGAGTTTATTTTATTTTTTAAAATTGTTCACGTGATTCAAGTTACCTTTGAACTTCGAATAAATCCCTGTGTCGTGATTATTATATAGTTAACTCTTTATATCGAACCTTTACCATTATAACAACTCTCCTTTAATATCGCTTTATATCCCTCTGCCCGTAATCGGTTGGAGCTTTAAATTGGCACTATTGTCCATATTGTTTTACCGCTCTCCCAAATCAACCGTTACAATATTTATCGTAAAAGTACATTTATAAGACCAGATCTATTTCATTCCACCAATTTTTAAACCCTTTGTAGACACCGGGTCTAGTACATGCCTATAGGTGAAAAAAAAATTTAAATGTGTACACACTTTGTATTTATATGTCTAACTATTTAAATAATCCGCATTTAATTAATAATAATTCCGTGATTCGCAGTCGGGTCTAATTCCTGGGAGTCTACTATTTTGAGAGATCTTGCATATGCACTGTTACAATACTAAGAAAAAAAAGAATTTCATTTATGTTTCTTCAAGGTGATAATTAAATTATTTTGTAAAATCTTATAATAAATGAATATAGATTACTAATCTATAATCTGTTTAAATTCATGAATACTTGTAACTTTAATGTCTTTAATTTTACTTCATTCGGATTTAATCACTAGTATGATGATTATTGATCGATATACTTAAAATAAGTTTCAAATTCATAGTACATCATGTATCTCATTTATCATTTTAAGTTCATGATATTTTCGTAAATTGAGTAGGTAAAGTTATTGACTAATACTATTAAAAACCGATTTAAACTTGTAGCTTGTTTTTACTTATTATTTAAATATGTAAATATATTTCTTTTTTTTTTTTTTTTTTGTTTACGTATGCGATGATTTGTCAAAGTTTGCCTCGAATTGTAGTTTAAAAATAATGCAAAATACCGTACAAGCGCGAAATAACGCGTTAATAAATTGACCTGCGCGTTATTTCGAGTACGCACATGTGCGTTAGGGATCCCTTGCAGTATAGGTTATACTATTAATAAAATGTATTATTGATTAATTGATTTAGAATGAGTGTCACCTATACTGCGTTATTTCGAAATAATGGCTAATTTTCGGAACCGGATATTTTCAAAACAACGCGTGATTAATTAACCAATCAAAATGCTCAATTTTTAAGAAATTTATCTACTAGAAAATGAAATAAAAATGCTTGCAAACTAATAAATACACACAAAAAAGAATTGGCGCATAAATGCAAATACTTAGTAAATTGGTATTTATAACTGTATTACATCATAAGCTCAAACTCAAATTAATCAAAAAAATCAAATGCGTAAATAAATTATTAGCGAAACTATATTTATTATATTTTAAAAAATAATTAAAGCAACTCAATTTTATTTTTAATCATCATGTCATTATTAGAGATGTCTTAGCCTATACAATTATGAAACAATATTGTTCATATACTCAAACTATTGATCTACTACTTAACCTAAAGTTACACTACTAACTTTATAATATTCAGAATACGTAAAATAATGAGCATTAGTAAACTTATCGTTATTACAATAGCATGTCAAATGATATAAACTAAATTTTTAAGTTAATTAAATCTTACACGTAATTTCAATCTTTTTTTGTTCATCGTTTCCAGCATTTAGAACTTTCTTACATACAGTGTTTAAAATTACCTTGCACAAGATGCACATGTGTAAGTAGTTCTTTTTTTGTGCAAGAAAAGTTCTAAATGTATATGTATAAGTGTGCAATTAACATTTAAATAAGGAGCTTGCACAAAAAATAACGTGCAAATGAAATTTTAAACTTTATTGCACAAAAATTTAGTCTAAATATAAGATAGTCTGAAAAACCCTGAAAGGAAAATGAATGAGCATAAAATATGAGCAAGGTTGAGCTTAAATTTTGAGAAAATATCCGAAATATCCCAAAAAATTAACAAAAAATATAAGATATATTGGTATAGTAATTTTATAATGTTGGTATCATTCAGAGATAATAAATATAATTAATATGTGCACATAAAAATAAAATTATATGCACATGCGTGCAACTAGTAATTGGTTTGTGCAATTGATACAGCTGCATTTGCGCATGTAACTTTCAATCCGAATTTTAAACATTGCTTACATATAGTGCTATGACTAAGTACTAGCATTAATGTAAAATATTCGCCTTTAAGTTAAGTTCTAGAAGATATTGATTATTTTTGATTATTTTGCACAGTGTATATAAATGGTTCTTCGAAGCTAGAATTGGTTTTAGGGTGATTTTTATTTAGTAAAATAATTTACATCAACCAATCGTAATAATGTCGGCCTATGAAAGTTGAACAGATACAAATTTAATACTTATGGATTATCGCACTAAACGATTACAGGTTATATCGGGTGCGCGTTAATTCGGAACGCGCATGGACGTTAAATCGAGACACTATATGGGATCTATTTGCAGTATAGGTGATACTTATTCTAAATCAATTGAACAATAATACATTTTATTAATGGTGTCACCTATACTGCAAGAAATCCATTATATGTTATTTTAAGAGGCAAATTTCAAAATAACGCTCCTGAGCGTAATTTTTCGCTATGTGATAAACATATTATGGGTTTCAGAATTGAGTGTGGGATTTTAATTTGACAGAAATAGGTGACATATTTATTTTCAACGAGCAATGTATCTTTTTTCATTTTCGGATAAATTTGAATTGATAATCCTTGTCGTTGAAAAGTTTATTTATTTCGTTAAATGGTGTCTTTAAACACTCCCATTTCATTTCCAATTTTAAAATTTGAAACACGAATAAATTTTTTTAAAAATTCCGAAATATATTATTTTTTTTAATTTTGAAAATTCTCATTATGGTGCGACATAAAAAAGTGTTGTTTCCCTTTCATATTATAGACAGATTAACCTGTATGAAATTAATTTTTTCATTTGCTTATTTACATTTTCTGATTTAACTTCTTTTATTGACAATTTATTCGAAATTACTTGGTGTGGTGAAATCAATCAAAAAAAAAAACATGCTAGATTCAGATTTCGCGTAATTTTAAAACCTAAAAATTAATTATTCTATGAACTTATTTTTGAACAACTTCCTTTTTTTTATAAAACTATTTATTTGATAAAAAAAGGCACTTTCATTTACAAAATTACTATCAACAATTTATCATAATTAGTATACTTACTGTATATTGTAACCTGGAGTTCATTATATTAAAAAAGACATATCTGGAGTTCATTATAAAAAAGCCCATTAAAAGAGTGTTAATTAATTTATCCGAATTGATTGTCAAAAGTAAGTTTTCTTCAGATGAATACCTTTCGTAATTATTTGTCAGGTATCATGAATTATCTATTGACTTATTGTAATAAAATGATAATTGTTACGTACGTATGTTATAACGGTGAAAAGTTAGCAGGCTTACATGTGTCAGATAAAGGTTGCGGATAGTAACTAACAACTAAACAATAGAATAATACCCTAACATTGATCCTAATAGTGGAAGGCTACGATCGAGGCATGGAAATAATTGAGTCTTTATATACATGTTTTCTCTATTCAGCTTTTCCTTTCATATCTGCATATTCAATTTGACGATTTCAATTGATTTTAGATTAATCGACCCGAACCACGTCGGAACGTACTGTATAACGGTATTTAATGTAGCCTATGTGTATAAATGCGAACGAACCATCTTCATTATTAGTACTGTATGACACAAAATTTTACATGAACGTGACAGAACAAAGCCATTAAATGCGCATTACACATATTTTTCGTTGAGCTATGCCGACGGTTAATTTAGGCCGGAGGCGAATTTTTATTGAAGCAATAGAAGTGATGTCTAGTACATGAAGACAATTAAGCGAGTGATCGGCCTGAGCGGCAATGACATCCCGGAAGTTTGCAACCGTTGTTGCGCTGGGAGTCACCGCAGGAATGATTAGCCGGGCGGTTTCCCGCTTGCCGAAGCGAGACCGGCTGTGATTGGAGAAATTGTGAAATAAGAGAGCAGAGAAATGGCAGAGTTAGGTAGTCATCTGCACTGGAATGAGGTAGGGTGGGTTGCGAATAATTCTTTTGTTCGGGTCTGATACCACTGTGCCTCGTATTCTTCTTTGTTTTTAAATACAGTCTCTTCCGGCATTATGATTTGTTCGAATCTTGTTTCTTTATGTGGCGCTGTCATATGCCGTTGCATTCCTTGCATATGATTTTTTCAGTTCCTTATTAGCGTCATGCGATCGGCACCCAGAGTATGTGTTGCCTCGCTTTTCGAGCACGTGATCTACCATCACTTTGCATTAATGCTGTAACACACAATATTAGTACAGATATTATGTCTATCATTATTGTGTTATCTTGTCTACGCCTATTTTTAGATTTGATGATCGTCAATTTTTTTACTTATATATCCAAATAAATATTTTTAGCTCCGGACATTTGACAGTGCTTTTTATTTCATATGGACTCTTTGAAATACCTATACCTTATTTAAACCCTCAATTACATAATATGTCAAATAAAAAAAGCATGTTAAACATTTACAATAATCCATCTACAGAACGTTCGATAAAAAACAATCAAGTTGTTAATAGTTCAAAACGAGCATCTTTGTCATTGTACGATTCACAGGATTTTCTAAATAGAGTTACAGAAGAATTATGTGATTTATACAATGAAGAAATTATGAAAGAAAATCATAATGGCTCAATAATTCACTCGATAGAACAGCATATTATAAAAAAGCAGCAAAAACCAGAAGAAATAATCAATTTATTTTTAAAGAATAAAACAAATCCTATTATTGAAACCAATTCTATCATTCAACTTATTCTTGGAATGTGTTATTATTATGGGAAAATGGATTAAAAATGATAATCATCTAGCATTTATTCATTTTCAAAAATCAGCCGAATTAGGAAATTCCAATGGAATTGCTGATGTCGGCCTTTGTTATGAACGTAGAACAGGTGTTGAAAAAGTTAATTATAAAGCATTCATTTATTATCAAAAATCAGCAGATATGGGTAACCCATTTGGAATCGAATCTCTTGGTAATTGCTATCGAGGTGGAATTGGTGTTAAAAAAGATATCAATATGGCATTAATTTACTATCGAAAATTAGCTGAAATGGGCCATGCTATAGGAATGAACAGTCTTGGATATTGTTATCGAAACGGAATTGGAGTTGAAAAGGATGGACATAAGGCATTCGATTATTATCAAAAATCTGCCGATATGGGTAATGCTAGTGGATTAAACTGGCTTGGAGATTGTTACAAAAAAGGAATTGGCGTTGAAAGGGACGACCATAAAGCATTTATTTATTATCAAAAATCTGCCGATATGGGAAATACTAATGGATTAAGGAACCTTGGATCTTGTTATCTTTTTGGAATTGGAGTTGAAATTGATAAAAATAAGGCATTCGTTTATTATCAAAAATCTGCTCATATGAATAATGCCAATGGGCTATATCTAGTTGGTCATTGTTATCATTATGGAATTGGAGTTGAAATGGATGAACATAAAGCATATATTTATTACCAAAAGCATATTAATATGGTGCTGTGAAATAACAGTCTAAAACAGTCTTAGATATTATGTTTAAAATGGAATGGAGTTGAAATAAATAAACGTAATTAAAATCTGCAGAAATGGATACAACATTTCAATTTCATCTATATAGAATAGCAGTACCAAATTAAATATTTAAATGATTTTAGAAATCGACAACTTAAAGGGTAGAGGGTACATAGATCATTTTTATATAGTTTTTATATGGTATTGTGAAATTTTCATATAAATTAACATATGCTACTAATAAAACTTTTTTAAAATTACAATTAATTTTTTACAAAATATGGTGCAAGAAGCCTATACTCAACACGTTTCAATTTTTAAATAAGAGGTTTTTTAAAAAACTGACTGGTAACTTTGTAGAGCAATATTAGTTCTATAAATTTGCCAAATATTTTTTTTGAAAAACCTTCTCTATAAAAAGTTGATGCATTTTAAAAATTACTATTGTTTTATATATAATTACTATGTGTTTCAATTTTAACTAACTTTAAAGTACTATAACTTTTTATAAAGGCAACATTTTAAAAATCTGACCAGTAACTTTGTTAATTATAATAAGCTCTACAAATTTCCAAATATCTTTTAAAAATATTGTCTCTACAAAAAGTTGATGATTTTAAAGTTATACTATTTTATTGTCCAGTATAGGCTTCTTGCACCATATAAATAAAACAATTTATATATTGCCAGTACTGTATTTGCATGTAATAGCAGGCCAGGCATTAATTCATATTTTGACTTTTCAAAAAATTTAGCTATTTTGCTCAAAATAGCACCCATGTGTGTCAAAATAACATGCACCCCCTTCTATTTTAATTAATCTTTTAAAATATAATAAAAGATTCAAAAATGCAAATGCTAAATTCAACTCAATCGTGACAAAAACAAAAAATTATTTTTACCAGGAACATAGTATGAAGTAAGAATAGGAACTGATTTAGTCGACTAAAAAATTTATACTGTATGTAAATTATTATGTTTATTCGATTTACCATAGTCAACTAAATCATATAAGTATTACATGTTAAAACAGCCCTTTTTTACATATATTTTATTTTGGGATAATTGAGTTTAATCATTTGTTTTGATTTTCAGACTGATCCAGAATTAATTAAATTTCATGATTTTGATTGTTAAATGTAACAGGTGACTATCAGGTAATCTCCCAAGATTATTGATTTTGTTTTTCAAATTTTGGGGGTTTTTGCTGAAATGCATAACATATGACCTCTGTACTATATAGCTGGGGTTCTCATGCAATGTTGCACCTGCCACAAAATATAAAATTAGGTATTATGTAAATCAAAACAATTAAAATAACCTATTTTTTATTGGTTAAAGTTAGGGTGGATATAGATTGTGTGTATAGGCGAAAGGGTTTTAATAGTAAAATTTTGCAAGAAATTTTTTTGTTATACTCCTAAAGTAGTCTCATATACTCAATTTTAAGTTATAGATAATTTTTAACAAAATGAACATTTGTTATGAATCTTTTAATCATGTAACATTACACCTGAACTTGAAATTTGATTTAAGAGCAACATATAAGGTGCATCGCATAATGCAATTAATAAATTTACTCTTTTAAAAAATATACTTATATATATTACAAAGTTTTTCTAGGTTGGCCAAATTTTCTGGGCTGCACAAAATTGCCAATTCTGATTGCTTAATTTATATAAATTTACAAGTTAGTTTTATTAATAAATTTAATATCCAATTTTAAAAATTTATAACTTACTGAGCTTTTAACCAATTTTAATGATTTTACTATTTTTAGAATTAGAAAAATCAGCTTTTTTTTAAAAATTAAAATTAGTTTACTTAATATAATTTTTATAAAAACATTAAGTTTATATATAATTTTAAAATAGTAATCTCTATTAGTAGGTTAGTAATATAGTAAAATAAATTTTTTTGAATATTATAAAAATAAAATTACTGCATTTTATAGATTAATAGCCTCTAGGGTATTTAATGTACTTATTTATATCCAATTGATACTGTTATAAGAAATATACTAGAATTGAAATAATATCATTTATTGGATAATAATATTCAGATACATTATAAATATTCTTTATATTATAAGCTACAAGAGAATTGCACCTATTTCAAGAAATAACCCTATTGTTAAAAATTTTTATTTTTTTGTCACAATGCACTATAAAATACAACTTTTCAAACAGGTCATGTGAATACAAATATATAAGTTAGAATAAATTATGTTAAATAAATTTTATTATTTGTAACTATAGAACTAAATTCACCATATTGGGTTTTCAATAAAAAGATTGACTTTTGAATTTTTTTAAATCAACAAGCTTTTTGCTATTTAAGGGTAGGGTGAACATAGATCATTTTTAATAGTGATCACATTGTAATCATATGAAATCAGGTGATCAACCAATCAGAATTGTAAACAACATAGATTCAACCAATCAGAATTAATAATTTTTGTGTGACCTAAGGAAATTTGGGGCCATCTAAGTTTTTTTACCAATATATGAAGGTAGATTTTTTCAAATGATATAGGGTTTGAAATTTTACTATAACAAATAAGAAGCTTCAAATCATATGCCATGAAATTTTGGGTAACATTGGCAATAATTCTGAAAAGTTTTATTAGAAGCATGTATTTGATTTCTATATAAAATTTTGCTGTATCACGTAAATTATATGAAAATTGATCTATGTTCACCCTACCCTTAATTTGCTTTATATTTAGCAATTCTATATCAGATATTAGAAAAAAAAACTGGTATTAGTTCAAATTACTTAAATAAATAAATAAATAAAAATAAATAAAAAAATAAAAACTTATTATTTGGCATTCAACTCTTCCCAACGATCATTCGGACCAAAATTCTAGCTAAGGAATTTGGAAGATACCCAAAAGTAGTATAACAAGTATACCTAGTAGGCTTAAATAAACTTAGAGAAAATAGTTTTCTAACATAGGTTACATAAAAGCAAAATTTGGAGACATCGATATTTTTAGAGATTTCTTTCAAAAACAACTTTTTTAAAAATTTTTTGACAAAAAGTGGGCAAGTGCAGTTACCCCATTGTGCAGATCTCTGTTTACAACAACAAATATGTAGATCAAACAAAGACCAAAACGGGAAATCTCCAAACCTTTTGAATAAATAAACAAACACGTTATCAGAAATAACTATTACTAATAAGTAGTAATAAAAATAAACATTAGAAGTTAAAACAACTTAATAATAGGAATTTTCTAGAAAAATAGAACTTAAAATGGAAGAACTAGGAACATACAGGAATATATTTACCTATGCAGAAATTGAAGTATGGGATCAGCTAAAAGCCCTAGACAGGGAAGTGACGAATAAGGATAAAAATATAGCAAGGTGGCTTGGATTGAGTAACCAAAATGCAGTGTGTTTAATAAGGAAAGTCATTGAGACGTATAAATAGATTGAATATAAAAGAGCAACCAAGCAAAAGGTATGCGGAGAAGAAGAGAATTTCGTATCAGGCAAGGAGAAAGAGACCAACCTCATACGTAAAGATAAAGTCAAAAAAGTATTAAATAATACAGAGTGTGGAGTTTTAGATTACGGAATAGAAGAAATCCTAGCAAGGGTAGAAGACAGTAGTGTACCTGCGGAGCAAGAATTGAATGAAAAAGTTCCTAAAGAAAATGATGATGAAGTTATGAAGCAAAGAGAAAATAAGATGGAAATAGACTCAAAGGGTGAAAACATAGTGACGGTACTTCCCCCAAGTACTACATCGGAAATAGAGACTAAGGACATATACAGCTCAAGATGGCCTCCAACGACAAAGGAAGTTACTGACGAAAATAAAGAAAAGAAGAAAGATAAAATTGGCCTGACAGTATGGGATATCCCAATATTCACTAGAGTAGCGCAACTAAAAAGAGCCCTTAGCTTTTATGGGAGAGTGACTATCCTCAGAGCGATGGCATATAGTAGAACTAAGGCGCTCTATGTAGAAATAGAACCAAAAGATAACAAGAAAAAGCTTTTCTTAGAAAAAGCATGGTCAGTTTACTTCGAGCTGGGAAAGTTAGTTAGGATAACACAGGGGAAATTCGATAAAGAAGCCTTAGTAGAGAGGAATAAAATTAAAGGAATAATTAGAAATTTGCAGACATAAGCTATAGAGTCTACATTGCTCAGACAATTGAGAGGAAGTAATGCGAAGGCTGTCTATATTTCACAAAATAGTAACAGGAATCAGAAAAGAACTGCCAGTGTTTATTTTGAAACAAAAGAGGACCTTCAAAGCGCAGTAAACAGACCAGTTTGGTATTATAATGCTAGACTAGAATGGGAAACGAAGAATATTTATTTACGAAAAGAAGGAAATAAGAGTATATTACAAGAGAAACCAAGAAACCCAGATGTAACTGAAGGAGATAAGAGTAGAGATTATGGATCGAAGAACAAGGACAAAATGAAAGAGTATAGAAAAGAGCAAGGTTATAATATGAATAAAATAGGAATTAAGAATCAGAGTTACAAAATGTACGGAGTCAGGCACTGGGACAACAAGGGACAAAACAAAGAGAATTATTTGGCAAAGAAAAAGGCAATACTAGACCTACATGCAAACAAAAACATGTGAGAAGATGGTGAAGGGAAGAAAAATGAGAGTACAGTTCCAAATTTCATAGAGTCAATTATTTCTTCGTTAATAGGTGACTTTAAAAACAAGGTATTAGAGGAAATCTTAAAAGCAAGTAGGGCACAGGAGTGCCCTACTTGCTCCTAATGGGCGCCCAGTTGAACCAATGATTATCAGTACTACGAGTAACTGTCTGGCTTCTAGTAGTACTGAAGAGAGTAAAAGCCAGAGAGACAAAGCCATAGTCTTGTGGGAGGACATCAACAAGTATGCAGCAGTTAAAGTTGGTGTTTATAATATAAACGGCAATAAAAACAATATACAGAAGTTACAGGAGGTGTGTGACTATGGTAAAGAACAAAAATTGAACATCATTGGCCTAGTGAAAACAAACATTGGCAAGAAAGAAGCAAAGTTTATAAATATCGAAAATTCTATATATCAGGGGTATTGGTCTAGTGCAGAATTGACCAAAAGAAAAGGTTCAGAAGTAGGAATCTTAATTGACGAGGAATGGAGCAGACATATTACAAAGGTAGAGAAACCGAACCCATATATGATAGGCATGACTCTTTCTTTTAAAAAGAACGCTTTTAAGATATGGATTATATACCTCCCACCAAACAATAAGGAAAGAACAAAGGAAATTCAGAGGCAGCTAATGAGAGACATAGCAGGTGCTAAAGCCAATATCCACCATATCTTGGGCAGAGACTTTAATAAAATTTTAGATATAGAACTAGATACAGCAAATCAGAAGAACAGACAAAAATATAAGGAGCTGCCGTTAACTAAATGGATAGAAAGACTAGGCTTTATAGAAAGCTTTCGTCATTGTAACCCCAAAGAGAGAAAGTATACTTGGTCAAATAGAAAAAGTCAAACCAGAATAGATCACATCCGGGTATCAAGAGAATTACGTGCAGCAGCTGAAAAATGTGATATCGAAGACATGAGCTTAGTCACTGGTAGTGACCATAATCTAGTTTGGTTATTTCTCAATTTGGGGAAAATACTAAGATTTAAAACTAAGAGAAGGAAGGAGAAAACTATCAATAAACGACGCATATTTATGTATGATAAGGCCACAAACGAAAACTGGGAGGAATATAAGAGCATGTTAGAGAGACTTCTGAGGCATACAGAGGAAGATCAGGAGAAGGTAATTGGAAAAGAAGAAAAGGAAAGAGAAGTTAACGAAAGATGGGACCAGATTGAAAATGCCATACTAAAGGCGGCGAATCAGCATATTCCTTCTAAATGGGTTAAAAACATAAGGGAAGAGGTTAATATAAATGTAGACAGAAGCCCAGTATTCAAAGACTCGAGGAATTTAAGAAGAATCACACGTAAAGCTATAAAAAGTATAGGAGAAATAGCAAATCAAGTAGATAGATTATTGTTCGACTGTCAAATTCAGAGTATCAACGAACGGAACAATAGTTAGCTACCTCTAACCCCAATAGTTTGAGAAAAAGAGTGGTTTGACAAGGTGAAAAACTGGATAAAAATTCTAGAAAAGAGGGCCAATCTGGAGGAACAAAAACGTAAGGAGAAATGTATCGTAGAAAATATAGAAAAGCGATATGGTCTAATTGGGAAAAATGATAAGCTGATGCTGAATAGCATCTTGGAGCGTCCCTGGCGGAAGATCCTAATAGACAAAGTGCTAAAGCAAGAAGGGTCGAACCATGGTGTCAGGGAATTGATATCTGAACCGTATAAGATTAAAGAGGAGGTAAAGAAGTTTTATCAGGGGCACTTCAAAAAGATAAAAAATAATTTTGAGAGAATGTCAAAGGATTGGATTGAGGAATACGAGCCAAAACACTGGATTGACTCAACTTGGTATGAGGAAGTAGAGCAGCCAATTCAAGAACCTGAATGGACAGAGTGCATAAAAGATGCGAAAGCGAACACTGCTCCAGGTTTATCAGGCATAAGCTATACCTTTATTAAAAGGGCGGGCCCCGTAGCCAAAGCAGCTTTCTTAAAGTTGAGCAACCTAGTATTAGATTGTAGAAATATGCCTCAAAAATGGAAAATAGAACAAATCTTCCCTATACCAAAGCTAGTCGAATGGGACTATGCTTTGGCTAGTACAAGACCCATCATGCTTTTAGAAAACTTCAGAAAAACATTAGTAAGAATTGTGCAAAGAAGGCTTAGCCTAGTGCTTACTAAGCACCGAATCTTAAAAGGTCAAAATTACGCAGGCCTTCCTGGAGAGGCAACAAGCATCCCTATTCATATTTTTAATAACCTGGTTGAAGAGGCGAGAGAAAAGAAAAAGGAGGTATGGGTGCTTTTTCAAAATATCAAAAAAGCCTTTGATTTAGTGCTCTCTGAAAGTATACAACAAGCATTGCGCAGAATTAAGGTCCCAGAGAAAATGAGCCACTTTATTACAGAGTTGTACGCAAGAAGAGAAGTTAGGGTTATTACAAAATTTGGGGTTACAGAAGGTTTCGAGACGGAAGATGGTATTGATCAGGGGGATGTCATTTCTCCCCTAGTGTGGAAGGTGATATACGACCCTCTCTTGTGCAAGATCCAAAGCCTAGAGGAAGGCTATAAAATGGAGGTGAATTGGCCAATAGATATAAATAAAGGCTTAGTTAGACAGGAAAAGGCGAAAATAAATTGTCTGGCATATGCAGATGACACAACCTTCATTGGGGGATCGAAAAAGGATCTAGAAACAATTACCAGAGTAGCTAACGAATACTATGAAATAAACAATATAAAAACAAACTCCACACAGTCAGAACTTCTGGTACTGCACAAGAAGAATAAAGAGGAGGAGGCTTCGATAAAACTTGGATCTGACGGAGAAATGGTCAAAATGGATGCAAAAGGAAAGGCAATTCGGTTTTTGGGCGTTTGGGTCACAGAAAAGAACCAAGCTAGGGATTGCAAGAAGAGGATTCAAAAAGATGTAGCCAGCTTTACAGCAATACTAAGGTACAAAAAGATGTCAATAGGACAGATTAAGTATCTTAATAATATGGTGTTACTACCGAGAATTGAATACAAAGCAATGACCAATCTGTTGCCGAAAAGTGTATGTGAGACTATACATCAACCAATGATTAGACTAGCTAAATGGAAAGCTCAACTGGTATCTACAGCTACTAACTGTCTAGTTGCAAATGCTGACTTCATAGGGATGAAAACTTTTTGGAATAGGCATACCGAACAAGCTATAACAAAATGGAGCGTAAGAATCAACGATAGTGGTTTATTAGGGAAAAAGACAATGCTGAGACTAAAGGAGGCACAACTAGAACACTGCAACCCTTCTCCGATATGGTACTTCGAGGAAAGCGAGTTCAATGAAGCTAATATGAAATTCAATTTAAATGCGAAAGTACTGCAGTTAGCAAAAAGTCTGGGGTTTAAAGTGACATCTGAGACGCACATTAAGGAATGGCAAATTGGTGAAGCTGAAGGTAGTGGCACAAAAATTATAAAGGTGTTGCAAGAAACAAACTGGAAGGGGAGCCTAACAAGTCTAAAGAAATTACGGCTCTGGTACTTAGAACAATTAGTCAATCCAGAAGGAAACTCCTTGTTAACGTGGCAACAAATCAAAAAGCTAAGAAAAGAGAGTACCAAAGGAAGGAAAGCTTCATGGTTTGCTGAAATTGAAAAAATCGTGATGGAAAACAATACAAGAACCTTACTCGAACCAATTATAGATAGTGAACAGGAAGTTAACCAATTTTTGCTAGAGCCAGAAATTAAGAAAGTCTCACGAAAAAGGTCGAGAAAGGAGTGGGTGTTATTTGATAGTGATAAGGAAAAATCCCCAAAAGTAGGCAGAATCTTTAAAAAAACCAAAGACATAGCAGAAGTGGGTTCTATGTTGGTGATTGAAAAATCCCAAAAGGAAACATCTAGGGTAGCCTACAGAAATTTGAAAGGAACACTCCCTGAAAATGTAAAGGAGAAGGAGAGAGTTAAATTGAACAAGCTCGTAGACATCTCACAGTGGATTGAGGGTAAAAAAAACTTGAAAGTAGGGCTTAACTTGGGTCATTATAAGAGGCCACTTGAAAGACGTGCGCGAAAAGTAGACCAGAAAGAAATAAGAGAGGTAAAGAAGATTAAAAAGGAAATCACTGCAAAGAGGTGAGAAGAATTATGCATTGAGAATACAGTTAAGGGAAGAGATAAGGTGGAGGAATTGGGTCGGATTTTAGAGTGCAATTGGAGGGATAGGGTTTTTAGCTTCTATACAGACGGATCAGTTAGAATGCACCCAACTTTGGGTCGGTTAGAGTTAGGATATAGTGTAATACAGGTGGACAAAAATGGTAAGGTTGTCCGGGGCACCTATGGGGGAATGCAAGGTTGGGTGTCTTCCACTCGAGCAGAGTTAATGGGGATCATGGAAGCACTTCTAATAGTCCCGAATGATAGTGAAGTAACGTTCAATACAGATAGTCAGGTTGCGATAAATTTAATTAAAACCGCACTAAGGATACAAAGAACAAGGGAGTGGTTAAAACTGAACGACCCTGGCATACTCAGAGCGATTAAAGAGATAGTGTTAACAAAGAGGTTGAAAGTGGAGTTCAATAAGATTCAAGCTCACTCACAGAACAAACTAAATCAGCAAGCAGACACGCTAGCAAAACAAGGACACAAAGAAGAAAAATTACATGATGTTAGCACTAGAGGGTTCTTCCTAAAATCCACATGGCACATGAAGACTGTCAAAACTCCCCTCAGAGAGATGATCAAGAAATTGCTAGGCATAACACATAAAGCAGAATGGACTTTTTTACGTGGAAGAAACGATGAAGTTCATGTAGAACGGAACTCCGAAACAGACTAGTTAGTCTTCAAAAAGGTCCTGACACATCTGAGAAAATCGCAAGGCAGAAGTATTCGAGACAACCAAGTTTGAAGCTTTAGACTTAAAAGTTTCAATAGATTGCTGCCTATGCTCGAGAAGAGACGCTGCTTTAGATCTGATTTGTATGAGGACGATTTATGCAAAAAATGCAATACAATGAAAGAAACATTTGAACATCTAACTGCATGCGATAGTGACACACAGAGGTGGGCACAAGCAGAAGAAGAAATGGTTAAAAAGGCGTGGGAGAGCTTGGATGATATTGGAAAAAGAGCATTCTCAAGAGAACAGCTTGGAAAGATACTCCGAGGGACTTGTGAGAGGGGAGATACTGAGAAAGTTAGATGAAATAAAATGGCAAGAGGAATAATTCACAAGGAGACAAAGAAACACCTGTATGATCAAGGTATCTCCAACAACAGAATCACTAAGCTGTTGGTCCGGTTTATGCAAGATTGGCTTCAGTTCTTCCAGGATGAAATTTGGAATCCGCGCTGCAAATCTGTGCTAGAGTGGGAAAAAGAAGTAGGCATGCGGAAAAAGGAGAAGTATGAGAAGAAAAAAAAAAAGTAAGGAACAGGAAGGCAGAAGTAGTCAGGAAGGTGGTAAAAAGGAAAGAAGAAGATCAAGCCATTCAAAGAAGCAAGAAGAATGGTCAAGAAGTTTTGAAATAGCTACCAAGGAAGTGTACACGTGGATGGTAGAGGGGACAAATTCCCCGTAGTGCCAAAATTAAGGGTAGTCATGATAGGCTGCAAGTTCTTGCTGGTGAACCGCTTTTTAGAAACCTTAACGAAGGTGGAGAAAAGTGAGGAGGTAAAACCTTGCTATAGCAGGTCACACATAGGTGTCCAATGCGACAACCGGGTGGGTCATACTTTAGATTTTAGCTTCAGTTAGAAGTAGTCATAAAATGTAATGTACAAATTATGATAAATAAAGTTATGGCATGACTGCTGAATTATAAAAAAAAAAAAAAAACTTATTATTTGGGTTGTATTATTATAATACTATTATAATTATAAAAAGCAAAATCAAGAATTATGTGAATATATTCAAAGTATTGAACATCCAGAACCTAGTTTTTTGGTATCAATTATTAAAAATTTGTCATTAAATACTTTTTTAGTTTAAAAAGAGCCTAAAACTCAATTTTAAACTTAAAATTTGGAACTCTAGAAACTTTTAAAGCAATTACAAAAGAAATGCAATTTAAAAAAAATATTAAACAACAAAAACTTAAAGAAGTAAGAGCAAAAATAGAACAAAAAGCATCAAAAAAAAACAAAAAAACAAACAAAAAACAAGACATAAAGAATAATAATATAAAAAAAATTTAAAATTTCTAAATTTTTTAAACCAGTTATATTAGATTTCTAGAAATAGAAGCATATAGTTAAATTTAACCAAATTTTACAAAGTTTTAAGCTTATTAGAAAAAAATTTTTTATATATAAATATAATACAATTTATATATTATTAAATAATAATAGATAATAAATTTTAGAAATTTGCTAGTAGTGATTATCACTAATATATATTTTGTATCTTTAAATTTTGTCTATGAAATCACCTTTGAGGCTCTAACAAAAAATTTCTCATAAATTTTGGTATAAACTATGCCCCCTGCCCAGTGAATAAAATTTATGTGCACAATGTGCACATATGCACAATATGCACATGTACACAATTTTTTTTTGTATGCACAATTTATTAAATTGGATGTGCACATGTGCACAAGATTTTCTTAATTAACATATAGGTTGTGTACAATTTTTATATAAATTTTATAAAGTGTGCACAAAAAAATTTTTTTATATTACTGGTATATAATATGTATGTATTTACAGCACTACCAAATGTCAATCTACTTAAGTATTAATAAAGTTTGGGGCAGGAGCTACACCCTAATATTAAAAAAAAAAAAAAAATTTCTTATATGCACATGTGCACAAAAATTTTTTTCCAGATTTTATACACTGCCCCTACCCCATCCCAGTTCTTATCCTAACCCTAATATTAAACAAATTTTAATTTTTATTTCAGCAAAAAACTTTTTATTAATTTTTGTTAATCACTGGTGTTGATCACCACTAGCAATAAGTAGTAATTTTCTAAATTTTATATATAAAATTTTTATAAAAATATATTAAAATTTAAAAAAATTTTAAATATAATAACAAAAATAGTTTCTAGAAATAGATACTATTACTTTATATTGTACTATCTTTTATATTAGATATATTATTATAAAGAATATATTATTTGTAAAACATTGTAAAACCACAAATAATATAAAAACATATTTTGGTACTAATAATAATGTTCTACTGTATTTTTTTTGCATTTATGACAAAGATAATTTGTATATTTACTAAATAGTAATAATATTAAATAATTTAATTATAAAACTTTAAGGGTAGAGTATATGTAGATCATTTTTATATTACTAATTATGACTCTACTATGTAAATCAGATTACACAACACATTCATTATGGATGAGTTGCATAAATATAAATATAACATTATAAAATACCACTAAACCTGTTTTTGAATACTTGTTTTATCAAAGTATCAAAAAAACCCATATTAACTAAGTTGGTATGATAAATTACTTACTAAGTTAATGAATTTTGCGAGTGACAATGCGAATCTAGCCAATCAAATCATGTAATTTACAAGTGATCTACAAGTGATCGATATAGGGTAAACTCTACCCTTAAATTTAATAAAAATTTACTCACAATTGGTATATAATAGTACAGCAGGCCATATTTGATTTGTATTTAGCAAATGGGATAATATTAAATTTAGAAATTAATATATATTAGAATTTTTTTTAAGGTGAGATCATGCCTCTGGTCTTTGTTGAGTGCATATTGATCATTACAATATTATTGTTTACAATCTTTATACTATCTACTAAATACTGAAACTTGGACTATTTTATTTATAACCTAAACCTACCAGAACTGACCATATTCCTATTAATATAGCTAGCCTGGTTTTGATGTCCCTTTTTTTAGCCAATAATTGGTATTTATATATCTGCCACTTTACACATATTTTCTAGTACCATTACTTCCAATTTGGTATTGTAATTCCAAGATATATTAGGATTTAATGTAAATTTAAATAAATAAACTTAATAAAATTTTATCAAGATAGCTTAAAATTAAAAAAAAATAAAATAAAATTTTATAGATTTACTATTAAATACAGCTTATTGATTTATCTATTTTAAAAAATAATTAAAATTTATTGCAAAAATAAGAGTAACAAGAACTCCAAAAATATACATAGACAGGTTAGACATTAGTTTGCTTATTTTTGTTTGTTTATACAAGTCTTTTTTATTTATAGTAATTAGTTTGCTTATTTCTGTTTTTTTTTACTTAACTTTTTATTTTTAATAATTTCTAAAAAACTTTACCTATTTATAGATATTTTAGAGTTCTGGGTAGTAATATGCATTATATAATATTGTTTTACTATACCCTCTACTCTCTTTCCTCTATATAAGTAGAATTTGATTAGCTTCTATAAATTAATCAACTATAAAATAAGCTTGTTTGAAATTAATTTTTGCAAATTAAATTGAAAGTAATTTTGGTATAGTACTAGATAACAAAAACTATCCACTCATTATATATAAAATAAAAAATGCTTATAACTTAAAAACAAATTATTTAAAAAATTTTTCTTAAAGTATTGTTGCTTTTTCTAAACTACAATTCTGTATACTCTGTATTTCTACTAAAATATTAATAATACTTCTTTTTGATTCATAGTATATTCTATTAGTTAATTACACTATAGTTGATTCTTTATCTTGTATTATTTTTAGATTTAGTTTTTTAACAAATCTTTCATTAATAAAATATTTGGATGTACCAAAATCAATTAAGATTAAAGCTTTCTGTCTTGGACTTTTTCTTCTACCTTGAGTGAATTTTCTTGGTAAAGAATATCAATACAATTGATATACTCATTTTTATTGTTAGCACATATTTCTTTTATATTTACCTTTTCTACTTGACTAATTTCATTGCTTTTCTGGTTTTTTTTTTTTTTGCATTCATATACTAATTAACCTTTTTTGCTACATATAAATTATTAACTATTTCTCTTATATATTTGCTTTTGCATATTACTTAATAAATTTAATAACTTTTTCTTATTAATTTTTGTAGGCTCTGTCTTTATTTTGTGCTTTATTTCTATTCTATCCAATCCTATTAGAATAGAACTTGTTTTATATAGGTATTACCAGGTTTGTTTTTTTGTAGCTCAAACAGTCTATAATTACATACATATAGTTTGATTTCTTATATCTCACAGAGTCAAAATTTAATATAAGCTTTATAGTATTTTTTAGAGTTTTAGATGTGTAATACATTAGCAAAATAAATATATAAAATCTTATGAAAGAAATTGCATGCTGAAATCTTTCGAAAGAATTGTGATTGATGCAAAAGCTTTCAAAAAAACTACAATTTTTCAAAAGATTTTGGTATGCATTTCTTTCAAAATATTTCAAAATATATTGCGAATTATTGCGAAAAATGCAAAATATATTGCAAAATATTGTGAAATAGGCCAAATAAAACAATACAAACCTCTATCTAATTATCTTATTTTGGGGATTGCAGGAGGTAATATTTTGTATATTATTGTATAAAACTGTAGTTTTTCACAATATTTCACAATATTTCGCATATTTTCAAAATTTTAAAATATAAATTTTCACATTATCAAATTTTATATTTTTATTTATTGTCGTGGCTAAAGCTAGAAATTTAAATATTTTAATATGAAATTTACAAATAATTTTGGAATGCATTTTGTATATTTTTTTTTTATAGTTAGAATTTAGGATTAGAGTTTATAATAAAAGAGTATAGTTGGATTTTAGCAGGGCTTATAGTTTTAAATCAAGACCTCTAATTTCCAGCTTCAGCCATGACATTTATTATTTTTTTATAGAGTTTGCTATTTATTACTACTGGTAATCACTACTGGTAATCAATTTGTTAATTAAAATTCAGAATCAGGTGCAACAAATAGATCAATTTTTGTATAACAAAAACAAAAAATTTTTTAAAAAATTGCTAAAATTGCTTCTAGACTAAAATTTTGTCTATGAAGCTACTTTTTTTTATACAAAAAAAAATTTCTTGCTAAATTTTACTATATACAAAGCCTCTATTCTAATCTTTAACCTTTACCCTTACCCTAATATTAAAGAGATTTATTTTTATTTAATACAAACTGTTTATTTTTGTTTTATGCATTGTAGATTACACTAGTGATGATCACCACAGATAATATGTAGTAATTTTTTTATTTATATTATATATATTACATTTTAATATTTTTAATCAAAATTACATATTTTTATTATATATTATATTTTAATTATTATAGATTCTTTACAGTATTATTTTTGCATTATTACATATTATTTTAACTACTTTCACACTTTATCGCATCTAATTCTATTACTATATACAAAAAACTAGCCCTATATACTTATTTTTGCTCACCTCATAGTTAGCTATTATCTTCACTTTGGCTATTTTTTTGTTTTGGCTATATCTTTGTTTTGCTCTCTTTTTCTAAATACTTCCTAAAATAGTAAAGAAGTAAAAAAAAACATTTCTCAGAGTATTGGTGTTCTTACAAATTGCTAGAGAAATTTTGTAAAGTACCAGAAATTTGCAAAGTATTAAAGAAGTCAAAATAAATAAAATAAAATAAAAATTAAAAAAATAAATAAAAAAACAAAAGAAAAAACAAAAAATGTAAGCAAACTAATAAAAAAAATAAATAAAGCCCAAATTTTCATTTCTCTGAAATAAGAGTTCATGTTCATACAAATTCAAAAATTGCAAAAGCTATCTTGCAAAATGCCAGAAAGTAAGGGTTCTGTTTTTGCAAAGTGCTGAAATAAAATAATTAATAAAAAAATAGAGAAAAGACCACATTAAAAAAAAAAAAAAAAAAAAAAAAAAAAAAAAAAAAAAAAAAAAAAAAAAAAAAAAAAAAAAAAAAAAAAAAAAAAAAAAAAAAAAAATTAAAAAAAAAAAAAAAATAAAAAAAAAAAAAACCCCTTTTTAAGGGCTTTACCCTCCCTCCCTTTTACCCCTCTCTCCCTTTTACCCCTCTCTCCCTTTTACCCCTCTCTCCCTTTTACCCCTCTCTCCCTTTTACCCCTCTCTCCCTTTTACCCCTCTCTCCCTTTTACCCCTCTCTCCCTTTTACCCCTCTCTCCCTTTTACCCCTCTCTCCCTTTTACCCCTCTCTCCCTTTTACCCTTTCCCTTTTACTCCTCTCTCCTTTTTACCCCTTTCTCCCTTTTACCCCTTTCTCCCTTTTATCCTCTCTCCTTTTTATCCCTCTCTCCCTTTTACCCCTCTCTCCTTTTTACCTGCCGGGTTATTATAGCCCAATTTTTCATTAGCACATTTCAAATATAACATTTATAAAAATTACCCCATTACCATTCTTTCAAATATACTCATTTTACCCATTACCTATTTTCAAATATAACCTTTTTCTCCAATACCTACTTTTCAAATATAACCTTTTTTAAAAAATGGACCACCATTAGCTATTTTTCAACTATGACCTCACATAGATTGTTCGGGGTCCTTCTAAATTGGCATGTGCAAAGTGCTAAAATGTTGTTGGTTTTCTTTCAAAAAGCTAGTGTTCTTGTAAAATATGAAAAAATTAAAAATAAATAAATAAAAAAAAACAAAAACAAAACAAAAGCAAAAAAAGTGAAGCTGATAAAAAAACAAAAATAAAAAAACAAAACAAATAAAAAACAATGTGAATAGAAGATCTAATTTGATCTTTAATCCAGATTTGTAGATTGATTTTAATATATTTGAAGTATTTTGAAAATATAGTCCAATGTGTTCTTGATATAACCCTGGTTACATATCTACTAATCTAGCTAGTCCTTTCAAAAAATATTTCAAATTCACTTTCGAAAACATTTTTAATCTGAAATATTTTGAAATACATTGCAAAATATTTCAAAATATTTTGCATATATGAAATTTTTTGAAAGACTTTGCAGATTCACAAGATCTTTTGAAAGATTGTACTACTATAAATTTGCTGATATAGCTTATCTCAGCTTTTATATACCTTTTAACCCTTCTATAAAGTACATTACTTTAATCTACTTTATATATCTCCTCAATTTGATCTAGCACATTTCTAAATCTTAATATATATTTTGGGCTAATGTTACTTGTTTTAAATTAGTTAATTCTAACTATAGAAATTGCTGATAACTTGGAGGTTGAAAAACAGCTTTTATTGCTACTACAAATGCACTCTAATCTTCAAAAGGTTTTTTGGCTTTACTTGTTTGCACTAAGTTCAGGTACTATTGTAGTACAGCATATTTTAACCCTGTGATGATATATTGTAGGCTTTCTTCTTTCTCTATCTTTTTAGCTTTAAATAGAAGGTCCACCTAAACTAACTATATATTAATACATTTTGTTTTTACTGTTTTTGAAAGTTAGTAGTTGTACTGTAAGGCAGTATTGGGTTGGAACAGGAACAGAGACAATGAACAGTCTGAAACACCAAAATGTTTAATGTTCCAGACAATAAAATTATAATAAGGGGCAGTGTTGTCATGTTTACTATGTTCGAAACTTTTTTTACCCATGTTTACGTCCAAATGTCCATAGTGTCCACAACTGTCCAAAGAATATTTTGGCTTTAAAATTTAATAAATTAGTTTAAGATAATATGATTATTTATTTTTTATAGTTCTGAATATTTTTTTGAAAAGAAAAAAATAGATTATCTTAATAAAATTTTAAGTAATTTAGGTTTATTTTTTGTCTACAATTGTCCACAATTGTCCACAAATTGTCTAGAGCTGTCTTGTAACAATACTAATAAGAGGCACTTTATTAGCTATTTAGATTAGTTGTAAGTTCTTGTACATTAGGTAGTGTATAAAATCTGCTCACAAAAGTATGTAAATCTTGTACACATTGTATATAATTTATGTGAACAATTTTAAAAATTTGCACTATATGGCTTGTTATATAATTAAATTTATATAGAGAAATCAAAATATTATAGAATAAATTATATGCACAGTGTGCTCTATGTGCGAACTTCTGTATTTTATAAATAAATTTAGTGTACTATTTGGCCCAAAGTATGTGAATTACGTGCACATTTCTAGCCAAAAATATAAAACTTTTTAAAAACATGTATACATGAATATATTCTGCACATAGATTTTATATACTGGCATTAGGTGCTATTATGACTATGGAACATTGTCTGGGACATAGAATGTCAGGGACTGTGCAATTTTAATAGGACAATATCTGAACCCAATACTGCCATAAGGTTTCTTGATTGCTTTGTATATGTTTTAGGGACTGTAAGTAATTGGCTTTTTGCACAATAATAGTTTGCATTTTTTGTTGTAGTTCCTGTTGTAGTTCTACTACTATTAACAATCTTTGGTTCATTTGATCTTGGTTAATCAAGAATTGTTAAAAGAGTGCTATGAAATTGGTTAGTATATCTTGCTTGCTCATATTTGATGGATATTGGAATATTGTTGCTAAGAGTTGTTGGCCACTTAACTTGTATACCCATTTGACTTTTAGAAAATTTTTCTTCTTTCTATTTTTTTTTTTTACAATTTTTCAACTTTATCCGCTTTTTGTTGCTACCAAGTATAATAGTTATTAACTACTATATTCAGTGTTGGGCTCACTTATAAGTCCAGTAAAATTGAACTGGAACTGGACTTATAAATAGTCCACTGGACTTATAAGTCCAGTAGTCCAGTTTATAAGTCCAGTAAAATGGACTTTTGGTCCAGAGCCCAACACTGACTGTATTAGATCAATTGGAATTATCTTTTATAGTCTAGATTGTGAGGTTGTTTGTTTGTAAGCAATATAGGGTTGATTATTGCAATAAAGCAATCAATTTGAAACACCTCTTTTAAGGTCTTTTTCATTCTTATATATAATTCCATTTCATTCAGTAATTACATATTTGTTTAATAATTACATATTCAAGTGTACTTGTATAACTACCTATAATTGCATATTATTATCATCTAATCATGCATGATGTACCTATTACCTTGTTTGTTATCAGGTTTCTGATCCTACAAGTCATATAATCATGTAATACTAGGGTTTCTCAAATTCAAATCAAATATTGGATCAATTTGAATTTGATCAAACCAAATTAATCCTGATTTGAATTTGATTTGATTCAAATATTTGAATTTGAATTTGATTTGAATTTGAATTTTTAATAGTAATTTTCAAATCAAATCAAATATTTGTCAAATCAAATCAATTTTGGCCATATTTGAATTTGATCAAATCAAATATAGTCAAATTTGAATTTGAATTTAATCAAATATTTGATTCAAATATTTGAAGATCAAATCAAATTGCGGAACCCTATGTAATACTGTATCAGAATACTGATTATGCTTTGTGGCTTTTGTCTCTGTGTTACTAATACTACTATAGCAAGTTTTTAAAATTAAATAAATTAGCTCCAAACCTAGCCAGAATTCTAAAGAACTCTAATATACTGTATGTTACTAAATAGAAGCAACCAAAATATTGCAAAAAAAATAAAAATTTTTTTGAGACAAGTAAAGGAGTTGCTTCTATTCAAATCAAATTTTATTATTAAAATTTAATCACTTTAGTCAAATTTTTGGCTCTATAATTTAGGAGTTGCTTTTATTTAGTAGTTGCTTTTAATTAGTAATATATTGTAACTTAAATTTGAGTATATATAATTTTGGCAGTATTTTAGCCAAATAGAAATATATATAGAGTAAATTTTAAAAAAAATTTACTATATAAAAATACAATATTTGATAAATTTTTTTAAAAGTTCTTTTTTAGAAATATCTAAGTTATATTAGAGTTTTTTGGAGTTTTGTCTAATGAATTATCTAACTTTGAAGACTTTTTTTTTTAAGATAAGGCCTTGTATATATCTTTATTAGGTAATTTGTATAAGTAGTTACATAGTATATAAACAACTTAAATTGTACAGAAACAAACATATATAAATTATATGCAAGAATAAAGGCTTAGACTAATTATCTGTAACCTAAACCTACTAGTGTGATCAAGACTCATCTAGATTTGAATAGTTAAAATATTGTTGTTGGAGTACTGTATTTGATTTACATTGTGGACAAATGTTAATTTTGCAAAGAGCTTAACCTATTAGTAGCCAATTATTAGAGTTAGAGTGTAATTGATCAGGAAGGCTACAAAGGTATTGGTTTTATGCTAGTGCAACTTGTTGTGAAGTAGGTGTTGTTGTATTGTTTAAGTGTGCTTATTTTTAAAAAGAATATTATTTGCTCTTTTCTATTGGGCAAAGAAAACACAGTATAGCATTCATATTTGCTTGTATATTTTCTTTAACATTCTAAGAAATATTTAATAATGATTTGTGATGCTTGCTTGTAAAATAGGTTAAAAGGTATTTTTTTTGAATTAAAGGTCTTGGAATGAGACCTTTGAGAGTAAAATTTAGTGAATAAGAGTATAGCTGACTTTGAAAACTTGTTACTAATTATAAACATATAAAAGATACAAATAGAATCTATTTGAATAAAAGTGAGTTTATTATACTGTACTTATTATATTTTAATTTTGCTTAAGCACTAATTGTAAATATTGTTTTATACTTATAAAAATAATATAAAAATTTCTATATTTATATATATAATTTTATAAAAACTTGGTTATATTGTGATTCAATAATCTAAATTAATAATATTTTTAAAAAAACTATTATATATAATAATTTTATATAAAAAATATAATTAGTTCAATGCAGGACACCTAAAGGCTAAAAACATATAAGTTGTTCCTTTTTCAAAAATTTATAATAAAATTTGATATTTTTGAAATCCTGCATTTTGATTGGTTAAAAATTAATTTTTATTTTTAATTTTTAAAATTAATTTTAAATATTTTAAAATTAATCAATAGCTATAAGCCAAAACACGTGACTTGTTTTATTTTGAGGTAATTTTTTTTGTAACATATAAAAATCCTATCTCTTAATTTGTTATGCAGGCATATTTGCCTGTGAAAATTTTAAAATTTTAAAATTTTTAAATAAAATCTTAAATATTAATTTTAGCTATATACTTTCTAAGTAAAAAATATAATATTAGTTTTGTTTTATCAACTTTATTATAAAATTTTTTTAAAATTATTAAAAAACTTTGGTGTAATAAAAGTTTAAAGTTTTTATTTTAAAATTTTTACTATAAAATTTTTCTTTAGGTTTCTCAAATTTTATATGTACCAAAAAAAAAAAAAATTTTCACTTCTAATACAAGTCTTAATTTTTACAAGTAAATCATATAAAGTCAAATAATGAAAGTTGTCATCCTTTATATAAACTACAATATTGTATTAGAAACTATATTTTTAAAACCAATATTTAAAGAATTCACCAAGATATTGTAAAATATTTTTTTGGTTAAAAAATTTCTTTAAAATTTAATATTGTCAGCTTATAATCAACATAAACTTTTTGTCTTATAATATAAATTTAAATAATTCAAAAATATAATCCTTGTTATTAAATATTATAATACCAATTTTATTTAAATATTTTAATTCATGAGTTACGAGAGATGTACAGAATTTCTATATATAGAAATGGGAATATTAAATAATAAAAACAATTAATATGTATAATCTGGAGCGGAATTAAAATTTCACAATTCCTGTCAAGTTAACATCTTTTGTATTGCTAACCAAACTGTAGAGACAGTTTTCTCTTTCTAATGGTGGTAAAATCATCAAAATTGGCCTAATATATCAAGGGGTATTCTTATTTTTGTCTTTGTAGCTATATGGAATTTCTTTGCAGCTCTGCAAAGAAATTTCATATGATCATAAAGACAAAAATGAGAATATCTCTTGATATATTGGGCCAATTTTGATGATTTTACTACTATTAGAAAGAGAAAACTTGTCTCTACAGTTTGGTTAGCAATACAAAAGATGTTAACTTGACAGGAATTGTGAAATTTTAATTCCGGCTCTAGATTATAGATATTAATTGTTTTTATTATATTTAATATCCACTCATGTATATATAGTATTACTATAGTAATTCTTTTCATCTCTCATGAATTACTAATTAAATAATTAAAAAATAGATCAGAGGTATATTTATAGTAATTATACAGGCAAATTTGCCTGTGAAGTAGTACAAACTAAGGAATACTTTTAAACAGCATAAAAAACTTTCTTATTTTTCAGAAATACATGGTTTATTAAGCAATCAAAAACTATCATAATATAAATATATGATAAATATTTATTGAACAAGATAGCTAATAGCAAGTATAGTCTGTATATTATAATTATTTAAAAGAATTGCATTGTAGAAGAATTATATTACTTATTTAGACAACAATAGCAACTTTTACACTGTATAAATATTATTTAAAAAATTTTTTTTAATTACAAGTTAAGCAACCTCTAATAGTACTCTATACAAGTAATAAAACTATAATAGTATTATATATATAAAATGAATTTATTAAATTAACTATCTTCTAATTATACATAGCTCTTAAAAAACACCTGTAAAATTTATAAATAAAATGAGTTAATTATTTGAATAAAAAAGAAATAAAAAAAAACAAAGTTAAACTCTACAAATTAAGCAAAGTAATATGTTTTTATTATTTGCTACTATACAGTAGATAATACTTTAACTCTTTTAGATTTACTTTAAGTCATGCAATGCAAAGTGATGAACTTTATTTTTTTGATAAGACACTTATTTGAAGGTTGTTCAATTAGTAAAGTATTATGTCAGTATTTTAAGTTTGCTTATACCCAAAACTTTCAGTTTTATATTACTAAGTTATATAAATACTTGTTTAATGTCAATCCTAGAAATTATCAGATTCAAAAGTTTTTCATACTCTTTTAAACTTTTATATAGGCAATCAAAAGTAGAAACCACCAAATTGTTTATAAATAAATTTTTTCTGGACTTTAAATTAAAATATCACAACAACTATTAAACCGAACTTGATAAATTTTTTTTATTTAATTCTAGATAGTTATAAAATTAAAATAAAAAAAATTATTAGGTTTGGTTTGATAGTTGTGGTTCAGCTTACCTCACTGATGCTCGTTTCATAGACATAACATTTCACCAACAACAATTCATCGACATGTTATTTTACCGACAGTTTAGTCACTGAAACTCATTTTACTGACAAAATAATTCTGGTCATTGTCATTAGGGTCTGGCTAGAATTAGGGTTAGGGTCAGGCTAGATTAGGGTCTATAAAATGAGCTTTGGTGAAATAAATTGTCAGTGAAATAAACTTGTCAGCAAAATAATTGTTGGTAAAATAAACATGTCAGTGAATTTTTGTCAATGAAATGTTATATCTACGAAATGAGCATTGGTGAAGTGATACGTATCCGTAATTGATAGTTGTCAAGATATTTTAATAAAAATTTTTAAAAAAACTTACTAAAACAATTTGGGCTTTTAACTTCCTATAGATTAGTGCAAAAATGTAAATATACAACTAAAATTTTTATTGTCTACAGTATATAAAAAGTTTTATATATAAGCTGTTTATACAATTTTTTATACTAAATATAATAGGGTTTGAGCTATCTTTTAATAATTTATTATTATTTTATAGATATTTTGTTGAATAATAAATTTTCTAAAAAAATTTTTTTTAAAAAAAGCATTATTTTCAGAAAAAATCATTTTTGCAACCAATATGCAATACAGTATATTAATTAAATATATTGCTATATATATGCTAAAGTTATAGATAAATTTTTAGCTTAATTGGATTATAGTTATTGAAATATAAATTTTTTAAATTTATTATCAATTTACTATATACAGGGGTTGTCTAAAGTAGGCAAATTCACATGATTATAACCAATCAAATTACAATATTTTGATAATTGCCAGTAAAGTAAAACAAAAAACAAAAATAAAAAACCTAACTAAACCTACCTTAGATAGGCTAAGTAAAAATATTGGAAAGGCAATTTTGTTTATATATAACTATCTAAAACCTAACCTAACTCTAATATAAGATGACTTTAACCCTAAAGTTAATCAATAAAATTATTAAGAATATAAGTTGCTTCTAATTTAGATGCCCTCTATATATAGCAAAAATTGTGCAAAATTTATTATAGTAATTCTGTAAAACATAGTAAACTAATATTAAATTTTAAAAATCATATTTTTAACTACTAATAATTCAATTAAGCTAAATATAACTGTATATTTAGCATATTAATAGTAATGTACTTGTGTAGTACAAACTTTTAAAGTTCAAATTGGTGGCAAAAATGATGTTTTCTAAAAAGAGTACTTTTTTAAAGAAAAATTTAATTTTAAAAAAATTATTATTTAATAAAATGTCTAAAAAATAATAATAAAAAATATATTAAAAAATAGTTCAAACCCTACTTTATTTAATATAAAAAATTTAAATAAATATTGATCATTTCATATATTCTGGCAGTTCAATTAAATAAATTAAAGTTAGTATATAGTAAGTACTAATTTTTTTCTATTAACTAGCAATTAAAAAATATATATATTATTTGAATAGCTAGACAATATATTTATAAAAAAAAATTTTATAATTTGTTGATTTAATTGTTTTTAAAAAATCTTTAAATTTATTCAATTTTTAAATTTTAAAAAATTAAAAAATTAGAAATTTGCTTATTTTTAAAGTTTAACTAATTAAAATTAAGTAGTTTTTGTGCTACTACACAAGTGCCTTGGTGTAATATCATAAAAAAGTCTGCAAAATTTTAAACAAAGTTATTATGTACAATAAACAGTTATACCAAAAATAAACAGCTAATTTAATCTAGTTTATTATATAATTTATATAGTAAAATAATACCTATTTTAGTTAAAAAAAACTTCAAAAATCTATAAATTTTTAAATTTTAAAAATTTTAAAATGTATAAACATAAAAAATAATTCTCTAAATTTGAATTTTAATATGATGTTAATTAAAATTTTATTAATTATAAATTTTACTATCTTATTATATAAGCATATACTAAACTAAAAATAGTATATTTTTTCTTATTTACTAATTTTTAACTTAAAAACTAAATTTTTTTAAAATTTATAAAAATTTTATTTTATATATAAAATATTATTAAGAATATTTTTGTCTTAAATAAATTTATTATTATTTAATAGACTAACATAGAAAATATTTAATATAAATATAAAAAATTAATATTTATAACTTAATATTATAATATACTGTTTTTTTAAAAAGATAAGTTTAAAAAAAAATTTAATAAAATAAATTATTATATAAAAATATTTTACTTTTTATAGTAATAGCTGTGCCAGAATATATGAGATTACCTATAGTTTGCATATAAAAAGCCTTATATATAGAAAATGTAAATTTTTAGTTGTCATGTATTTATATTTTTGCATTAATCTATAATAAAAATATGCAATAGTTTTTAAAAATTAAAGCTGCTAAATTGTAATAATTTATTAAACCACAAAATAGTAGCTCATTTTTTTTTTAAGATTGTTTTTATATTAAATATTATTAGCTTTTAAAATTTGGGAAGCCTTTAGATGTTTTATATTGTAGCTTTCTAAAAATATTATTTGATCTAGTATTTCAAATAAATAATTTGGTACTATTAAATTTATTATATCAAAAAGAATCAAAAGTAAAAATTATTTAAGTTGAACTACTAAATAAAAAAAAAACAAATATTATATTATAAAAAAATAATAATATTTCTTTGATTTTCTTTTATTTTATTAGAAAAACAATATTTTTGTATAATATCAATTCTTCTCTTGTATAATATTTTTTTTTGGCAATCCTGCTTTTATTTAACTAAAAAAAGTGTGTAATTAATATGTTCACAGAGGTTACAACTAGAATCTCTCTTTTTTAATTAAAACTCACTTATACTATCTAATGTTTGCTAAGTACATTCTGCCACAACAACAAAATTTTTTGTATATAGGGCCTATAACTTTCTGCAAGTCATTTTTATAATTATTTAAAAACTATTTTTAGCTTTGTCAAAGATTGCATTTCTTTAAATCCTTCTTATCTAGCTTTAATAGTAAAATGATTTTATTTATAATCTGAACAAAAGAGCAAAAAAAAAAACTAACCAAAAAATTTAAAAAAGGAAGTATAAAAAGAATAAACTACAAATTTAAGCAAAATACCAAGTAAAAAAGAAGAAAAGATGAGAAGAAAGATGAAAAAAAACAAAGAAAAAACCAATCTATAACAAATACAAAACAAATTATATAATAATAAAAATTATCTAATACTGTATAAAAACTCTACAAAATTTTATATAGTATAATCTCGCAATAGCTACATACTAAAATTATACATCTATGTGCCTATTGCAAGTTTGTGACTAAGGCAAGTAAATATTTATATATATGTATAGTTAGATAAAAAATTAAAGTAACTTTAGCAAGATTGTAACAAATATGAATATAACAATTGTGAGGTTATACTGTATGCAACATATAATATATACTAACAAAATATGCTAATTATACAACATTAAAAAAATTTTTACAATTAATTCAAAGACCTCAGACAGGACTCTGAAATATACATAGATAGGTTAGGTTAATTACAAAATTACCAAAAATAGGGGTCCCTTAAAGTGGAGCAGATTACATCATAATTAACTAATCAAATTGTTAAATTTAATGATTCTGGATCAGCCCGATAAAGCAAAACAAGTGAAAAAAGAGAAATATACAAAAAATAGAAAAAACTATAGTCTAAAACCATCTTGAACCATTAACAAAAAATGGCTAGGAGGCCTCTAATGCTATCCCAAGATGGGCCTAACTCCAAAGTTAATAAAAAATAGTATGTTATATAATTTGTCCTACTTTAAAGACCCTTCAAAAATAGAAAGATCTGTAAAAAATCTCAAAAATAAGCAAAAAATTACTATAAATAGGGGATGGCTAAAGCCAGTGTTGTACACGGACATTGTCCCGCCGATTTTTCAGGGACGCGGACAGTCCGGGACGGGACGTCTGGGACATGTCCGCAATAATGTCCCAACATGATACATGTCCGCCGGGTAAAACCAATCAAATTGCGGAATTATACGAATTTTATTGGTAGATGATCACGTGTTGAGTCGCAAAATGTCCGGGACAAAAAAAATTCTGGGCGGACATGTCCCGGACGTCCCGTCCCGGACTGTCCGCCGTCCGTGTCCGTGTTCCATGACAATACTGGCTAAAGCCATGTACTCACGTGATTTTTTGAAATAGTTAAAATTCAAATCAGAGACTGTTTAGCATTAGGGTTTGGGTTAGAGTTAGAATCAATATAGGTAAAACTACCTTCCCGACATTTTTTATTAATGGTCCAAGATAGGTTTAGAATGCCGTTTTTATGTTCTTGCATTTTTTTGTTTTTTTGACTTCTTCAGGCTGATCTGTGTAAACAAAATTTCACGACTCCGTTTAGTTGATTTATACGAAAATGTCACGTGGGTACATGGCTTTAGATGACCCCTATAAATAGAAAAGATCTGTATAAAAAACTAAAAATAAGCAAACTAATATTTGATCTTCCTCTGGCATGTTATTTGTTGTTTATATTGTAGAAAATAATTACTTATAATATTAATTCCAATAGATAGGTATATTTCAATTTGAAAGAAATAAATATTGCTAATCTTTTTAAGAGATAAGCTAGATTTTTTACTTTTTGGCAAAGTTTTAAAAAGTTCAAGAAAGAATACTAAAAGTACTAACTTGTAATGATACTGCCTGAAACACTTTTGCCTAAGAACCAAAACCAAACCTAGTTTTAAATATTCAAAACTAATTTCCAAACTATGTTAAAAACCTGAAACTAAAATAATATTATTCAAAACTATTTGGTATTCCTATAGCTTAATGCAGGAATAACTTATTATTAGATATTGTTAAAAATTCTCATACATACTCAATTAATAAAATTAAATATGATTAACAACAGGTTTAATATACATATGCATGTATATATGTATATAGAGCTCTGGTATATACATTTATTGTTTTTTTAAACTGTTTGATCCATTAACCCAAGTCATACTCAAGGTAGAATTAAAATTTTTTATATATTTTATAATACTTTTTTAGAAGTTCAATACTTTTATTTATTTTTTTATTTTTTTAATTTTATTTTTTTATTTTTATTTTTTATTTTTTTATTTTGTTTTTTTTATATATTTAATTATTTTTTATTTTTTTACTTTTTGTTTTAAATTTTTTAAATTGTTTTTTTTTATTTAATTTTTTTTTAGTTTTTGTATTATTATTTTTATTTTTTCATTTTATTTAATTTTTTTTAGTTTTTTTATTTGTTTTTTATTTTTTTATAATTTTTTATTTTTTATTTTTATTTTTAATTTTTTATTTTTATTTTTTTATTTTTTTATTTTGTTTTTTTTATATATTTAATTATTTTTTATTTTTTTACTTTTTGTTTTAAATTTTTTAAATTGTTTTTTTTTATTTAATTTTTTTTTAGTTTTTGTATTATTATTTTTATTTTTTCATTTTATTTAATTTTTTTTAGTTTTTTTATTTGTTTTTTATTTTTTTATAATTTTTTATTTTTTATTTTTATTTTTAATTTTTTATTTTTATTTTTTTATTTTTTTATTTTGTTTTTTTTATATATTTAATTATTTTTTATTTTTTTACTTTTTGTTTTAAATTTTTTAAATTGTTTTTTTTTATTTAATTTTTTTTTAGTTTTTGTATTATTATTTTTATTTTTTCATTTTATTTAATTTTTTTTAGTTTTTTTATTTGTTTTTTATTTTTTTATAATTTTTTATTTTTTATTTTTATTTTTAATTTTTTATTTTTATTTTTTTATTTTTTTATTTTGTTTTTTTTATATATTTAATTATTTTTTATTTTTTTACTTTTTGTTTTAAATTTTTTTAAATTGTTTTTTTTTTATTTAATTTTTTTAGTTTTTGTTTATTTTTTTTATTATTATTATTATTTTTCATTTTATTTAATTTTTTAGTTTTTTTATTTGTTTTTTATTTTTTTATAATTTTTTTTTAATTTATTTATTTATTTTATTTTATTTTAATTTTTTTCTGGTATACTATTGTTTTGATCTTTTTTTATTTATTTTATTTTTTTATTTTTATTTTTTATTTAATCTTTTTTTTAGTCTTAATTTTTTATTTGTTTATGTCGCAGCTGATGCTAAAAATAGCTGATGCTGAAATTTGGAATCTCGATTTGAAACTATAAGCCCTGCTAAAATCCACAAATACTCTTTAAATATCAAATCCACTCCCAAACCTCACCCTAACCCTATAAGACAAAACAAAAAAATCTTTACAAAAAAATTTTAAAATTTCATATCAAAATAGGTCAAAATTTTAGCATCAGCCATTTTCAGTATTAGCTGCGATATTTAATTTTATTTAAAAAATTATATATTTATTTTATTATTTTAATTTTTATTATCTTTATAATTTTTTAATTTTTTTAATTTTTTATAATAATTTTTAATTTTTTTATTTTTTTTTATTTAAATTTTTTTAATTGTTGTTAAATTTTTTTTATCATTACTATTAAGTTAAATTAATTATCTTTATAATTTTTTAATTTTTTTAATTTTTTATAATAATTTTTAATTTTTTTATTTTTTTTTATTTAAATTTTTTTAATTGTTGTTAAAATTTTTTTTATCATTACTATTAAGTTAAATTAATTTTAAATTATCTTTTATATTTTTTATTCTTTATTTATTTATTATTTATTTGTTTGTTTTTTTAGTTGCATTTTTCTCTGGGTAGATAGGTTTTTATAAGCAGATGAGGATTAATTAATGTTGATTGTTTTATGTTTGTAGAAATATTTGACATTTGATATTTAGGCTGCCGAAATGTTTAAATATTATCGAAATCCTAAATTATGCTGAAAAGTCTAAATAATGTCAAAATGTCTAAATAATGTTGAAATGTCTAAATTAAGAAATAATATGAAAAAATATATAGTAATAGGTTTGCTATCCAAACAAGCTCTAGCGTTTATACTTTAACATCAATACCTCTAATCTAGGACTAAAGTCTAGGACTAATTATTTGAACCCATACCAATCAACTATGTATAAACTACTGATCTCTCGGTTCTAAAATTTTCTAAACCCCAAGGACCTAAACTACATGAAAACACAAGCATAAAAAAATGTCTAACATATGCTCATATAGCTAAAGAGAATTGGGGTATCATCCTGCAGCATCTGTTTCAGGTCCCTGCACTGCTATTGTAGCTGCAAAACAGTATGTAAATATCATGAAGTAGGGATGTGAATCGATTCTAAAAATCAAAATCGATGATTGAAACCTCAAAATCGATGATCGAATTCTAAATCTTTATAGTTATTTCTTTATTGAGTGCCTCTATTTTTTATTCTTTAATACTATAAGTTACAGTCAGACCTCTCTAAGTGTATGCCCTTGGGACCACACTTTTATAACGTGCATTTAGAGAATAATATAAAAAGGTGTATTTATAGAGATCAAGTATAAATTTGGCCAGCACTTAAGCATGCAATTAGAGAGTGTGTACACTTAGAGAAAGTGCACTTAGAAAGGTCTGACTGTATTAGGTTTTATAAATAATATGAAGCAATGTACAAAGTTTTTTTGTTGTTTTAAAGCTATACCAGAGCTTATTGTGCTTTGCAAAAATGTGTTATCTCTGCAGATCATGTTGTCATGAGAAATCAGCTGATTTTTTAATTCTTGAAGAATTTTAATGATTTCAGGTAAATATAGACGTTTTTGATAAAAATGATAATCAATAGGGAATTAAAATTTTCTGCCATCATCACTGTGTAAATCACAGGATCAACTTTTTGCAAAGCACTATAATTAAATAGAATCTTATATTTAGTCATATAGTATTATATTTAGTCAACTATTTAGACATTTAGTTACATAGTATTTATTTAGTCAACTATTTAGACATTTAGACAAATTTAGACTTTTGACATTTTGAAAAAAATAATGCATGTCGAAATATATTTAGACACTAATTGCTTAAATAGTTGACTAAATTAAGTATTTTGACTAACAATATTAGGATTAATTTGGTAAATTACAGGAATATGGATAGAAAATGGATCTTTTACAAGTGGAAGGGTGGGACAGATATATCTGTTACAATTAGAAGAATAGAGTGAATTGATTTTTTACAAGAGGAAAGGTATAGTAATGGAAGTTTTTTAGATGGGTAGATATATGCATATATGCAATAATAGAAAAAAGTAAATTTTCAGTTATTTTTACTAAAGAAATAACTGAAAATTTACTTTTTATTCTCGGATACGTATCACTTTACCGATGCTCATTTCATAGACATAACATTTCACCAACAAAAATTCACCAACAATTATTTCGCCAACAAGTTTATTTCACTGACAATTTATTTTACCAAAGCTCATTTCATAGACCCTAATTCTAGCCTAACTACTGCCTGACTCTAACCCTAATTCTAGCCAGACCTCAATGACAATGACTAGAATTATTTTGTCAATGAAATGAGTTTTGGTGAAATAACTGTTGGTGAAATGAAAAATAAATGTTGGCGAAATTACATGCGATGAATTGTTGTCGGTGAAAAGTTATGTCTATGAAACGAGCATTAGTGAGGTGAGCTGAACTGTTATTTTACTATTGAATATATGTATAGCTATTTAAAATTTAATGTATATAGTGAATAACTAGATTATATCTCTACTTATTTTTGTGCAAGTAATTCAAACCAAAAGAAAATTTATTAGCAGACCAGTTTCAAAGTTTTAGTATAGTTTCAGTATATTGGTATAGTTTCAGGTTTTTAGACAAGTTTTGGCCAAGAAAATATTTCTGAAACTGGTAATACCAGTTTCAGTTTTGGTTAATACTATACAGTTTTAGGTAGCATAATTATACAAAATAGTATAGAGTACTGCTATTTACATCATGGTTTTTACTATTTGCACCATGGATTTTGTATAATATTAGATTATTAATCAATCAACCTTTTTTATTTGCACCTGGTATAGTTATACAAACATTTGAAAAATCTTATTTTGCACTTCTATATGTTGTTAATTTACAAAAAAAGGTGAGTTTTTATTGGTGCAGTATTAAAGCAGTTTGGGGTTATACAAAAATTGCAAAAATCTTATTCTGCACCCCTACATATTGTTAATCTACAAAAAAGGTGAGTTTTTATTGGTGCAATATAAAAATAGTTCAAAGTTATACAAAATTGCAAAACTCTGGCCCGCAATATGTTAAGGCCTTAAAAATTAGAGTAAGGGTTGGTCCCCATTATAAAATTAGAGTTAGGGTTGGTCTGCATTAAAAAACTAGATTAGATTAGAATACCATAATAAGACTTGTATAATATTATATGATATTAATAGCGCGTATAACTGTTAATCTACAAAAAAAGTCAAGTTTTTATTGGTGCAATATGAAAATAGCCCAAGGTTATACAAAATTGCAAAACCCTGGACCGCATTATGTTAAGGTCTTAAAAAATTAGGGTAAGGGTTGGTCCACATTATGAAATTAGGGTTAGTGTTGGCTCGTATTATAAAATTATGTTAGTAGGCCTATTAGATTAGGTTATCAAAATAAGATTTGTGTAACATTACATGACATTAATGGCACGAGCAACTGTTAATCTACAAAAAAAGGTATGTTTTTATTGGTACAACATTAAAAAGTTCAATATTACACAAAAATTGCGAAAATTTTTGTTTATATACAAAAAAAGGAGTTTTTATTGGTTCAACATATATTACCATGGTGCAAATAGAAAAAGTTAATTGATGATTTAATGTTATACAAAATCCATGGTGCAAATATCAAAAACCATAGTGTGAATAGCAGTACTCAATAGTATATTCAACCAAAAGTATGCTTCTAATATTTTTTATCATTTTTGATAAAAGCTTTAAAGTTTTTAGCTTTACTACATTTTCTATAGTACTTGAGTCTTCTATCAGAAAGTCAAACCCAAAAGAAGTATTCTTTATTAACTCTATTTTAATATTTGCCTCTAGTTTCTAATTGTTTTAAAGCAAAGTTTTGTTATATACAAAATACTAGTTATATAGGTTTTATAGGTTGGTGTTTATAAAACAAAATTGGTATAGAGGATTATTAGAGTCTTGTATAATATTATTTACAGATATCTTCTAATTTTGTATTATTATATTTGTAAAAATGCAATTGGCTGAACGTTAAATCCTGGGTCCCAAGTCATAGGAAAATCGGCTAGTTGTGGTAGCATGCAGACTTGAGATACAAACTTCTGAGAAGTATGCTAGTAAGGAAACTGTGTATACCAATTTGGAAGCAAAAAGCACCTACCTGGAATCACATACACCAAATTGGAAGTAATGATATTAGGAAATGTGGGTAAAGTGGTGGACATGTGAATACTAACTGTTGGTTGGGGAAAGGGATGTCCAAAACCAGGCTAGCTATATAAATAGGAATATAGTAGGCTCTGGTAGGTTTAGGTTATGGATAAAATAGTCCAAGTCTTGACACTTAGTAGATAGTATAATAATTGTAAGCAATATATTGTAAAGATTAATATACATCCAATAAAGTCTAGAGGCATAACCTTACTTTAACAATAAAAAAAATGCAATTGGCTATTAATTTTAAATTTAATAATCTTTAAATATCTAAATTTTTTAAATAAACTAGAATTATAATAAATATTTTGATTACTAAAATAGCACTTTATTTATATTAGATTTTATTTTAATTAAGTTTTAATTTTAATTTATAAATCAGTATTTTTAATTTTTTAATTTTAATATTAAACTGTTAAGTTAATGATTTTTATTTCTTCATAAATTATTTTGATTAACTAAAGAATTTAAATGCTAAAAACTTTAAAATACTTAATAAAATCTTGTTAAAAATTTCTTTCAAGAACATTTAGTTTACCAATATATTAATAAAACTTGTAGTAAAATCTGCAGGTCGATAGCAAAGTAGTTGTACTTCCAGGTCCCTAATCGCAAAGTTGCTAGTTCAAGTTAAACTGCTTGCACTTAAGTCTATAAAAAAAAAAACTGTAACAGGATCCTGATTGGAACACAGCCACAAATATGCATTTGCTGCTAAAATACCTCTAGCAAAATTCCAGTTGAAAAAAAGAACTCAGACAGTTTTGGTAAAATTTTTTAATAGTAGATAGGTCATTCAGTTAAATCCAGTTGAAAAATTGGACAGTTCTAGTTAAAGCCTCTAGTAGTAAATGGGTCAGCTAGTTAAATCCAGTTGTGCACAATAGAATTAGAAATTACTATTAAAAGTAATAATGTACATAGACCCAAACATATAGGGAACCTGGCATTTAAAGAAGGCCCCAGTGATTTAATAATTTAATAAAAGTGATGCCATCTGCATCCTGTTAGTGATCAGGGCAATGAGTTAAAAAGAAAAAAAAATTTGTAGTAAAGATTTACTTTAGCAGTTGTACTAATACTATTACAAAACATCCAAAGATACTATTCTTTTTGGAGATTATTTTAAATAGTTTGTTTATAGCAATATTTAATAGTTAGTATGTGCTAGTTAAGTCAGCTAGTATTATTACCAAATCAATCCTATTATTTTAAAACTTTATTTTGACAAATAATTCCAAATGTTCAAAATCAAAATTTTTCTGCACTTTTGCTTTGCAATACCTATTTTTTAAAAAAAAAACTTAAAAATTGCTTAATTAATAGTTTGGATTTGCTGATTTGTATAGATTTAGACATTTTCAAAAACTCATAAAAAATTCAAAAAATTTTGACCCAAATTTTTTTTATAAAAAAATTTAAAAATATTCAAAAATTGGTTAGCAGTATTTTTTTTATATTAATAATAAAATTATTAAGAAAAAATTTTTTAATAACCTCAATTTTTTGTATAACCTTGACTGTAGTACATTCCCATCTGTATTTTTTATTATAAATTACCAGTAATTTTTAAATTGTGACTTAGCACAAAAATTTTACTAAAAAAGAAAACTTTTTAGAAAAAATCATATAAAATCAAAAATTAGACTTAAAGTTATCAAACTTTTTATATATAATGACCATATCTAACAAATTATAAAGAGTTATTTAAAATCATAATTAATTATCTAAATTATTAGATATTGTAGCTAAAAAGCTGTCTAAATCTAGTACAAAGTACTAAATTTAGTACAGGTAAATCCAAACCATTAAAAATGGAAACATTATTTATTTTATCTGAAATCAGATACAAATCATTAATTTTGAATCCAAATTGTATACATGTTACTCTAGTTATATTGACATTTTTGAGTCATTAGTAAAAAAATTCAAAATATTGATCAGTAAGTTATACCAGCGTTTTATATTAAAATTTTTTTAAAAAAAAGTTAGTATAGAAAGATTATACTATAGTCTTGCTATATCCAGATGTCGTATAACTAGAGTGACCTTATAGTTTAACCCTCTATAGTCACAGCATTGGGATACAAAAAGCTGTGTTTATAAAGAAGTGTGACTTATATAGAGGTATTTTTATATTTATAGATAGTTGGTAAAAATAAATTAGTAATTATATTAATTTGTGACTATAGAGAAGGTAATTATAAGGAGGTTTGACTGTAGTTATGTACAAATAAAGACTGTAAAGAGTGAAACGTATAATATTTATTAATATAACCCAAATATAATAAGGCAGCACACCTCTAATATTCACTACTATAATTACTAACTACAAGCACTATAAAAATCTAAATTTAAATATGAAACCCAAATACATGTATTATTAAAGTTTGAAAAGACTATAAAAAGGCTTAAAACAACTAATTTATTTAAATAATATTGATCTATTATGTTTGTTATTTATCCTTTCAATTGATTTACAATAATGTTCTTTTGTGGTTGACCAACCAAACAATAGCATCATAAAATTTAATTGGAGTATAAGTTATATTTAGTGATCTAAATCTTGGGACTTTAAAAAAGCACATTTTACAAATTAGCACATATGTTTAATAATCTAAACACTAATAAAGTAAATATTGCTTAATGATAAATTCAATATAATACTTACATCAATAACTTCAATAATTAGGAAGTTCAACGGATTCAATAGGTCTGCTTGCTAAACATAAAATTTAAAATTAATTTAAGCAAAATCATACATAGAATCTTTTTCAACCCTATGAAAGAGTGGTCCGTGAAGGCACGTGTTTCTACGGAGAGACACGGTCAAGTGTGGAACGGGCGGAGGTCTGGGTTTGTACGTCTGTGATCCGTGTTGGCACGTTGAATTGGTCCGAATTGGACTGTTTACCGGACATTTTGGTCCATAAATGGACCGGGTTTTGCTACATTTACTAAACCAAAACTTACGGGTTTTGGCATGGGTAATTACACGTAAAGTAACGAAATAAAACGTGCTCATATGTACCACCCAATGTACATGTCAATACCGTAAAACGTAATATACGTGCCATTCTGTCACGTTTTGGTTCGTGTTTCATGTCTTTACGTGCCACATGACACGTTGGGGTGCGCGGTATACTATGTAAATCAAAACTATATGTGGTCATATAATAAAATTTATTAATGAATTTTTAAAACAGATGTACAGCCCCAATGTTTGATAGTTTTTGGATAAACCTTCGCAAAGACAAATATTACGTCCCTACAAACAAAGTTATAGAGCCTTTTTTTTAAAAACGAAACTAAATTTGCCCTTTATTTTTTTAAGAAAAAAAAACACGTAGCATATTACAGACCCCTTCTTTTTGTTACTTTTTTTAAAAAAAAACACGTAGCATATTACAGTTTTTTCATGTTTAAATAAATGAAATGATTCTATTGCCTTGTTTATAGAGATGTAATACTAGTCTTTGCGAAAATTTATTCAAAATTATCCAACCGTTAGGGCTGAACATCTATCTAAATCTATTTAAAATTTGAATCAAAAAATTTATTATTAAATTTTATTATATGACCACATATAGTTTTGATTTACATAGTATACCGCGCATCCCAATGACACGTGCCTATCCAGACAACCCCATGCCAACCCATACCAACACCCAGACCACTTTTCTTATAGGACAAATAGGTACCTTTAATTGTATTCAATATTTTTTGTGTATTAATTATTTTACTAGTGTATATAAAATCCGAATGTTTTGGTAAATCAATTGGAAAATTTTCAGCTATTTTATCAGCATCTAGGAATTGCTTTTTAATTTCATTATTATCTGAATTCTCCATGTTTTTAATCCATTTTTGCAGTTCATCACAAACTTGCCAAGTATATGGACGTTTTTTTGGATCAGAATCCATGCATTGTTTAGCCAATTTAATATAGCATTCTGGAGTTGCTGGTGCAAACTCTGGTCGTAATCCAATGCAAATTTTTACAGCAAGTTCTTCATTAAATTGATAACCATCAAAGGGTCTCTGGCCAGTTGACATCTCTGACATAATGACTCCAAAGCCATAAATATCAGCTTTTATTGTAAACTCCTGACCTGATAAAACCTCTGGCGCGACATAAGACATGACACCATAAATGCAACCCTCTGGATCATTTTCATTAGATTTTTTAGACAATCCCATATCTGAGATGTAAGATTTCGTATTTTGGCTAATTCCTTTATGTTGCAAAATATTACCGCTGTGAAAATCTGCATGAATATAACCTGTATCATGAATTTGACGTAAATCCTCTGAAATATCCAGTAGTAGTTTTAATTTGGCTTGCCAGCTAAGGTCACGAAAATTTGTTCTTAAAAACTTATAAAGATTTCCACTGTTAGCATATTGGAACACTATCATATATTCATTCGTTTCTGTATTTTGGGTTAACCCATAGATTTTGAGCTTACTACCAGTTAATATGCATTTCATATGATTTTTGAACTTAACGAATTTATATAAAAATGAATTAATACAACTATATGTTTAATAAAAATAACAAATTTAACTTACTTCTTTCAACGAAGAATCTGATAGGGTCTTGAGTGCAACGGCGCTAGATGGCTCACGAGATCTTACATAGTAATGGATGTCTGTTTTCTCAATTTTTCGTATGCCATCTAACCAAGCTGCAGAGTATACACAGCCAAATCCGCCTTGACCAATTTTATCAGTGATGATTAATTTATCGAATGGAATCCATTCAATAGCATTCTCATATCTAGTAGTTCTAAGTTGAAACTCTTTTAAACAACAGTCAACATCCTTATTTCCACATGTCCACTTTTGAATCATTATTTCAGGATCACACATACTGCACCAAGATTCATGCGTGTTATATTTATCACAATGTTTACAGTTTCCATATTTTGAATTCCTTTTTTGTTATATAATATTATATTATTTATTTTTACATATTTAAATAATACAGTCGCACTCCCATATAGTCACCTCCTTCAAGTCACATTTTCTATTTATTTACCTAAAAATTTGGTCCCAATTATATTTATATTAAATTTTTTTCTATAATTTCACAATTTCTATATAGGCACTATCACCAAATTTTACAAATATAAATTATTTATTTCTATAAAAGCACAATTTCTGTAAAATCACAATTCTAAATTTTAAGTAATAACAATTATCTATATATCACATTTTTAATAGCTAATAAACTAACAATATAGCAAAAAATTTGTAAGATTTAATCAAGCTTCAACGTCGATTTTCTCAATAACCTATAATTCAGATAGGCTCAAATTTTTAATATAGATAGTAGCAATATTTCTCTATAATATGGGATGAAGTCAATAGAAAACAGGCAAATTGTTTTTAATAACTATTTTTTGAATTTGAAGTAAAAATCTTAGTAATTGTAAAACCAAAATTAATAAATTTTTTTTATTAAATTTATATAACTATATAAATTTAGAATAAAAAAAGTTTTATTAGATTTGGTTTGATAATTGTTGAGATATTTGATCTAAAATCTAAAAAACTTTTACTTAGAAAATATTTGCCAGTTTTCTATTGACCTCCTCGTATATTAAAATTTCAGCTAAATTGGATCGTTTGCACACGATCGTCAATTTATTTTTTTAAAAAAATTGATTATCGTATACAAGCAATAACTCAAGAACTAGCAATCGAATTTGGATGCAATTTTAATGTACAGTATTATAGAAAAATATCGCTACTAAATTAAAAATTTGAGTCTATTTGAATTATTGGTTATTGAGAAAATCGATACGAAATTTTGAATAAACAAAAATTGGCATCAATTTTCTTAATAACCAATGATTAAAATAGGCTTGAATTTTTATCATGGATAATATCGATATTCCTTTATAATATGTTAAAATTTCAGCTAAATTTGATTGTAAGTTCTTGAGATTTTGTTGTATACGATAATCAATTTTTTTAAAAAATTGACAATCGTGTACAAGCGATTTCTCAAGAACTATCGATCCAATTTAGCTGAAATTTGATATATTATAGAGGAATATGGATATTATCTATGATAAAAATTTGAGCCTATTTAATTATTGGTTATTGAGAAAATCGATGTTGAAGTTTGATTAAATCTTATGAATTTTATATTCACTATAATTTATTTTTTATATATAAGGCCTCGCAAAGTTAATTTTTCGTTTTGCATTACCCGCCGTCCCATTTTTTCAATTATTTCAATTTTTATTTTTAGACCCAATTGTGCCAAATGTTCTATTTTTGACATCTATTTTTTCACACTCTTTTCATCTGGTGTCACCCGATAGAGACCTTAATTTCCCGTAATTGTCCGATAGGACAGACAGGAAAAATATGACTGCCGGCCCAATTTTTTGATTCCATGTTGTGCAAAGTGAAAAATTAACCTTGCATAACCTTAAATGTGAACACTATTCTATTTGAGTAAAAAAAAACGTCTGTCCGTCCAGAATTTTGATATCCATGTAATGCAAAATGAAAAATCAACTTTGCGTGTCCTAAGTGATTTTATAGAAACAAATTATATAGTCACCTATCTATATAATCACCTAATTTCTGGGTCTTAAAAGTGCGATTATATGGGAGTGCGACTGTATTTAATTTCAACAAATAATTTATACTTACCGGCTAAATAGTTATTATTTAATAAATAAATAGTTACTAATTTTAAACTAGATCAGATTCAATATGTGTATTTTTATACTCACTTTCTAAATTAATGTGAATAAAAAACAATTAAGTAGTAAATAAACATGAACTTGAATAACTTATTTTAATTACTTAGTAATAGAGGGTTTCATAATTAATCCGATTTCAGACAAAACAAGTGACATCATTTACTGGTAAATATGTGTCAAAAAACTAATTTTATGTGTGTCTATTTACTCACTGTGTCGAATTTTAAAATAGAAGTAAGTATTTTAAACTCCCACTTATTCTCAAAATATACAGCACCCGCTAAAATAAGCACCCCTGGACTACATTAAGTCATTTTTGGCCCGAATTATGAAAGCCTTGGCCCGCATTATGTGTAAAAAAAGGGTGCTGATTTTTGGAGGAATACGGTATTAATTATGAAACCCTTATTACATAATTGAGCTTTATACTCGCAAACTAATTTATGCGAATAAAAAGAAATTAAATAGTAAATAAACATGAACTTGAATAGCTTAGGCCACTCCAATTTAATTCTTTGTTTAACATTACAAGGTCAAAATTTTTTAGGGGGGGGACTTAAACAACAAATGATTAGGTCCGGTTTGGGTCCGGCCAGGATCGGAATAGGTCCGGTTCAGGTCCGGTCCAGGATCGGACCAGACTCAACCTCTAAATTTTATACAGACTGGTCTGAGTCTGAATATACTTATATTTATTTTTTGGTGCTGACAAGTTTACTTAGTGCATGACGTTAGAATTAATTAGTAAAATTTTATGAATCATAGGATTTTATATAATTTTATTAATAAAATTTTATAAAATCTTATAATACACAAATTTTCATTAATTAATTCTAACTTTATGCACTAAGTAAACATATTCAGCACCTAAAAATGCATCAAATCGGCAGAGTTATTTTTATTTTACTTAAAATTTGGAG